>OV651820.1:2028411-2628411 GCA_927349885.1 Psylliodes chrysocephalus
ACCGTTGGTCATCAACCTAAATATAATATATCTTGATATGAGATGAACGTATTCTGCGTTTGAACGGGACTCAAATGGGATCTCAGTAAATAGTACCAATTGTAATATACTTTGCTAATTATTGCATCACATTTAAAATATGAAAAATAAAAGAGTTTGAATATAAATTTGTCTGGTTTTAATTATCAATTTGCACCTAACTTTGCATCGAATCCTGGTTTACCTTAATTAACATCATCACAACGTGGGTATATACATTATTAATTAGACGATCACTTCTACAACTTGAGGAAAAAGGCCAAATACAGTAAGTATAGAATTTAAAGTGAAATAAACTTATAAGGTAAATAACCTTTCAGAGAGTAAGACAACGATTAAAAATGTGGTACCGGGAGTGGGCCGTCACAATTGTTTTCTACATAATTTGGATTAAAAATTCCAATGCATTCTTATAGTCAATTAAATTAGCGTGGGATACTGTTATATCCCTCGATTATTGTTACTGTTACACGGCAATGTATTCATATAAATTATTAGATGTAGGTAATAGTAGTAGTCAATTGTCAATTTTGAAATATATTCAATTTAAAATAATTATATCTCTCATTGCACTTTATAATTACTTCTAAAAACTTATTTCAGTTTAACACCCTGTGTAGACGCGGCTAGCAAGAAAGTATGGGGAATATTTGTGTAATCCCTGTCGTAGCAGTAGAGTATTGATTAAATATAATAGTTACGTGGCAGTGCTGCCAACAAGTGAGAATTTGCAATTCTCAGATAACCATGTGATATTTCTGGTAACGTTCTTTAAATTATTGTAAATATAGTAGTTTCTGATATAGTTCTTAGTAATATTCCTTGTGATAATATGGCTGAAGGAACTTACGAGTATGAATGCATGAGGGCGGAGCTATTGGGAATAGATAAACCTGACTACGATGAATTTATGAAAAACCAGAAAGAACGACAACAAAAAGAAGTAAAAGAGGAAGATGAAGATATCGAAAATATTAAGGTTCGTATATACAAATAGTAAAATTTAATAGTCGATAATGTTTTATTATAATAAAATGGTCTAATCTATCAATGTTTGTAATATTTGAAAGTTAGGATAGATAATTTAAAATTTTTGTACACCCAATTTAAATTCAAAACTTTTTAGTAGCTATACAATACAATTTTTCATTAAAATTCGATGCAATACATTTACACTCATATAGGCAAATTCACCGATCACTAACATACAAAAGAAGTATATATAGCATGACAATGATATTTTTCCTGTTTTATAATACAGGGTGTGATGAAAATAATTATTTTCGTGCGATACAATGTTTATCCCTTCCAACTAGCAACATTAGTGAATAGATAACGGAAAGTATACAGGGTGTTAAAAAAAAAAGTGTCACAAAATGAAATGGTGAATAGTTTGACCCAAAATAAGCAGAAAAGTCTTAATAAATATATGACCGCAAATTAACGGTTTCGGAGATACGGACCATTTTGTGTTTATAACAATTTTTTATTATTATAAAAAAAACAATGATATTTATAAACAATCAATAACAACATAGAGTTAAATGAGATGTTCAAAGTGCCCTCCCTCCATTTCTATGCAGCTACGACATCTCCTCCGAAAGGACTGTCGAACTCTTTCCAAAAACACCCTCATTGGCTAGGATTCGATGACATCCGTGCTCTATTCGTTGCTGCAGCTCTTCGAGGTTATTCACAGGAGTGGCGTACACTAAATTTTTTAAGTGTCCCCAAAGAAAAAAGTCAAGCGGATTTAAATCAGGCGATCTTGCAGGCCATGGCACAGGTCCGCCCCTTCCTATCCATCTTCGACCAAAGGATCCGTCTAAATGTTCTCTTACGGCAACTGAAAAATGCGCCGGAGCACCATCGTGCTGGAACCACATTTGATTTCTTTGTATTAAAGGAATGTCATCTAAAAGATCACCCAATGTGTTCTGCAAAAAGTTTAAGTAGTCAGCTCCCGTTAATCGGTTAGGTAGTACAATCGGACCTAGTAACCAGTCGCCATAAATACCCATCCAAATGTTTAATGAAAAACGAACTTGATGCCTGGATTCCACGATACTATGGGGATTTTCGTCGGCCCACATATGCAAATTATGGAAATTAAAAACTCCATTTCGTGTAAACCCTGCCTCATCAGTAAAAAGAATTAGTGCAATAAAATTGGGATCCTCAGCATCATTTCTCAGAAACCATCGACAAAACTCCAAACGTGCTTGATAATCAGGTGCATTCAGAGCTTGCACTCGTTGAAGATGGTACGGGTAAAGCTGCTGCTCGTGGAGGATTCTCCAAACCAGAGGAGCCCCAATTCCTACCTCCGCTGATATTCTTCGCACACTAGTTTCTGGATTCTCTTCTACTCGTGCTAAAATTGCTTCTTCTGCCTCAGGGGTGGACACCGACCTTGGTCTCCCGGAATCATGTGACTGTTTCCCAAATTTACCTGTATCACGCAATCTTTGGTGCAATCTTCCAAACACACGAACTGAAGGGATGTGGCGATTAGGGAAAGCGTCGATATACTGACGTAGCGCTTCCCTCGCATTGCCATTTGCACGACCGTACATAAAATACATGTCAGCTAATTCAATATTAACAATTATTAATTAATGTAAACAGGCATAACGAAAATTTATAAAATTATTCACCCACAACAAAATAATAACTGCAAATAGTATCTATGAAAAAACATCGGTAGACTCCGATAAGAAAAGCAAGTTTTTGAGAATGAAAAAAGATAATCAAAAAATGATACAAAACACTCCGTATCTCTGAAACCATTCATTTGCAGACATATGTTTATTAAGACTTTTCTGCATATTTTGGCCCATACTACCCCCCGTTTTATTTTGTGACACTTTTTTTTTAACACCCTGTATAGAACGCCAGGGACTAACTGTAAGATTATGATTGGAACAAGTAAAATAAAAATAAAATGACTAGTAATAAAGTTATAAATACACCTGCAGGGTTATTATACTAAATTTATAGCTCGGCTAAAAGTTTATAGCCCGGCTACAAGTTGGATTTTGAAGTTAGGAACATATAAAGTTCAAGCCAAAATCCAACTTGTAGCCGGGCTATAAATTTAGTAGAATAACCCTGCTGGAATATAATTTTTTTATTATTGAAAATAGTATGGGTAAATAATAATAAATTTTTATTTTAAATTTATAATAATTAGTTCCCGCTTATACTGGAGGGGGGATTTTCATTGTAATTTATAATGTATACAGAACCTCCTTTACTTTTCTTGTTTAAAAAAAAATGTTATCCAATTAAATGTTATTATTAAGAAACAAAACATATTTTTTTCAGGAAGCTGATCTGGAAACTGAAGCCATGGGTCGAGTGACAGGAAAATTGGATGAACTAAACAACATTTTAAAGAAAACCCAATCCAAGATAAGCAAAATGAAGGTATTCTCTTTCATTCTAAATATACAGGGTGTCCCAACGAAAAGTACCCACCCTAAATAACTTTTAAAAATAGTGAAATACAATGACCTTAATATCAAATATCAAGAGGGACCATAATACTTGTAAACGTAACGTAACGACAAAAATCAGTTTTTTGAACACAAATCTTTTTTTGGACAAAATCGGTTTTTTTTTAACAAATCGGTTCCTTCGGGCAAAAATCGGTTATTTGGGCAAAAATCTATTACTTGGACAAAAAACGGTTATTTGGACAAACATCCATTTATGGACAAAACTTGGTTATTTGGACAAAAAATAGGTTCTTTGTGCAAAAATCGGGTTTTTGAACAAAAATCGGTTCTTCGGACAAAAAAATAGGTTATTTAGACAAAAATTTATTATTTGAACAAGTTCAGTTTTTTTGAAAAAAAAGGTTCGTCGGACAAAAATCGGTTATTTGGACAAAATCTATTATTTTGACAAAATCTATTATTTGGACAAAATCGGTTATTTGGGCAAAAATCCATTCATGGACAACAATCGGTTATTTGGACAAAAATAGATTATTTAGACAAAAATCGGTTCTTTGGACAAAAACGGTTCTTTAGACGAAAATCGGTTCTTTAAACAAAAATCGGTTTTGGACAAAATCGACTTTTTAAACAAATCGGCTCTTCAAACAAAAATCGGTTATTTGGACAAAAATCGGTTCTTAGGACAAAAATCGGTTATTTAGACAAAAATCGTTTCTCTGTGCAAAAATTGGTTCCTTATACAAAAATCAGTTCTTTGCACAAAATAGGTTCTTTGGACAAAAAAAATGATTCTTTGGACAAAAATCGGTTTCTGGACAAAAATCGGTTCTTTACAAAAATCATTTCTTTGGACAAAAATCGGTTTTTTAGACAAAAAATCTATTATATGGATAAGTTCGTATATTTAGACAAAAATCGGTTCTTTAGACGTAAATTGGTTCTTTGGACAAAAAAAAAACGGTTCTTCATACTAAAACAGTTCTTTGGACAAAACCGGTTCTTTGAACAAAATCATTATTTGGACAAAAATCAGTTCTTTGGACAAACATCGGTTCTTTAGGCAAAATCGGTTCTTTAGACAAAACCGATATTCTTTGGACAAAAATCGGTTATTTGGACAAAAATCTATTATTTGGATAAAAATAGATTATTTGGGAAAAATCGGTTATTTGGACAAAAATCGGTACTTTGGACAAAAATCGTTTCTTTACACAATTCCACTTAAAAATGTTAACTATACTTGTAAAATTTCAATAACTATCACCCTTTTCGGTTAATTTAAAGTACAAGTATGGCCGCTCGCCTTTGTGACATGACTACTTTAATAATTCCATTGAATAACCTCCCCACCAACCTATAAAAATGGGGATGTAACTTCAATCCCTCCAAAATTAAAATTTTCTGATTATAGAAGCCCAAAAAAAACGTTTTTAACAAATTTCTGGATGTAATTTTTGCGAAATTATTTCAAAGTGATATAGTCCAGGATCCGAAAGTAAGGTCGCCCGATTCAACAGCAGCTTTATTGGCAGCTTCTTCAATTTCCGGCGGTAGAAATTCATTTTCTTGATAACTTTCCATCGAGGAACGACGTTAGTTGTCAACAAAGACAAATCAATATATTTGGTTTTTGTTTACCTTGACAACTTGTTTCATGAATAGATTAGATGAAATTGGATTCAAAACTGATAATCTCAAGGCTATTATTTTATCAATTAATTAATGTAAAATAGGTATGCGTTAATTTGGACTTTTAATGGTGTTTGTAGATAAAATAGTGTCACTCCCCCTTCGGCGTGGTGTTCCAAACCACCCTTCTCACAAAATAAAATATCACTGTTAGCACTTATATCATAAATAACTATTATTTAATAAAAATAAATTTTCATTCATTAAACAGATGGGTGAAGGTCGACCTTACTTCGGATCTTAGACCAATGGTCAATCAAATAGTTATTAGATATTCCTCATTTTTAGGTATCTTGTGGATCTATAGCAGGCAGTTTAAAAACCCGCTTAGGTTCTTTCAGCTCACAATCTTCGATTGACGTTGAACACGAAGAAGCGGATAAAACCGTAAAAGCCAACGAAACTAATATAAACGGTTCCAATCCAGAAGCGACACTGGAAACACCGAAGTCTTCCGACAACAGTGCACCAACCAGAAAGAGTGATTTAGCGAAAGCCTTAGATAAAGATCTGAGTAGCCTTGACGCGATGATAGAAAAGGCCGAGCAAGCCCAATATTCCATGGCATATCAAACGAAGGAAATGAAGAAGTTTACGAAGTAATTTTAAAGTTTGACGTGGGTTTAGGTAAATTATTCTAATAATACAATGCTCGGTATTATTTAAAAAAAAATTAAGATTTTCCGATAATTTCCTAATTAATTTAGAATATCCTGAATATTTTTTTTCTATCTTTCCTCTTTGACTGATCTTCCTATTTACACTCAAGCAATTGGGTATTGGCAAACGTTTTTTTTTTTGTATTTTCTACGTATTCAAAATGGATGCGATTGTAGTGGATTTACCAATTTAAAATATTTAATAAAGGGTGTCTCAGAAATATTTTCGTTTATCAATACGTCCGCTGGCGCAATAGGCACATTCCTGAGAAAATAGGTAATTGGCAAACGGTGGTCAACAGTGTTAAGTTTTAGTTGCAATGGCGCGATTTATGGGGCTACATCGTGTTTTATAAAAACCATGATTCTTATGTTCTTGTGCTTCGTTTATACATAAATCATTATAACATAGCAAGAATGAATGATGTCCCTACTGCAAATTTAATTAAACATTGGTAAATAAAGTTTAAGAGTACTAGAAATTAAATTTGCACTTGGGATATTTTTCATTCTTGCTATGTTATAATGATTTCTGTACAAACGACGTACAAGAATATAAAAATCATTGTTTTTATAAAACACACGAATACAAAAATAATGTCGCAGCCCCGTAAATTACTCCATTGAAACTAATTTCCAGTGGCGTCCTATTGGAAGCCGTATCTCCGTAGAGAGGGCCACTAGGAAAAAAAAATTATGGGAACTTATCTTATTTTTTAATGTTCTATCTGAATCCGAGAGACCTTTCGCATTTTCCCGCACACCCTGTATAGTGTATTTGCAAGATGTCTAACTACTGTATTAGAACCGCGAAAAACATAGGCGATATAATATTTTACACTTTCGTGAAAAATATTCGCTCAAAGTAAAACGACTACCTACATTGGAAATGTTTAAGGCACAACGGTTGAACAGTCTACAAAATAATTTAGTTCTTATATCTCATAGTCGTACAATAGAAAGATAATTTTGGTCCACCTGCCCCTGAGCGTTTCATCAACGTAAAAAACGAAAATGTTTCAATCTAATACAATATGAATCACTGAATTTTGTTGTTTTTTAGATTAATTTACCTAAAATCACGAACCATGTAAATTTTAAAGTAAATATATCAAATAATTTAAAAAATGTAGACTATACATATTTAGAAAGCTTGTTCTACGGTTTGTTTGGACATCATTATTTTAATAGGTAATTTTTATTGTGAAACCTTATTGGATTTAAATTATATATAATGTTTAATTCCTTAAAATTAATTAAATTGTAAGCAAGTGACGTTTTCATTATTTAAATTTAAATTAAACTGCACCCTTAGTTTAAAAACTTTATAAGAACAAGGATGTGATGGGCAAAGATTTCTAGATTGTACAACATCAGTGGATAGGATAGATGGGCCTTATCATAAAATAAGAGATTTTATATTTAAAAAAAAAACCTACGGTAAGTCAGTGTTTTGAAGTTTGTTCTAAAATGTGGGAATTAAAAGTAGATGGCTCAGAGGGTAGAATGGTTCGCAGACGGTGTGAGGGCTTTCTATTTTTGGATGACTTATCCAACAGGTATAAATACAAAATATTAATTTTTTGTTTACCTCTAAACATTATTTATTTTCTATATGTATGTATATCTAATGTATGGGTTTTTAGTTCTGATTCAACTATTTTTGGAACACCACCTGCTGCAAAAAAAAACATTGCAGTAAGTAATAACACTAATAACTAAGCATAAAAAAATTAAATGAAATTTTAGTTAATAAAATTAAGGTATTTAATATATTTAAAACGTTATTTTAAAATTTTTTACAGTTTTTTTACGATATTTTTTGCCATACCATGTTTTTTACTTTCCTATCTGTATACAGATAAGGAAAGTATAGGAATCATGATTTTTTCGACCTCCAGTTTTCGACGAATTTTTACGTTTTGGGGTCCACTGAATCCGTTCTGACTATTTTCGGGATGATGTCTCGTGTGTATGTGTGTGTGTGTGTGTGTGTGTGTGTGTGTGTGTGTGTGTGTGTGTGTGTGTGTGTGTGTGTGTGTGCGCGTGCGCATGCGTGTGCCTATTAGTGTGCCTGTGTGGGCAGAGTCGGAACATCTGGGGGGGTACTTTATAGGTGGTCATTTTTATATTTTATGGAATATATCTGTTATTTACGTTTGGAGAAGAAAATTCTTCAAATAAAAGTTACTTCTAATATAATTATCTATAATTTTTGTTCCATTCAAAATTTTCCTAAAATGGTCCGTATTCGAGAAATTTGACAAAATGAAAAAAAAATATTTTTTTATAAAAATTGTTTAAATAAAAGTTGTTTGTAATATAATTCTCTATAATTTCTATTCTATACATAATTTCTCTAAAATGGACTGTATTCGAGATATTTGAGAAAAATGTGTAAATTTCAAATTTTGAAGAAAATTCAAAAACGGATAAAGAAAAAAAACATTAAATTTTAAACTTAAGTTTTATTTCGGCCTGACGTGAAATGATTAAATTTTGGTCAAAGTCGGAACATCTGGGGGGGTACTTTATGGGAGGCCGTTTTTATATTTTATGGAATATGTCTCTTATTTATGTTTGGAGAAGAAAATTGTTCAAATAAAAGTTACTTCTAATATTATTATCTATAATTTTTGCTTTATGTCAAAATTTCCTGAAATGGTCCGTATTCGAGAAATTTGACAAAATATGCAAAATTCTGATTTTTATGAAAATTGTTGAACTAAAAGTTGTTTGCGATATCGATCATTATAATTTTTGTTTAGTTATGATTTTTCTAAAATGGGCCATAATGGAAAAATTGGAAGAAGAGTGCTAAATTTAAATTTTTCAGTATTTTCCTTTTCAATGAATATCTATAGAAAAATGTTTCGAGGTAGATGTATGGGAAAATGTATATATTTAGTTTATCCTCTAAATATTTATAGAGGTGCTGCAATAAGTTGTACAAAATAACCGGAAAAAGCCTATAAAACTAGATAGGAAAGTCATGTGTTGGACACATCAGATTTTTTATTTTGCTAACAGTAAAAATAGTCTCATAATATTTGATAATATCTTCTAAAAAGTATAGAACTGCATCATCTTTAGAAAGTACTTTATCGGCACTAAGAACTATCTATATGCTGCTACTGTTCTAAACGTTTAGTATCCTATGAAAAATATTTACAATGACAATTGGAGTTGAAAAAAAAAATAACAGTAGCAATTCTTTATCTAACATTAAAACTCTATAAAAATAAATTTTCTTTTCTAGTAAGTTAAATTTAATGCATAATTATTGTTGTTTGTCTACAACTGTAAAATTTTATATTATAGAAACTTGTAATAAAATAAACTACAGTTCGTAAGATACATATTGTGACTAGTTTACAATAAATATTATATTTAGACATGAATACATTAATTTACTTACATTAAAAGCTTTAAAAAGACATTGAATTGATTTCTTCTTGTGTTTTCTTTAGTTTTACATTTGATATTTATCCTCTTTTACAATCTGAAACGACGTAAATCTTGCTTTGATGTTTTTTGTCATTCATGTTACTTGTACTCATAGCCCTCAGGCTTGTACTCAGGTACTTTTTTTCACACTATTTTGATTCTTTTCATCAATTTTTTAAAAAATCACTTTATTTTACATTGAATTACATAGAAAATTGACTGCGCTGTCATTAGACATGCCAACTAGAGTGCGTTTAGAAACCTCGCACGGCGCGTCTGACCACATGCATTAGAATAATGCTCAGACGCGTCGTGCGGGGTTTCTAAACGCACTCCTGTCAATTTCGCGAACTTTATAAAAAGAAGGATATAAATTTGAAATTTGACTTCATACTAATGATCTAAGTTGTCGTAGCCGTATATAGACACCAATAAAAAGAAAGTCGACTTTACGAACTTTTTAAAGAAAATCATTGAATTTAAACGTTACTTTATGTACCCACTGTCTAAAAAGAATAATGAAAAAACTATTTAAATTAAAGAAAAATACATCGTCCTATGTTCTTCAGAACTAGATAATATTTTATCTGTCATCTAAGGACTTTATTCGATTTTTTAAATATAAACTGACAGGTGTCAACGTGCACAAAGTCGCCCCTTTTTGCAATTGCTCATAATACAATAGTACCTGCATATTTTATGACCCTGTTATTGTGGAGTTTTACCTGATCTAAGAAATAAACTCGTTCCGCGATGTTTCACTAATTTGTGAACCAACCTCGTCAAAGTACGAGCCGCCTGCTGACTTACTACAGGGCCTCATACACGGTAATTTTATAGATTTGGACAACTGCACTCATCGATTAAAGTTAATCCGAAATTAAATTATTTTAATTTTTACTTTTGAGTTGTTTTTTATAAATCTATATTGTTTCTGCGAAAGATTTATCAAAAAAAAAAAAATAATAATAATAATCTACGATCTGAAATTCAAGTTTGTTTTTATTTTATTTCAAAGGAAGTAACATTACAGGTAAAAAAATATTTATTTTGGTAATTATTAATCAAAATGTTCATCTAAAAATACCCAAAATATGATACACATGATTTTTTTCAAGGTACTATCGATAATAATAAAACGTATAATTAAAACTAAATTAAATTTACTAAGTATATTTATTTTAATGTTATTTTTAGTTCTTTATTTACAAAGTTAATTCAAAATTGAATAAAATGATATGTACAGTACAGAGAATGATTTGAGTCTCCAAGCATGATTCCAAATAGACAAAATATAACCAGTAAAATGGAAAGAAAAGAAATCTTACGGTTATTCCATTTTTCAAATAATTAGAATAATAAAAGTTAAAACATGCACAAATAGAAAAAGACAAAGATATATAAAGACACGAAGAGAAATAAAATATAGAGAAACGAACATGCCCAATTATTAAGAAATGAGGCCTGGCGTCTATCAACATCGACTATTTAAATGCACTTACACATCACTGAATAAGTAATGGGGTCTAAAATAATTCTTCCTACTGTATTTTTAGTAAGTCGTTACCAGTATTCTTACGAGGTATTCAAATCAAACCTCATCCGATGACATTCCATTTTAATTAGGTCTATTGCATCATTCTAGTAAACCTGAACAAAATTTTTGTTCATCTAAGTTACCAATAATTATAAATTTTAAATGTTTCATAGACTTGCAGATTAATCTTCCTCTTGCTAATAAGACTAAAAATATCTATGCGCTAGTAATGCAGCCCTTAAATATTTAGGCTCTAACCTAGTTGATTTAAAGCTGGATTGAATCTATACAGCAAGTTTCACGGAGTCTGGAACATAGTTATTTGTGATCTGAGATAAAAGAGGAACCAAATCTGAGTTCACACTACCAAAACCATTCCTTGAAATGTTTAACAAACATCTTGGTATCTTTTTATGTGAAAATGATTACTTTAATGAATATGACGATCATTTATTCAGTTATTTTGTAGAAGAGAGCCATAAAATACAAAAATAATCAGGCTAATAACAAAAATGTATTGTAGAATTAGATTTTTTAATATAGCTATAGTGCAAACTGAAATTGGTAAGGTAAACTATCAGAAAAAAATTTCTACATTATTACTTTCCATTACCAATAATAAACTTTAAAGTTACAGTGACAATAATAATGTGCCTAAAACTAATGTATTATGTACAATTAATTTTAGATAAAATACGAATATATAGACAAGTAAATACAATAGTTATTTTTCAGTGTAATTGCGCCATTTATTTTGCACCCTTCTTATACCATTCATGAAACAACAATTGGCAAGTCGTGTCCCAAGTTCATACTAAGAAGCGTAGGTATAGCTATATAAACAAAACCTATTTGATATTGTATACACGCATTTTATATGAAACCAACTGTACATATTTTTCCGTTGATTGTGTATCAGTTCATCTAGATAATGTTGACAAAATCAGGCATTAATAATTTACTTTCTATGAATAACCGTTTTTCTATGAATATACCTGCATTAGAGTGGTCGTTAAAAAACCTTCCTTTTGATGAAAAAATATTTTTTTAATAACAAGAACACGTGCCGCAAGCCGATTGTAGTTTATTTTTTCATGAGATCGTAGTTTTTTCAAAATATCTCTTAAAGTAGACAGATTTGAGAAAAAATCATTGAAAACAATTATGAAGCAAATAAAATTCTCTACAAAAAAAATGTCTCCTTTGATTTTTTTATAAAGTTTATATTTATGGAGATATTTTCAATAATATACTCTAACTCTATAAAATCAAAATTTTCAGATTTTTCTCAAATCCGTCTACTTAAGATATTTTGTAAAACTACGATATTATGAAGAAATAAACTTCAATCGGCTTGCGGCACCGTGGAAAAAATTTAATTTTTAACGTGAACTATCCTTGATTGATTGGTATTTTTGTAATGGTACTCGTATAAGCAAACTGACACTGTCAAATCAAACATTGCAATTTTTACAAAAGTTGAAGTTGGATTTTTTTATTTTATTAGGGTTTCGTTCGCCGAACGTAACGAACTCTTTTATTAAGAGGCGATTAATACACTAGGTCGTTAAATATAAATTAAATGTCTTTATACACCTACATCTGCGTTTTAATACTGATTAAAATAGGTCCATCTGGATTCCACTGGAAGAGGATGTGAAAATCTTATTCATTATCAACCTAAACCTTCATAGACATCAAAGTATGAAATATTAAGCTATTCTCGCATTTACGATTAGAAATACAAGATTCGGAATAGAAATAAATTATAACATTTTGGATATTTAGCGCGTAGGAGCATTACGTTCTCAGCACGAGGTTTTGTACTCCGAATGACGGTGAACGGCGAGTTATCCAATTTCAGAAGATTTATTTTCATCCATCAGTGCAATTGTCCCGCACCAATAGTAGTTGCGCATGTCGACGGCTGAAATAGCAAACGTCAGGAAACCGCACAGTTGCTTCAGTCGGGCGATTCGGAAGGTGGCAGACAGTGTTAAATAAAAAAATATTTTCTTTCGTAATTGGCGGAATTAGGCTACCCATCGCATTTGTCGTGTAATGGCTTTTCTGCGTTCTGCGGTCCGATTCAGTGTTTATAAAAAATACGGTTTGTTCTTCGATCCGCTTCAAAATAATTTTGGCAAATTCCAAAATTTTCATTTCAAGCAAGTCGCGCTCAAGAGCTCAGCCGCCAGCAGTACTTTAGTGGAAAATGCAGCCAATGCCGTGGATCCCCCCAAAGATCCCCTCGATACCAGCTTCGATGATCCAAGGGCAGCTTTTAAGAGCAAAACCAACTTTGAGCTGGTCAGAGCGTATGTGGTTTACGCGTTATGTTCCATTGAATATTTGGTTACGCACAATATGCAGGTAAGAATACCACGTAATAGTCAGTAACATCAAAATCGTTCTATAAATTTAAATAGGTCAACCGTAGGAATATTTCTAAATGGAATAAACCTAGCTAAATCCCAAAATAACTATCTAGAAATACTGCTTGGCAGTATTATCAACCCTCGCACCTCTGGGGTAAATTAATAATCGAAATGTTCCTTTTATTTCATTACATAATGAGAATTGAGCAGTTAAATTTGGTCCTGGTTAGTTTTATGCGTTGATGTTGGCAGTGAAACAACTAACCTTCTATCGATTTTTAGCAGTAGGAATTTGCTTGGAGGCACAGCGCCGGCCGGCCACTGACTTCGACGACTTTACCAGACTGGAATAAATTATTACTCTTTAAATTGATTTAATTTATACGAGAGTACGACTACTGTTTAATATCGTAATACCTTTAAACTAAATATACATTTTTGACATTATTACAGAATTCATGTGGGGTTACTCAAAGCACTGTATGTAGTATAATTTCGCTAGTTCAGAATTTACGTTAACCAACCAAAATAAATTGAATATTGAGATATCTGAGAGATGGAGTATCTTTTTTTTGTAAAATGTAGTAACAGGCCAGTCAATCTAGACACAAAAATCGCGTTAGATCGCAAAACTTTGCAGTTTTGATTGTTTGGGATGTTAGATAAAATAGATACCAATAGTGTAAAACTAAATTTGTAGCTTTAAAAGACCTGTGCTAATTATTGCTTGGTAAGGTCCGAACATAGCTACGACATAACCATTACTTCGAATTTCGAATGCATTATCTATAACTTTCAATAAACAAAAATGAAGTAAGTTGTTAAGTCTAAAACAATATTTCCTATATTTCTACAATATTAACATTCCTCTAAACCCCCATTAGGCGGCGATAACTAATTAATTACGTTGCTAAATGATGACGTAGCTGTGTTCTTCTAATTGCAATCAGACTCTACTAGACTTTTTTCAGTTTTTGACTTATAACTAGTAAAAAGTGCATCCTACGGAAAAAAATATCTATAAGCTTTAAAAGTAAACAAAATATGCTACATTTTCAGCGCAACCGCAGCTTCATAGGTCCAATAAATCCTTAGATACAGCATTTAAAAAATTTGCCATTTTCGAAAAAGTTAGAAATTGTAATTTTAGCCATCTCTTGAAGAGAATTATCGGCTAAAATACTTTACCTACCAGGAAAGTTATAAAAAAGAAAGTTGTAGAGCAGTTATTTTACTTTAATTTAAGCACAAACTTAACCCTGTAGGGTCAATAGTTCTCTTATTATCTGGAAAAAACAAATCTAAGAAAAACGGATTTTTCAAGAAATATAGCCTCGCGAATTGCAAGAATTTTGTAAAGGATAAGAAAGATAACTCACTGGACAACAGTTTAAAAATCATACTTGAGTACAATTATTATGAGGTATAAATGTATCAAAATTGTATAAAAATTAATTTGATAGTTTTGGGGGACTGGGACAGCTAACTCCTGCAGCAGAAATAGATCTTGTACTAGATACTAGTGGTAAAGGGGCCATCAACGTCGTCGTCTTCATCCGACTTAGCCACGGCTAATTCAGAAGTATTGTGGCAGGTCTTCCCCTGACAAACTTTATAGAAAGTAGAGCATTTTAGCCCTGCTCTCTGGCACCTGCTTGACAGGAATTTCAACAGGATTAGCGGCGCTGATTCCTTGGTTGAGCTCACCGGTGTACATCCCCAGTAGATGTTCCACCCCTGCCACTTTTCTGTAAAAACAATTATGATGTGCTCTGTTTTTAAAAACTAGGTTTGCAGCCATAAGTGGTAGGTACCTGTACCTAAAAGATAAGGTTTGTTATTTCACAACTACGACTGATATAAATATGTAGGTGTTATACATTAAATAAATCAAATTTATTAATGTAATGTCATTTTTATAACAATCGTAAGTTTAGGTAACTGTACAATATTAATAACAATTTACATTGGTAATTTCTTGAAAAAATTTCGATTTACTTAATTTTTGGAAGATAACAAGGGAATGGTCCTACAGGGTTTCGCCTGTGCTTAAATTAAAGCAAAATAAGTGCTCTACAACTTCACGTCCCACGAACTTTTTTGAGAAAAATTGTCACTTTTTGAAGTGCTGCATCTCGGGACCTATTGGACCTACGGAGCTGCGATTGCGCTGAATTTGTATCAAATTGTGTCTACTTTAAAAGTGTACAGAAACTTTTTCCATAGGATGCACCCTTTTACAAGTTATAAGCCAAAAACAGAAAGTCTAAAAATAGCTATTACTTTTGCACTTATTACTTTTGCACTAATTACTTTTGCACTTATTACTTTTGCACTTAATCACTTTTGCACTCAATCACTTTTGCATTTAATCACTTTTGCACTTAATTACTTTTGCACTTAATTACTTTTGCATTTATTTACTTTTGCACTAATTACTTTTGCACTTATTACTTTTGCCCAGTAGTAGTAGTAGCAATGCTGACTCATGGATTGTAAAATTTTAAACTCGTTGGGGGGGACGGTTCCCTGAGACCCACCACAAAACGCTGTACATATGGTCATCCTAAATAAAAAGGAGCGTCCATTAATTACGTGAGGTATTTTTGAGGATTTTTTAACTTCCCCTCCCCTCCTGGTGAGATTTCGTAAGATTTTCCTTGACTCCCTCCCTCCTCTCTCCCCTAATCACACGTGAGATTTTTCAAAATTTGTGTTTTGGGTGTAAATGCGTTGGATTATTAAAAAAAAAACAATATGTTCTATTACTTTAAAGAAAGACTAGCAAAGACTTGTAATTAAGAATATTACCGTAATATAAAATTTCTAGAAACATTCTTTACTTTAATTTAACTTTACTTTGCACCGTTTTCTACTAGAAAAAAATTACGTCAGATTTACAAAGACCCCCTCTCTCCCCCAAGTGAGATTTGGAAAGATTTAGCTTGATCCCCGCCCCCATTGAACACCTCACGTAATTAATGGACGTCCCTTGGGACGTCCCCTTATAGATTGAGTAAATAATCTTTCCTTCCACCTACCCCTCCCCCAAGCGCAGATCTTGGTGTACTGCTAAAACTAAAAAATTTCAAAATTGGAAAATTTTATAAAGATCAACCAAAAGCCCTCTTCTTTGTAACAAATTGTGAGGAAGATAATTATTAATAATAACTTTTATGAAATATAGGATGTTCAAAAAGTTTGGATCAAAAAGTAATTAAATGCAAAAGTAATAAGTGTAAACGTAATAGTTATTTTCGGACTTTCAGTTTTTGGCTCATAACTTGTAAAAGGTGCATCCTACGGAAAAAGTCCCTGTACACTTTTAAAGTAGATAAAATTTGATACAATTTCAGTGCAATCGCAGCTCCGTAGGTCCAATAGGTCCCGAGATACAGCACGTCAAAAATTGACAATTTTTCTCAAAAAAGTTCGAGTGAGATATCGACTAAAATACTCACGAGAAACGTCGTGGGAAGTGAAGTTGTAGAGCACTTATTTTGCTTTAATTTAAGTATAGTCGAAACCCTGTAGGGTCAATAGTTCCCTTGTTATCTTTCAAAAATTAAAGAAATCAAAATTTTGCAAGAAATTAAGCTCAATGTAATATTGTACACTTACCTATACTTAGATTGTTATAAAAATGACATTACATTAATAAATTGGTTTCTTAACCCTTGATTCTACGTAATTTATTGACATACTTAAAGTGTATTAATTAATAATGGTTATTAACTAACAAATACATACCTATTTAGAAAATTATATATTTATGAAATTCACTTATATATATTTAGCTTTTCTTAATAATTAGTTAAAATCTACAAGTATTCCAGTTTGCGGTACTTTATTCTGAAATACCCTGTATATAAATAAATATTGTGTGCCCAAACTATTAGAACATACGTTACTTATTGATTTTTAAAAAAATCTAGAACTACAATTTTATTATTAAAAATAGTAAGTACTAGTAGCTACATTATAAGTCATAAAAATTGAATTGATAATGCATGCCTTAACCTATTAAATGCCTACAATTTTTGGAAAATCGGTTTTATTTTACGATAAACTAAATAATGTATGTTTATTTAATATTCCTTTGGTAAAATGATTTTTTTTTTTAATATATAAAATGACATTTCTGACCTTAAGGGTCTATTCTGTAAAACATCCGTTAAAATGTAAAGGCCTATTTTCCCGGACACCCTGTATATCGTTAGAATGGGAAAATATTTGTCTATTTTTGTATGCCACAACCAACTACCCGTTCTATATAAAAAAATACAACTTAATGCTCGAATTTGAAGAATTTTTAAAAAAAATTGACTACGCCACTGGATTCTTATCAAAAAGTGCCTGAAGAAAGTATAAATTACTTTCTTTCACTTTCATAAATAAGCGAGATAATGCCATGTAATCAAAATTTAAAAAAGCGAATATTTGTTTGTAACTCGAAAACAGAGCACTATAGCCAATTTTTGAAAATGCCATTAAGTATTTCTCAAAAAAAGAGGTCGAGGATGGGAGATCCATTTTTCCATACCATTTTTAATTAAATAAAACATCGAAATTTGCTCACCCTCTACGTTACATTTAAAATTACCAGTTTGCCATTATAGAGACTTACAAAAGTGGTTCGACTTTAATAAAATAAAACGCTTTTAGGATTAAATTATAATGATTCGATTTCAAGGTTACCCATTTAGTTTGCTGCAAATCTATTTTAAATGCAAAACGTCAGTTTACATAAATTTAAAGTTGCCTTGAAGAACACTTTAAGAATATAAAATTAAAACTAAAAGTTTTAACATTTAGTCTTCAAAGCCCTTCTAGAATGGGCCATTTTTGGCTAGAAGCTGGTTTATAGTGGTCTTGAGACTGCCTTGAAGATCGCAGTAATAACATTAGTGTTACTTGAGATATTTTCTGATTTAGTGGGCACAAATTTTTAATTGTATAAATTTACTTAACTTCATTATAACATTCCTGAAAACTCTACTGTATGTATCCTGAATAAGTTTACCTATTATCGTACTAGATCATCTGGCGTACGTTTCATTGGACTATTTTAGATCACCTCATTATTGAGCTAAAAGACAGTGTTGTTACTTACTGGCATCGTGTCAAAATGTGTACCGTATGCATAGGTAAACAACCTTGAACACAAATCACGATGATGTGATTAATCAGTTCATGAGGTAAATTTTTAATACCCTTTAATTATCACCTGTTTCGAACTTGTAAATTACTTAGCCGTTAAATATTGACTTAAGGTAAATACACGGCTATAGGCAGCACAATATGCCATGGAATCTTTTTTACTGTAACAATATTTTTAAATTCATTAGCGTTTACGTTTTTGTAAAAAAAAAATTCAATGGTACATGAATGATAAGAAAGCCATTTTTGCTATGTTTAAACTTATTATAATTTGTGTTTCTTCAATTATTAATTCATATATTTGTTGCTTAAATTTGATTTTAATTATTTTGTTTTGCAATAAAAAAATATTTTAATAAAACAAAATTATAGTCCAAGCAATAGGTCCGTAAAGTCAAGCTGCTTCAAAAAAGACACAGACTTCATTTAGAAAGCTCTTTTCTAAATTTACGATTAATAATATGAATATTATGTACGCTAAATCTTTAATAATTTTACAGTAACACCCTGTGTTCGTTCAAAAGTCATTCTTTATAAAAAGTTCTGCTTGTTGAGAAAATGAGTTGACAAAGAAAATTTTAGATCACATGTACAACTCGATGTTAATAAATTAGGAAAGTATGAAAATGCTTCAAGGGATAAGTAGGTACCATTATTTATTGTTTTTTACAAAAATGTTATTAAACAAAGTTGTTTATACTAACGTCATAATACAAATTTTGAAATAAAAATTCGAATTTTTAAAAATAAAATAACAGTGGTTTTTAACTTATTGAGAACTCCCATCCGCGGACATACTGTATATCAATAAGTAGTAGAATCGCATCTTCATTGTTTCAGAGCAGTGGTCGCCAACCTCTCAATGTGTTGAGCTACTTTGTTAATTTTGGAATAAACAGCGAGCTACCCACACGGAAGCCACGTAACGCAACGTAAATGAAATAATCCACAGTTAATTAATCATTATATGTATTTATTTTACTATTTTACTGGTAATACATAATACATAGGTACTAATAATAAACTAATAACAAAATAACTAATATTACTAGTACGTACTTGTTCATAGCTACATTCCTACCTACCAAACGAAGGTGTTTGAAAAATAAACACAAACTTTTATCCAGCCACAACGGCATGTCACGTAAGATTTAAAAATAGTTAATAATAACAACAAAAAAGTAACGCACTATCATGAACATAAACATTGAAAAATAAAAAAGCACGTTCAATGAGAAGGCTGACACTCAGACTCATCGATAATTTTTTTAATGTTTGCAGTATAATTTGATACAGCCATTCAAATACAATTATCCAAATGTTCATCTGTAAGTCGACTGCGATATTTGTTCTTAATAAACTTCATATTGGAAAAAGAAGATTCACACAAATAGGTTGAACTGAATAATGCTTTCACTTTCAAGGCAACACGGCATAGAACTGAATATTTGTCTTTACTTACAATAGGTCAGATACATTTGGTACTTGAGACTAACGATTTAGAGGCTAAATTATTTTGAAACTCAATTACTTCCATTTCTGTTGCAGCGATGTCTTCGCCAAAGTTCTGCATAACACAAGTTGCAAACTGTTGGATATCAATTTCCATAAAGGGTGAAACAACAAACTGCGCTACTAAAGCCATTTCGTTGAAATCCTTAAAACGATTTTTGAAGTTATTCTTCAGGGTAGAAACTATTTCTACATGATATTTGCTGTCATAGGGTAATTCCAACGACGCCACTTTAACAGCGTCGCGGATTTCAGGAGGTGTTAGTTCCATGTAATCATCGTCTTCCATTTTTTTAATTGATAAACACTTAAAACGGGCTTAATATTTTAAATTTAATTTCAAAAAAGAATCGGGAACAACGAATAACTGTCAACATGCTGTCAACTAACTTGTCAAACGCATACTAGATCTAATGATTTTTAATTCTAGTGGGGTATAATTGACAAAAATCGTGTAATATGAATATATTCTCACTAGTGATGGATTGCTTTATGTTGCCTTAGATACGCATATAATACATCCATATAATGACAAAATACATATCTCAATAAATTTAGGCAAGTTTATTTCCTGTTTCTGGCTGATTACAATATTAAAATTTTACCTCTTGATAAAATTCCTTTCAATAATAGAAAAAACTGAAATATTTAAAATACAAAACTAGGAAAGTCATTTAATCCATTCAGTTTTTTTCACCTTCCGCCATAATAAAGCCGCATTGTTCAGAAATACTAGTTAATATATTATTTATATACGTCTGTTTTTAACGAAAATCTTTATTTATTTTGACTTTACAACTGTCTGCAGTTTACGTCAAAGGCAAACATTAGAATCATCTCCCTACTTTGTTATTTTGGATTATTTGCAGCTATCTACTTATGAAAATGATAAATTGTATATCAAACGGCAATTAGATGTAAAATTTTGAATTTCTTTATTGATATGAAAATCTATAAATCAAATTGAATATTGTTGAATACCAAAGTAAATATATGTATTATTAAACAATGCCAAAGAAGGCATAAAGCCAAGCACCTACGGAATTTTCACTTGAAACCTAACCACATTTTTAGTCTATTTTTTTATATCCAATTCAAAAATTGTGTGCTTCAAAAGAATAAAACATTTCGGAATAATTTTGCTAACTTCGAACGAAGCCAACAGAACACCTTTGGGGGGCAGGGGGGTGAGATTTTATAGGGGGTCGTTGTTCTACGCTTGGAGAATAAAATTCTTCAAATAAATAATAATTAATAAATAATAATAATAAATAACAATAAATCGAGTAATAACTAATATTAGAGATTGTCAAAAACTTTTTTAGTCGATAATAAATTACAGCTGGTTAAATTCTAATCACTTATTAACAGTCTATTTCCTGGTAACCAGTGGACAGTTAAAATTAAAGTGATTTAAATTTAAACATTTCCCAAAATTAATAACTTTAGGTACAGGGAATGCTTAACTGAAATGAAACTTTAATTAAGGCATATTTACATTTAATATAAAATACAGGGAGGTCCATTAAAATTAGTAAGAAAACTATGTATTTGAGTTTTGACTCACCCTGTACAGATTTGTTTCTAATTGAAAAAACTAGTACGTAAGCATAAATTTTGACTAAAATCGAAAACCTTTTACCCCAAAAACATTGGTATTCAATTTTTCAATAAGATTTTCTTATAAAACTGGTTGTAGTGTGTAAAAAATAACCTGTATAATATCATACTATTTGGTATTGTTATAATGGAAAAAGCGAGGGCAATGCAAATATAAAATAAAATACAGGGAGTCTCATTTAGAAAACCTACTTTGATACCTATGTATTACTTTATAGGAAAACCTTGTATTATTGAAATTATTTTTAAATTATTGTCTTTTCTGATATGCATCTTGTTGTGAAAACAAATTTTAAAAAAATCAAATAGTTTTGGCGTTACCGGTGGCTCAAACTGTATAAAAAAGTGTTCCAAGTAAGATGTGTGTGAAAAATGTATGTATTTAGTTCATTCTCTAAACATTTACAGGGGTGATACAATAGGTTCTACAAAATAACTGGAAAAAGCTTGTAATAACTAGACACATCAGACTTTTTATTTAGTTTATAAATGTTATCCTCGGTTAATTCCGATTTCTTTCTTTATTGACAGCTTCTTTACATTTTAATTCTTGACTCCTGTCTTTGCCTGTCATGGTCTACGTTAGAAACATTTTTTGTGGCTCACTATAATAGGAAGTTCTAACACAGTAACGTGTGCAACAATGTAAGAAAATGACGGTAAGTTCAAACCTATTTATAATAATCGTTATTGGCTTCTTTTGAGTAGAGACGTACCTACAGTAAGTGTTGAATGAACGAATTATACATTAGATTGTGTGCCAAAAGATCGATACAATTGCCAAAAAGTAAATGAATATTATAATATTGAATTGTTTCGTCTCATATTCATACTGCAATAGTTATTGTTTAACGAGCACATTCCTTTTTCTATGGTTATAATACGATGTTTTAATTAATTAATCAGTTTTGATTAGGGTTGCCATCTAGTTCTTTTGTCAAACAAATGGTCCTTGTGTCCTTTTAAACCTTAAAATGTCCTTTTGAAAGCTCGTCATCAGAAAAAGGACTTGGTTTATAAAAATATAAGCTGTTACCTTTGTTTTAGAAGCTCAATAGAAGGACCTGGGGTTTATTAAAAATGTAAGCTGATGCGGACATTTTTTTTAGAAGATCGCCAGAAAGTCCTGGTTTTTTCTTTTAGAATTTTCCCTAGTTTCGATAAGATGGGACTCACCCATTAACATCTCTCGATTTTTTTGTTACCTACATTTTTTGTTGCCTAGATTTTTGGTTACCTAACCCGATATTTTGCAAAGTTATGCAATAACGCAT
The DNA here is from genome assembly GCA_927349885.1 of Psylliodes chrysocephalus. Lineage (NCBI taxonomy): Eukaryota > Metazoa > Arthropoda > Insecta > Coleoptera > Chrysomelidae > Psylliodes > Psylliodes chrysocephalus. The sequence goes on from OV651820.1 coordinate 2,051,191, forward strand.
TTTTTATCATAAAAATGTTTATTGTAAACATAAGGGATTGAATTGATATTATTATTTCCCACTGAGTATAGTTCATTTTTTTCTAAATTAGGTAGTCATTCTTTCATAAGAAAAATGAGAGAAAATAGAGCTTGTTATTATTATTTACCCATTATGCATTTATATACAGAGTGGCCCAAAAGTCTGGAAACGGCCGATTATCTCGTGGCTGCCCTGTATTCAAGATGTCGGTCTAGCGTTTCAGCCCTGATGGTAATTGTGGGTATATGACCAGTTTGGGGTAGATAGGACCTCTATTTGAGTTTAGTTAGGCTATTTATTTGGTTTTAGAGGCTTTGTTTGGTTATTTTAGCCCTACGAGATAATTGGTCGTTTCCAGACTTTTGGGCCACTCCGCATACATATTTTATAAAGTACCTGATATATTAAGATAAGTGAGCGTAGAATGACGTTACTGAAGACATTACTTATTTCTTTTTTTATTAATAATCATCATTAAAATCCGCATTTTTGTGTATAATTTATTTATATAGATACAATAATGTGACAATTATGAAAAATACAATTTTATTTAAAAAAAAAACGAAATGGGTATTTTATTTTACGCAAGTATGGAATTTTCATGTTTTAAAATTATTAATATACTACGTACCTACTTATAATTTAAAATATAAAGTGTATCATAAAAAAACAGATAAATTATTAAAATTTTTAAATTAAAACATTGCTAATAATTTATTAATTGCTTAATCATTATTCGTTAATTTGCAGTTTTTTGTCACAATTAAAAGTTTGTTAATAAATATGTGAATGTTTTTTTTTTTTTTTCTAATTCTAGTTTAGCCATAGAATAATCACATTTTTTGAGCGTTTAAGGTTAATCTGCAAGTAAAAATATATGAAAAATTTCACTGATTCAGGTTTAGTTTTATTTTTCTCTTATTTATAATAGTAGTTTGTACAACAAGAGTGGATATGATAGGTAACCTCTTGTTCGTAGTCGCAAAAAATTTCTCCAAACTTTGGTACAATGACATTTGACAGCATTTTTCTCATATAAAGGGTATGGTTCGTTATTAACCGAGATATCGGTTACTCGGGTTACTCGGTGCAAAACTTACCGCTCTGCTTTACATTCCTGAAAAATCGGTTAAATTAAGGACGCGGTTACCTGAAGATGGTGACTCAAACGTCAATTCACTAATCGCTATATTTTTACGGTTTCTATTAAGTCGAATGTCAATCTGTCACAAAAATAAAAGTGACGTATGTACATCTCGGCCGTGGTCCAAATGTAACCAACAAATTAGTTTTTTCAGGAACGGCTGTCAAAAAATCATGATTACTTGCATACCTTAAATAACTGCCTGTTTTTTTTTTTTGGTGTGTCATCGGCATCAACTGCTATGGTTATTAGCATCGTGTTCTGTGTAGGCTTTGTTACTGTTTCCCAGCACCACTTTAGGAACAGTACTGGTAATTAGAATCCAACAGTGAATGGTCGAGTGGGGAATCCTACCAAGGCATCAGAATTAATTTTAAATAATTAAATTAAATGAAAAAATTCCGGCCAACGATGGGATTCGAACCTGGGACCCTGCAGTTATTTCGATATTCAACTATAGTTCGTAAAAGAACTAAAAACATTAAGCATGAGACAAGTTATAAGTAATTCCTATACAGGAAAATAGTATACAAATACACAGTCAGTTGTGGAAAAAACGCTCAGACCCAACTACTATACAATTTTAAAATGATTTTTAATGAATTTGATATATTTTAAGATATTGATATTTGAGTGAGTTTTGGTCGCGTCAATAACTCTGATTGAACTACCGAAAATTTAAGTGGATATTTACCTATTTATATACATTTTTGTTTTCATAAGTATGTGCTGAACGATTCAGTTAATACATTGGGGCCGCAATTTCAAATTCAAACGGCCTACATATAACTATTTGTAGGTTTACATTGTACAGTTGCTAGGGACTGTACTCGGAATTGATTTAATTATAATGAATAAATATAGAAATTAGAAAGTTGACTAAATTTAAATATACAAGGTGTCCGGGAAAATGTGGTAGGTGTCTCGGATTCAGATAGAACAATTAAAAAATATGATGACAAGTTCCTATTTTTTTTTTCCTAGCGGCCCCCCTTACGAAGATACGGCCTCCAAAAGGCCGCCACTAAAAATCAATTTTTCTTGAATAACTTTCAAACTACGTAATATAATATAATATAATGAAAATTTGATATGATAAACAGTAGTAAGAAAGAACTTCTTAAAATACTGCCCTTAAAACATAATTAGCTTGTTTAGTTTACTATGGGCGGACTAGGTTGTACATTTTAATGCTTAAATTTTTAACATCCTGTATGATAAGCAGTTAAAAAAAATTAATTTCGATACCTTGAACGTTAAGCTAAAGAAAAGGTACTCGTCTTCATTGTCGATAAAATGATCCGTTTTCGAGAAAAAAATAATAAAAAATTAATGTTTTATTTTTATTAAAACATTAAACTCCCAAAATTAGCTAACTTCAAATTGGTAAATTCTAGAATACAACTTGGAGTATTATGTTTTCATCCTGAACTCACTAAAAGTTAAAAAACCCATTATTTTTATTGCATAGGTACATGTTTTTATTCTTTCTGTGATATCACTAAAAACTTAAACGTTAACATAATAAATATTGTCCGTACCTGCGTCTACTGCCATTATGAATAGGCATTAGACAGATATTGTTTTATTATTTTACTGATTGTTCGTTATTTATGATTTGACGTTGCGTGTTCAAGTTGTAGTCAGCAGACGTGATGACGTCACGAGACACACAGACCGGCCTCCAGTTGTCGAGTTATTTTTAGCGAAGATACTTGGTATACTATAGGATAGAAACTGCTGAAAGTAGGTAGTAGTATTATTATTCTGACTGTTTGAATTCCTGGTAATAATAAATTCACTTACTCAAGCGTGACTCAGCCGTTGCAATGCGAAAAATTGTGGTATTTCGTTTATCATATAGGCATTTTCAAATTGCAGATTAGTAACGAAACTAAAGTGCCTAAAGAAGTTCTATATTTTTGTCAAAAAAGGCTTAAAAGTGAGTGAAACATACTCAGGCGCGAATACAAGGGGGGAGGTAATAGGGTAATTACGCCCCCCCCCCCCCCCGAACTGCTCCAAGAAATCCAGGAATTTATTAAATTGTAAACAACGAAACAACGGGACAAGAAAGATTAAATGGATGAGCTCTTTTGCATATCTATCGGGATTTTAATCTTGACGTCGAAAAAATTATAGACAGATTTGCTAACGCATACCAAAGAAAATGTGAATTTAGTGAATTTAGGATAAAGTAATCAAGATAAACCTATTTGTGATTTTTAAGTTATATATTTTTTTTTTTTTATTTTTGTTTTATATGAGTTTTTGATTTTGTTTAAAATCTCTTATTTTTTAAATAAATGAACGATTCTTTGATAAAATTTTCATAAATAAAGAAAATACAGGGTAAAGAAATTCAGTGTACATACATTTGTAAATCTACTCCTTTTATCGTCAATTATGGATCGATTTGAAAGAGGTTTTCATTAATAAATGGAGAGCTAGTTGTACTCTTTCAGGCAATATAAAATACAATTGGTACCATAAACGTCGAGCTTATGACGCGTTGCGACTATAGTGGCCGCCCACCACAATTTGTATTAACGAGGACAACTACCTATATTCGCTCGCCCATTTAAGAGGTTAATTAAGCAAAATATAGCAAAAAATTGATTTTCAAACTCGAAGGTTAGGGTTACAAACGCATCTGAAGTTTGAGACTTTCATTAAAACGTGCTTATGTCGTATTTTTATTAAGAAATCGTTAGAAACGTTTATTCGCGAATTTTAATTATTACTATTATACTTTCACTAATATTATGTGTCTAAGAAAGAGTAAATGAAAGTTGGGTGTTTAAATATCGTATACCGTTAATACCATAACACTACAAACATTATCGAAAACAATTATTTAAAATTTAGAAATTTTTGTGTCATAAATAGATGATGTATCCAAGACTGAATTTTAATAAGAAATTGTGCATATATTTTTTTAAGTAGATCTGTTTGACGAGATATAGGCGATTTTTGTTAAAAGTTTACATGTCAAGAAAAAAATGGTTTATTTTGAGAAACAACTGTTAAAATTATAATTTAACACCCTTTTAAAATTAAATCCTCCTCAAAATAATATGTACTTAAGTTAAAATATAAAAACATAATGGACAATACTTTACTATAATAATATAGTTTAATCACAGCATGGTATAATTTCAATAATCATCAAGTTATATATCGAAAACGGTCTCTTCACGTCTGAACCAGTGTTGCTACAAGCTTCTCCTCGACTAGAAGCGTTTATAATCCGTTCCCCCATCTCTCATGGAGCAAAAAAAATCTATTGAAAGTACAGTATCAGATGAAACTTCGGTTCCATGAACATCTGCCAGTCTCCTGGTCACAGCTGTAGCAGTAACTGTCCGATCTCGAAGCACTTCAAGTCTCAAAAATCGTTCTTCAACGACGTTTGTTACCCTTGGTCTTTCCTGTCCAGGTCTTCTAGAGTAAGAACCAGTTTCTCTAAATCTTCGTAAAGCATCAGATATTGTACTTCGCAGAACGCCAAGAATTTCTTCGATATAACAAATGGAACGACCATCATTATGTAAGGCAACAGCTTGCGCTACTTGATTTGGCTTCATTTTAAATTATTCTTGATAAAATCACTTTTCTTTCCCGAAAAAGCAGCCAACCACATAGCAAAAAGGCATACAATCAATTTAACAAGCATTATTTTGTACAATATTACAATATTATTGGACAGTTCAAGCAACGAAGCAGCTTTCATGGCTTGCTATTATTTTTTGCTTTCGATATTTGAATATCTGGTATCTGAACCTTTAGCTGTAAATATCTTTCAAAGTTCATTATGTAATTAAGTAATTTTTTCACATAGAGATACTAAAAAAACTACGCTCTTTCAGAATATGTAAAAAAAATACAGGGTGTCATTTAAACTTTTGAACCGGGGGTGGCTGGGGGCGGCAGATATCACGTTGGAGTGGTATCTTATACACTATTAATTTACCCCCTACTTCCTTAATGACCTTCCAAAATTTCAAGTCGATATATTTTAAAACACCAGAAATAATTCCATTTATAGTTTTCGCGCGGACACCCGGTATAATAGGTATATAGAAAAAAAAATAATTTTTTTTTCGTTTTGTTTAGAACGTAAAACATACGATCATAGTCGATATACCTTTAACATCTTCAACGTTTACTCTGATATAGTCTAGGTAACACTGACGATTTGTAAAGGTATGCCAAGGTTAACTTTAACTGCAATAGCGTAATTACTAATATTTTTTTTTATACACACTAATCGTATTATGAATAGAAGTTAGGTGTTCTTATCATGTATTTACTAATCATAACTGTTGTGCCAAAGCACGAGACGCGTCATATTGATGATATAAAGAAAACTAACACAACATTTTTCATGTAACGAAATTTTGTTTGCTTTTTAATTAACTGTTTCTGACATCTTTTATTATTAGTGTTTTATTTTAATCCATGTGGCAAAAATAGTGTTCAAATACTTTCTCATAATAATATAACAGTAAATTATTCAGTTAAAGATTAAAAAGCAGCATTGGATAACCATTCCTTGCCATTTACCCCAAAATAATTTAACAAAATTGTATAAAAATAAATAAAAAATAAAATAGGTTTCCTATAACTTGTTAGCTGTCAAATTATTTTTATGTACATAATAAACTTACATATCATGCGGATACGTTTCGTGACCAATTTGGATAATAATAAATAATTCTTCACATCCTCTTTGTTCTGGAATAAATTTTAGTTCTATTACACGCGAAGATTCTTGTGAATTTTTCAACAACATATTTTTCAAATTTACCAAAGTCAATCGATTTATTAGAGTTATTTACAGTGATAAATGATATTTACTGATTTATTTTAAAAATGTAGTCTTCCTAAACTTCAATTGTTGACTTTTAATGCCATAATTGTTACCATTTTCAAGTTTAATCATTTTAAAAACTTTTTTACCTATTATATAAATAATGGCAAACCAAAACTATTTCGGTTTCGATTGGTTGTGTTGTGTATAAACAAAATATACATCTATAAAAACTCAAATGCCATTTATATTGTTCCACGCATGGTTTCGTTAATTTGTTTTATGTACAGTGATATATTTCATGTTTCAAAATTCTAGCTGGTTTATTATTTAATTACATCAATTGTGATAAAAATATAAATTAACATTAATTTAGACTGACCAATTAATTGAAGTATGTTAGTTTGGATTTAAAAAAAAATTAAACTAAACTGGATTTAAATCAAAATTGTAATCAAATTTAGTAGACATTTGATTAGTACCTGGCTTTTATGTCTAATAGGGAAAAGTCATCCTCTATCTGTGCATTTAACTAATTTTGGTATTTGCTCAATTCATGAAGAAAAAGAAGTAGGAGGTTTGCAAAAATAAAACGTATTTATTAATAACCAAACTTTTCGAACAACCCTCGTACCATTTGTAAATACACTTGTCATAATATGATCGATGAGTTTATTGAACAAACAACACCCCCTCTAAGTGATCATAATATGAATTATATAAATTGGATTAAATTTTTAATAATTACTATTTAACCTTCTTTTATTGAGCTCTAAATCCACTCATTACTTACTTTACTCCCTTAGATCTTGATTTTTTATCCCCACCATCATAATAACATTTCTCAAACAATGCAATGTTTACTTTTCCTTTTCAAATTTATCAATTTTTATAAAAGCTTCCAGAAAAATAAATAAATTTATATTTGTATTTCTTTCTTGACACGTGGCACTTAAGATTATTCGGCTATACAAAAATAACCAAATACCTAATCCAATTACATATTTATACTAATTCATTTTCAAGTCTATAAAACAATAAAACACTTTTTTTGCGTTGGAGTGCCCTCTTGAATGGTACAATGAAAAATGTAGTGAAGCAACAACAAAAAAGGTACAAGCAAGATACAAGTGACTGAGAACTGTTATGATTATAAATCTAGTTAGTAGTAGTCTAAGTTATAAACATGCAATGACTGATGACATATTTGACATAAGTCAACAGTCATGTCATGTAGTTTTGGCGGCCCAAGAGCGTCTGTCCCAAAGATATCGGATAAATAGATACGCCTTGTATACATTACACTTGTCCGCAACTTTTTTTTGACAGTACGCTCTTCCTATGTTGTCAGATCTCTTTCATCAAATATCAAACATTAAATTTTTATTAAAAAAATTACTATTACCTTTAATACAATGTAATAAAAAAAGGAAATAAAGAATTGAAAGCATCAATATGAGTTTTTATTAATTGCAATCACTTAAAGACTTTTATTTAGCTATTTTTACATGTGTTTCATATGTGAATATTAAACATTCTGGTATATATCTTTTAAGTTTGGCAACCTAAGACATTTTGCTGATGTTATCAAAGTGACAGATCAAATTTTATTGTGATTTTTGTGTTTTTTTGTAGTTTTCAAGAATAATTTAAACCTTGAACTTTTTAATAAGGACTTTTACGATGGGGAGGAAATGTATAGCGTGCGGAAATACGCAGAATAAGAATGTTATTCGATAATTTCATAAGTAAGATTATGTTAGCATAGACGTAGGCATATACGGGGAATAAGGCTTAATTTATTTAACAGTGTAAAAGTATTTAGCACTAGCATTGTTTATTTAAATAATAATGTTCTATATTTTCTGATCAGGTTTCCTAGAGAAATTATTCAACGTAGAATTTGGCTGCAAAATCTATGCTTGGTGGAGGAAGACATTATGAAAATGAAAGAAGCCTTAATATGTTGACCATTTTTGCATGGCAGACATTTATGAAAATTTAAGTGGTAGACACATCTTAAAATATAATGCGCAAATATGGGGTAATTTTGTTGATTTCTCCTAAAATTTGTGTGTTTTTTAATGGACTGTATGAATAGATTTTACTGGTTTTGGGTATTCAAACTTCGACACCACTTTTAATAGAGTTTATTACAATATTATTCGGTATCCAACAAAAGAACAAGTTGTTGATACGAAACACAGGCACAAACAATGCTAGAATACGTCTAGTATGAGGCTACTTGCTTTTCTAACTGTTTTACTTAATAACACCCCGAGATAATAAGTTTTAATTCACTTTTTCCGAGAAATAAGTGCCGGCCGGCTAACGCCCACAAAGTGCGAGAAAACTCACACACCACAAGTACATCCTTCCCGTCTTGAGTCAAGATTGCTTCTGTTTAATCTGTTTTAAGTTTTAAACTTTAAAAACAATCTCCGAGATTGCAAAGTTTATGAGAGGAGGTAAAAAATAAGAGGGAATTGCCAGGGTTGGTTGGAGTTACGTCATGAACTACCAATAGTACCAATCAAACATAAATGATGTTAGATGCGGTTTAGCAGTTAATTATATAATAAGGGGCGAGAGGAACAAATATATTTAAATTCGGTGTCTAGCGGCGTAGGGGAAAGAGGAGTAAAATAATTGATGTATTCTGGCGGAGAATAATGTTAAGTTATTTTCCAACAGACAGTATTTATTGTGGGTATTTTTATAATATGTAAGCTCTAAAATAATACAGTAGTAATGAATAAAAATTTAGATTTTATTCTTACTTACAAGCTTTCTCAGGACCATTTGGAACTTTTTCTTAGTGCAGTTCGTAACAGATGTGGCTTCAATAACAATCCCACATGCAGATTGTTTCAAAATTGTTATAAAAAATTATTAATTCATAATGAAGTGAAGTCAAATAAAACTGCCAATGCAATTGCTTTAGATGGCACCAGCATCTTGGATTGTAGCAAAATTGCGTTAAATTTAAAATGTTACGAATCAGACACTTCTGAAGAAAATTTGGAATTTACAAATGAGCTTCGTGACCATGAATATCTATCTATATATTTTCTGAGCGAATACATTCAGGATGTAGTTGCCTACATTTCTGGTTTTATAGTAAAATCCTTCAAGAACAAGATTCACTGCAAACAGTGTTTTGCGATTTTAGAAGGAGATTACAGTTTATCAAAACTGCAAAATCAAAAAAACTTACAGAAAATTACAAAAAGCTTCTAGATTTGTAGTTACTGTTTGTAGTGAAGCTGAAAAATGTATAAAAACAGTTTCAATGAACATACACAGTAATAATATTATTAACATTGCCAATATAAAATGTAAATTAGTAAATAGTTCTATGCGATATTTGCCTTCAAATATTTTTGATGTTTTTTCTAACCATATTTTTGATTTTGAACCACTTAATGACCATTGCATTACTGTCACGAAGCTCATTTTAGATAAATATATAGACATTCGACTTCATCATGAATTTAATAAATTAAAAACTGTTAATAAAGCCAGAGTGAGAAGTTTACTTACAAAAAGCATTTTATTTCAGAATCAGTAATTTTTAATTTTAATTATTTGTTTTTATAATTTTCCTTCAGTTTTTTTTTCTATCCGGACAAATTAGAAATAAAGTATCTCTTGATAATCTTAAGCTAATGTGTTTCAGCCTTGTTCAAATATTATAAGATCATTGCTGATTACTCTCCTACATGAGTCCCAGACAGCACACCAAATCCTTTGGATATCTATTTTATATCCATAAAATGTAATTTATAGACATGCAAATGTCCATAAATAATAGTAATTATATAGCAAATTATTAAAAAATTACGCCATTGTGCTCGCCATTGTGGCTAATAGTACCGTTCAGATATTTAAAATTAATTTTTTTAAGGTGTATTCAATATCCCATGGACATCCACATATATCAAAGTCTTAGCGCGGACGCAAACCATCGTGGATAACTACTAGATGTAATTTTTGATTTTGCTTCCTAAGTATAGATGGCGATACCACTTTCGTATCTACTCATGCTCAACCCGCCATAATTGAGTTAATCGAACATTTTTTCGCATTAATACTCTATTAGAGATTGGAGTCGAGAATTTCCATTTATTGCTGAAGAGTCCTAATAAGGATGACTTTTTCCTTAGTGGGCAAACTCAAAGACAGATTGTTGGAAATATTTTTTATCTCTATTTTCTTTCGACGTTATCATTCATTTGGTTACTTATGAATGTCTACTAAAGATACCTATGAAATATTTTGCTGAATATCTGAATTCTATATCCTGGGATATAGACGGACATTTGGTTGGATATCCATATTTGGATATTGGATATCCACAAAATATATTCTGTGGATATCTCTGGGATTTCTTGTATTGTCTGGAAGATACTAATTAGATATTTTGCTGAATATCCATAGGATATCTTCTATATTCTGGATATAGACGGACATTTGGATATCCATATTAGATCCACGGAATATTCCTGATATCCTGTGGATATATTGGATATCCACAAAAGATATTCTGTGGATATCTTTGGGATTTGGTGTGTTGTCTGGGGTTATTGTACCATTACACAAATAATGTCAAAAATAGGTGTCTTGACATGCAACCCAAATGGCATGTAATGGTAAGATCCTATTTGTATTTTTATGTATCTAAAATAAAATTGTTCTATTGTTTTTAATAAGTTTTTTATTTCATAAAAAAAGGTAGTCCGCAATATATTTATTCTTTTTTCGAACTGTAGAAAAGGATTTCTGACAATACCCATGTAAAAATAATAATAATAAATGGCTTTATATTTTTACTTACTCTTCATGTATTTAAAAAAACAAGATAATATATAATAAAATACTAACAAAAATGTTCTTCCACTTTGAGCTACCTACTATTTTAATCTATAAGAAAATATATAAAATGACTTATTGAATGCCCTGTATAATATTGAATATGTTTTCTTTAAATTTACCTCTGATTCCGAAGACCCATATGTTATTGCTTTGGTCATTAAATAATTTTTACTAAAAATATATGTAAACCCTCCCGAAACACTACGTCTATGTGCGACGTACGATTCCCCTTTCCCCGTCTGGTATAACGTGCGGACAGAAGGTGTATTGGGTATACAGTGTGAAGGGCGAGTCTATCTTAGATAATATGATGTCTATGGTCTGTCCTTGCTCTTTTATTTAAAACTGTTTTGTCTAGTATTCCTTTATTGAATACACAACTAGAACAAGTAATAGCAGGAACAATGATTAAAAAGAAGAAGATATAAGAATTATGGAAAGATTAATTATGAGAGAAATATTAGGATCAATCAAAATGACAGAAGAAGAATATGGAATAAGAACAAATGAGGAAATTAAACAAAAGCTAAAAGAAGATATATTAAAAATAAAACATTCCAAAGTTAGATGATTAGAACACATTTGCAAAGCAGAAAATCGAGCATTCAATGTTACAATGGGTCGCAGTAGGGAGGAGATGTGGAAAACCCAGATCAGAATGGCTGAAGGAAGGGAAAGAAGACCTACCTACGCCTGTCACAAATAATTTTTAAACCTAACATAACTGCACCTGTCTTGTTTAAGCTGCCAATATAATTCTTGTAATGGACTTAGTCTTTTATGTGCACATGCGTATCAACGTATACCACATTTAATACAATTATCTGATTCTGTTAGTACATAATTTAGACAGTTTTAATGTTAGATAGGCACGTAACTCAAAAATTAAAAAAAAAAGTACTTATCTTGTTTTGGCACTAACCCGACGATATAGGTGTAGAAATTATTTATTTATAATCCTAATCACAACATAATAATATAATCGATAGTGCTTTTATTCGCAGTCTGAAATTTTAAAACGTTGAAACGTTTATATTTTCTATCGATTTGATCTGGAGGCTTGTTTGTAGGCTCGTTGGGTGTTTTCGTTACGTCATTGCCGTAATATCGCCAATGCTCGCCACAGTTACTTCCTCGTTGCTCGTATCAAAGAACTTCGTCATGGCCTTGCCGGCTTTGACAATCACTGGCGCTTATTCGACATTCATTCGATGATTATGTTACATAACAGTTTCAATACTATAATGAGAATTAAGAATGAATCTCTTTACTCTTTATTGGTATGTCAAGATTTGAGTATTAATAGTTTAAGTTTAATTTATTTCTAAAATGTTTTCAGATAGGAATAAAGTTCATAAAAATAAACGATTTATTAAATATACATACAGTTTTTCTACTCACCCTATAAACTTGTTTTCCAAAATGTAAACGAAGTATTGTACTCAGTGTTGCAAATTAAAGGAATTTTTAATTTAGAGATTTATAGTGTTTTTTATTGATTATTAACCACTCTAGGATTATATGTGATTATAACCTCACATTTCTTAACTTTGAACATGAGTTTTGATGTTTTTTAAATGACAGTGACTAGCAGTACATTGGATGTATTCGTTTCATTTGTACATCGGATTCCTTTTAATAGTAGGTGAGCTGTGGCCAGGCCAGGTATGGATAGAAAAGACACAGGTCCACAGGGTTGCCATATCTAAACTCAGTTTGAATTGACAGTTTAGTAAACTGTCAATTCTCACTGACAGCATTTTGACAGGTTGTTGAAATGCCTAATAATCCTGTAAGTCAAATGGCACCATGAAATCATCTTTAAGTAGCCCTGGAGCGCCATGGCAAATAATATCTGTCCCTTCCCCTACACCCCTTGTTAAATCGTTGAAATTGATGTAATTATGGACAGTATGTTTCACTGATTCTAATCTTTATTTTAATAGAACAATTACAAATAATTAGCCAAATAAACGTAAAAAAAAACAGAGCGTTGCAAAAGTCAAATAGTCAATATCAATCAATGTAATTCCGCGTTCTTGTTCGGCGGCACATCCATCGCGCCGCGCAGGGTTCTTGGACCGTCTCTTCTTATTGGCTGGCGCAGTGTCGCGTCACACACTGTTGACACCGTTGCCGAGCGTAAGATATATTGTATTATCTGCAATGAATGTCTTAAACACCCCTGTTGGCTTCAGGGGTTTAAATTCACTCGTAAGAAGGTGAATTAGGGAGAGTATTATTATTATTAAACACGTTCAAATAATAAATAAAAAATTATATACAGGATACTCAGTGTCTAGCCCTATTGCATATAATTTTTATAGTTGTTTTCCTTTGCCCGATTATCAGATGTGTGTTCTAATGCACAATTGAAAACTCGTTATTTTTCTAAAACAGCACTTATACGATTTGTCAATGCTTATTTAAAATCAATAACTATTTTCAATATCGTTTTCACTTAAATTCTTGGTTTGGAAACTCGCTTGGTGATTTTCTGAAGTTTGAGAACATGTCTAATCGTTTTACTTCATTGTCAAATTAAAACTGTAAGGTTATTCGCCATTCGTTTGTTGTTCGTTTGTCAAGCTTTTTATTTCACCGACTAATTAAGTTTATGTATGTTGCCAGTATTTTATACGTTACATTTAGTAAATTTATGTCCCTGTTCTGGCACTAGCTCTCTAAATCCTTATTTATTTAGCAGTCTCGTATCTATTCTTTTGGCAATTCTGTTCATTTTTAATCTAATTTAAACATTTTTCTATTAAAACGCTTAATATTCTCAGATACAGACTAGATGCTAGATAAAAATTGTATCACTGAATAATGTGCAATTAATTGATTGCTCGTTTCCTTAAAATGGAATAATACATGATATAAGAAGTAAAATACACACAAAAGTGATTTCTTTCATCTACTTTTCCGCACTTATGTTTTTGTTTTTTACAAATTGGATAATGGATTGGTTATCTTATAATTTTCTTATTTTCTCGTCGATTTTTTCCACTGCCGCTTCGTTGTTTTGTCCCTCTAACATTCCTCTCAAGAGATTCTCTCCAAACTTTTTAACTTGTTACTCTCTTGTTTAAAATTCAAACTTCCTCGCCATTATCTACAGGAGTGGGTCTGACTTCCGTTTCGTATAATTTTATTGTCGCATTTCTCGCAATGTTCTGTGGTATTCAGAACTCCCGCTGCCCCTCCACCTTCTAGTCCTATTTGTCTCTGGGTATGATTAATTCTCTGACGCATTATAATTATCAAGATTGCAAACTACTCTATATAGCTCCACTGATTGGAAATTATCGCTATGTTTCGTTTTTTCTTTGATATCGCCTGTCTTTCATTTACCTGAAGTCCAAATTTTCATGCTTATTTCTTTTGCTATATAATTAATCTTAGTTCATTATTTTTTTGCTTTAAAAGCACGGCATATGCGTTTTTCTTCCTTTCTTCTACCTTCATTTACTAAAATGGTTAAATATGAACAATCAAATGAAACTTTATGGCCTCTGTCTCTTCCATAATATTTTGATTAATAAAGAACCCGTATATCTATCAGAAAAATTATTATTCAGAGTTGATGCGCACAATGTAAACCTCCGGCATAAATATACTATTGAAATCCCCGACCATCATACAGCAAAATATCAGAATTCGTTCTCTTACTTTCTTGTGAAGCTATATAATGAAGTACCATCGACACATGGCACTACCTAACTTTAGTAAACACGTTAAAGAACACTTATTTTCAAAACATTGTTCCAACATAGCATAAAACTTTTATTTTATTGTAATAGTAACCTTATATTAACTGGGATTGTTTTTTTCCACTATTATAATTGTAATGCGTTTTTTTTTTTTCTTGCATACAAATACTGGCTTTGTATTGTTTTTTATATTTTCTTTTTTTTTTTTTATTATTATTATTATTATTATTATTAATAATAATATTATTATTATTATTATTATTATTATTATTATTATTATTATTATTATTATTATTATTATTCCTAGGTTCAAGAGGAAGAACAGTTTCATACTGATCTTGTACCTTTTCACCAATAATTGCTTTTCAGATTGTAATTTTTTTTTTAAATTGGTGAATAAAGTTTATTATTATTATTATTTCAGTTTATTCTGCATACTATTTCTTCTCCGACATGCTCAACTTCTTCTTCATTTAGAAGTTAATAAAATATTCGCCCCACGTTTTCAATTTTTCTTTTCTATTCGCTAGGTATAAGGCTTTCATTATTGATGTACCTAATCACGATTATTTTAATTTATTTCGCGTTAATTTTAATTAAAAGTAAGTGTTTATTGCACGCGACGTGAAATTGGACAACACGTCGAGTGCAATAAATACTTTTTGCACGAGTTGCATACAATATTTTTTCTACGTTCATGCAAAAACCAAAAAATGTTTTATAGAACTGCAGTTGTATTATCCAAATCATAGTAGCTGTGATCGTGTACCTTTGTTTGAGGCATTACGTTTGTGTTCATAATTTGTAATATTTTTAATAAAATACATTTTTTTATTAATTTATTTATTAAATGATTGAAAATAATATAAAATATGCAATTGTTTTTAAAACGTAACACAGAAAATAAAAATGGACTAAATATTTGGCGTTGATTTGAATATTTATGTTTGTCATGATCATAAAACGCTGTAATAAAATGACGGATGAGTGCAATAAAATTTTTATTGCACTAGTGCAATAAAGAACCAGTTTTTTCAATAAATATAGTTCAATAAAGTTTTGTTTTTTGCATGAACGTAGAAAAAATATATTTATTTTGATTACAGTCAAAATTGTCGAGGTTATAAAATGTAAATTGTCTTTCAATCACGACATGATGCTAATAAGCAGTATTTATATCAAAATTTTATAAAACACAGACGAATATTTTTTTGCACGGAGCAACCACCTAACAATACCCATGAAAGTGAACATAACAATATTATCGACCTTGAATATTTAACCAGTCTAGAGAATGACGTGCTACATGCAAAATAAGAACTGAAATGCAATTATATGAAGATCAAACTTTTTACAGTAAATTGTGCGATCAGCATTTTAATAATATTTTGTATGCAAATTGAAAACTCATTAGCAGTGTAAGGTTTATTAAATTTTTATTGAAACGTTATGCAAATGGTAACTGGTCACCGACAATACAACTAGAGTTGAGGATTTCATAATATTCTTCGGCCACCAATGCATGAGGCTACTTTCAGTGTATTTTACATGGTAAAAATAGAGGTTTACAATTATTTACACAACTTTCACTGAATGGATTTTAGTGAAACTTTGGCAGCTTATAGTAAAATGTTTAATGGTTGC
Organism: Psylliodes chrysocephalus; assembly: GCA_927349885.1. NCBI lineage: Eukaryota > Metazoa > Arthropoda > Insecta > Coleoptera > Chrysomelidae > Psylliodes > Psylliodes chrysocephalus. Next base: position 2,067,401 of record OV651820.1, read on the forward strand.
ATTGAGATATTTTCATTTGTCCTGCTAATTATTAAATACTATTAAAAAAATATAAAAAAGAATTCTACATATTTTTTTGAATATTATTGCCAAATTTTAATAATAATCAATGTTGCTTGCTTTTTAAACTGTGCACAAATTACAATTTCATGTCAAATTGATAATTTTGCTGCGTCCATATTGAATTTTAGTTCAGCAGCTAAGTTATAGGTGTCCGATGGAACAAAAGTAGCAAAAGTTTCGACGCCATGTTGCCATATTTTAAAATTGTCTTGAATTTGGAGGAAAATATTTTATGCATACATATTTACAATTTACACAAATATAAATTATATATTGTAATGGTATCAATAGGGGTGATCTTTCTTTTCAAATAAAATATTGTATAGGACTTTTCAATAGAATAAGTTGTACTATTAAAATATGAAACTTAGTATCATTTTGAAAAGGAAACCAGTATCAAATTTAAACAATTATAGAAATAGGTGTAGTATTTAAGATAGAAAGTTATATAATAATACATATTTTTGTTGCGATTTCATGAACTAAGACATTTTGTAATTGAACAGTTACTAGTAAAACCTATATAACTGTATAAAGGACTAAACCAGTCTAAAAGAACGGTTTAAGTTTAATTAAAAACATGATGGTAAATGGACATTTTATGAACAAAAATCGTTAAAAAGTGAATATAACATCAAGAATTTAGGGACATTTTGGTAAAATATGCTATTATTAAAGTATTTAAATCAAAGAAAATATGGAATTATTGGTAACAAAAACTAGTTCAAACTAAAGAGGAAATATCAGATAAAACAATGATGGGGAAAAGTTATATGGGAAAAGTAAATTAAGACTACAATGTTCAAATAAAAAAAGGTCAAATTAACGAATTTTATTCAAATTCTAAGAAAAACAATGACAACTTATGTCAAAATGAAAGAAATTTCTTAATTACCATGGAAACAGAAAAACTTACAAATAGGAGTACCTAAAATCAAGACAGTCTACAAGAACATCTAGAAATATGTATTTACTAAACACAGGACATGTTTTATGTGGTTTAAAGTTCATTTTACGTATCAAACTTCTTTAAGAGCTAAAATCCGACGACGTAGCAAAATTTTGTTACTTCTGGCAACACTGAACGATATCCTACGTTCTACAAATTTTCTCCAGAGGGCGTATTACTTAGTTTGAATCGCGAATATTTTAAAGTTTGATCTTCAAGTCACAGTGACAGCAAAGCAAGGTTTAATAAGAGGATAGATAGATCACTTGAAAATTAAACTCAATCTAGTGTATTAGATTTACTAAGTGGTTGATAGATAGGCAACTTCTTTTACACATAAACAGAAATTCTTTGAATATTTTAAGTAATAGTTCAGTAACTGAAGGGACCAACCTGTCATTAAGTCGGTCTCGATTTCCGTTGTGGCTCAACTCTTAGGTCTCGGCGGTCGCTTCCATGGTCGAAAACTTTCACCAACTCTGCTGCGTCGGAAAGGGCCCAAAATGGACCCTAAAACTGGTTTCCCGCCAATATTTTCCACAATATGCAAATTAGAGAATTTTTGTTTAGATAAAAAAGAAAGATCTTATCATTATCTACAAAAAGTCCCTATCATTTTTGTAGGGAATTTGACAGGTTTCGAGATAACCGCAGTCAAAAGTCCCCTCGTTCAGCCCCTGCTTTATCTCTATAGCAATGCTGATTAGCTTGTAAACGGGTGGACAAATTGTTTCAGAATTCGGTCAAAAATTGATATTTTTCGATGATTCAAAGTTCATTACAATGGGAAAACCCATAGGTATCGATCCATGTGCCTTGAAGCCCGTTATTTCCTGTCAAGAACATTGAAAAAGGGGTCAAAGTTGCGTTTTCCCACTATTTTGGACCACTTTATAGTAATTCATTCATATTTTTTTTCTTTTAATAGTTTTTTATCCCATTTTTGTTTTAAATGGGATCTTGAGATGTCTCGAATGATCTCAGAAATTTTTTTCCAGTATCTTCTTGGCGTTTTAAAACAAAATTGATTTGTTTATTTGCATTTTTCATACGTTTTCGGAGTTCTAGAAATCTCTGAAACAAGCAGTAATTAAAAACTCATATTTCATTATAATGTTATTCAATGCACATCATTTTAAAGAAATAGATTCGAAAAGTAGACACTCTAAGCTTTAAAATAATAATTTATCTATATTCTCTTAGAAGATTGTTTGGTTTTTAATATTTGCTTTTTCATTTTATCCCTATGTTTACTACACATGATGATGCCTTGACTTATCCATGGTTTTATTTTTTTATAAGTATTATGCCTATTAGTTATATTACATTGTCCTTTTAGGGAATATATTATTTCAATAAATTTCTGGTAGGTCAAAATTGGATTGCAAAGAGAAATGACGTTGTCCCAGTTTATATTTTCTAATAATTTTGTAAATCTATCTATATCGGTGTATTGTGTTGTATGTTGGTTTAACGTATTATGGTTAAAGTTTCTTTCGTTTGTTGTAATATTTAAAAAAATTAAAAAATTATCAGTTAGATCAGTGTCAATTACCAACGATTTGAATGAAACATTTTTATTTGACATATTAATTTTTATAAAAATATGATCAATACATGATTTCGTTTCTACTGTAACCCAGGTGTATGAATTAATATATGATACAAATCCCAAGGAAGATAACATTGCCAAATATCTATTTGTTATTTGGTTTGAGGGATCAAGGATATTAATATTAATGTCACCAATAAATATATCCATTCCTAGCCTTCTTGGTATATTATTTAAGAAATTTTCAAAATCTGTAAGAAATGTATCATCTGATATGGATGGAGATTTATAACAAGGCATTACTGTATAGGACACACCATTAAATGTTTTAGTGGGGCATATTGCAAAGAGATTTGTTTATCTTTTTAATTATATGGGGGGTTGCAGATACCCCAACTTTTTTTTTTAAATGAAAGGGTAGGTTGATTAATGATAAACGAAACTAAATTCAATAGTTTTCACGTGGTTTTTACCCTTATAATTAATAATGGACCATCGTGAAAACACAATAGTATATTATGCAACGATCATGTAATGATGGTTATTAATACACGAGCATTAACCGGGATACGAAACGAGCCAAAGGCGAGTTTCGTATGGTTTATGCGAGTGTTTTAATAACCATTACATGAGAGTTGCATACGCTATTTTTTCTACACCCGATAAATAATCAAGACCTATAAATATTATATTTATATTGGTATTGAACACAATAACAGTAATTACTCGTATTTCTATAAAAAATTCTACAAAATTGTAATTAATGGTATTACTTCAGGTATTGGTATTTCCCTAGATTTTTGCGGTAAAATATTTTGTACTGTATTTTCTGCTTTCTCCGATATGTGTGGAGGAGTCTTCTATATCGCTAATATCAGACATTTTAATATTATAATTATCGAAGTTTAGCTACCTACGAAAATTTAATACGTTTTGACAACTAAAATAATTACATAGGAACCTAGGACAAACGTCAAACAGCATGCTTGATTGAAAAATTGTAGGTTTCTATTGATTAAAAATCTGTATCGTAATGAAAAATCTGTATCGTAATGAAAAATCTGTATCATAATGGGTATCATTATGAAACGGATTATGGGCATATAAGTGGATTATTATAATACGGGTGTAGAAAAAAACATATTTCAAATCGTCGATCAAGTAGAGTTTGTTGCGAACTATTTTCCATGGGTTTTCCATTTTACACTCGATTAACGATATTAACTTTTTTGTTGCAGTTAATGAAGTTTTCGAAGGCCATTTTAGGAGAAAAATTATTCATCATGATGATGAAAGCCACCTTTTATGGGCACTTCGTTGCTGGAGAGGATCAAGTCAAAATCAGACCGACCTTGGAAAGGTTGAGGTCGTTCGGAGTTAAACCCATTCTTGATTACTCCGTGGAAGAGGACATTTCGCAAGAAGAAGCCGAGAAACGTGAAGTAGAGTAAGTAAGATAAATGTAATTTTTCTAGTTAAGTAATACATGACATTTCGTGCAACTATTTATCACATAACGTTAACCTAAATATGTGTGTTACGTTATATCATCAAAATCTGTTACGTTATATGATATACCTTAATTATTGCCAGTTCCATTCAAACGCGAATTTGTCCAAATTGTTCAGTCGAATCCGAACTTGTCCAAAATAAAAAATTAAGTTAAACAAAAAATACATTAAAATGTTTTCAATGGTTGTTAAAAATAATAACTATGACATTTAAATTAATGAAATCATCTTCATTTCCTCTTAGTTCAAAATCAGCTCCTCATACTATGTTATTGATATTTTTATTAGGCCGATATGGCCGATATATCGATATCGGTCGATCCATATTCACAATACAGGGTGTCCCAATGAAAAGTAGCCCATTTCCAGAGCTTATAACTTTTAAACAAATTGTAAAAAACGTGCGGTGTTTGCCGATATGTGATATTTTGCTATAAGTTTTGCTTCAGTGACACAGAAGTTATGTATTACCTATACAAAGGTGTCTTTTAAAAAATCTCCTGTTTTAAATTCACCGTAACCAAATTTTATCAAATGGAAACGGACTACTTTTCATTGGGACACCCTGTATTATTCTGCATACACAAATCATGATACAGATTTGTTTTAAACATAAATATCATGTTTTATTACACCTGATGTGATAAAACGTGAGTTTACGTTTACGTAACGATAATGTGTCACAACCTTTATTTTTCGTTTTGATTTGTTTTGATCTATTTTTATATTGATATACAAATTATATTATTTTTAGTTTTTAGACATAAATTATTATATATTTAATTATAGTAGTAACGAACAATGTGATCTGAATTTTGATTTTTATGTTAAGTACAAAATAATAGTATTATACCGCACGAAAACCTTAGCGGTTACATTATCATTAAAATAATGATTCATAAAAATTTTGTGTTCTAAATATACATTCAGTTTTAAAATTTATTTAAAACGTGTATTTCTGGACAGAGCATGCAACCTTATGATTATTAATAGTATTTTGTGTTCGTTTAAAAGAAATGAAAACAAATCCTTTTTTTTTTGTTATAAAAATTTATGTAGTTTTTTTTTTTTTTTGATTGGTGACAAACAAAACAAGTACATGAAAACAAATAAAAGTACTTGAAGGTTATATTTAATTTAGACCTTTATAGTTCCACTATTTTCTTTAGCAAAATTACTTAAAACATTTTTTAATATTTTTTAAAATTGTTAATAAAATTAATATTTTTTTTATTTTTGGGGGTCGGGAGGACAACGTCATACATACCTTAAAATTTTCAGAATTCAATATCCTATAAACTGTGTGAATTTTGTTATATTAAAAAATATCAAGTTTACTCTTAGAGGATTTTTGAAAAAGGGGAATGTAGTGAACACCTTCAAAATACCCTACTAAAAGGATTTCATCTGAAATTAATTTTTAGGTTACTGAAGAAGACGAGAAAATGTTGGTACCAAAGCGTTCGACTTTTGGTCTCATAAACTACCCACACAATAACATTTCTTCAATTTAATTCCTAATACACTCTTGGCGACTTTTAAAAAAAGTAGGGGGATGCAATGAATCTCAAACACCTTCCCTTATAGTCCCATTAACTATTCACACAATAATATCCCAAAGATTTTATTTTGTGTCCACTCTTGACGATTTTTGTTTACCCTAAGGCACCATACATACTATAGTAATTTTTTAGCATTTTGCTCTTCCGTGTGGAACTAGTTATATTCTTCACACAGTAGTCTGTGTATTATAGGTTTACTTCAACAAACCATAATTTTTAATATTGGTCCAAATTTTTGTATCAAATTTTAAACCTCTTTTAAAAATGTCCGTCCGTCCATCTGATGTCACATTGTTTGTCTGCAAGATAAGTTAAAAATGAAAAATGATATCAACTTGAAATTTTCAGGAAAAATCAAGTACTATAAGGGGACAAAGCCTATTAATTTTGAAAAACCTCTGTATAAAAATGGGGGTTTAAGGGGGGTTGAAACTTAAAAACAATCTCTATAAGGGGACAAAGCTTATTGATTCTTCAAAAAATCTGATTTAAAATAAGGCTCTTAACGGGGGTTGAAATAAAAAAAATTATAAATCAAAAACGAGGAACAAGCTCTATATGAAGACGAAGCCTATAAACAAAAATGGGGTAGTTAGGGGGATGAAATTAAAAAAATTCAGAAATAAAAACGGAAAAGCGATATCAACTTAAAATTTTTAGTAAAAATTAAGTTCTATAAGAAGATAAAGCCTATTGATTCTGAACAAAAATTGAATAAAAATTGGGGTTTAAGGGTGGTCTGTTAAACTGTGAAGAGTGAAGAGTATAATATAGAATGTCAAGCATTATATATCTTTATTCTAGTTAGAGGGTTAATGAGCGTACATTGAATTGTATATATCCCAATTTTTTTCTCTTTTGATTTTATATAAAAACTACCTTGATGCCAAAAATATCTCTCATGCATGAATGTCACAGTACCCTTAGATTTTTCTCTTTAAAATATTCGTTTTTAACTCACTTATTTATATTTTAACAAATTTTAAGATGTTTTTTTACTTTAACGGCAGGTTTTTCCATTTTAGCAGATTTTTTTTAATTTTAACCCATGTTCCTCCTAATTTAGCACATGTTCTTCTATTTTAACACACTATTTCATATCTATCTAAAATCTTTTTCCACAAAAGATTGGTTTTCAATTGTTTCTTTTGCAGTATGCAGGCCATTGAGATCAATACGATTTTCATATAAAATTGGTAGTATAATATCATACTATTTGGTATCTTTATAATGGGAAAAGCGAGGGCAATTCAAATATAAAATAAAGGGCATTCCATTTAAAAAACCTAATTCTGATAGGTCTCACTTTTTTGGAGAACCCTGTATGATTAAAATTATTTTTAAATTGTTATATTTATTGACATACATCTCGTTGTGAAAACAAATTAAAAAAAATAAATAGTTTTGGCTCCACACACCGAACGTTACCGGTGGCCCATCCTGCCTTACAAGGTTTATTTTTCTAAATTTGAAGTAGACATATCTATCAAAACTTTCTGACTTGTTTTTTAGAGAAAACAAAATATTAAAAAGTACCTAGGGAGAAACGCATATACTCGTATAAACTTAGCCAAAAATATTAAACTTTGGTAAAAAGTGTTGTTTTATTTATAAAGACAGCAGTAGGTATTTATTATTAAAATTCAAATCAATAATTACAAAGTATGGCAGTAAGTTAAATTTCATTCGCAAATAAACATATATTTAACCATATTTGTTAATAATATATCGAATTATTTAATTAAATTTCAAAACGGTCGTATAAAAATTGTATTTATTCCGGCCCTGTTTTATTTCAACTGTTACAGTAATACAAATAACAAAGGTTTTATAGTGCCATCTGTAAAATTACTTTGAACTTCTTACTGCACAGATTCCTGCAATCTTTGGTTAAGGCAGATACCATCTTTGATCCACGTTATCCCTAGCCGATTAGGTCAATTAATAATTAGTTTTTATTTCAAACCAAGCTTTCAGGAAAACTAAACATTATTTTGATGTGTGATTTGTTTCATTTATTTGATATGTTAGTTGTACGGGTGGTAACGAAAAGAAAACGTCTAAATATGTTTACTTTTAAAGAAAATACGTCGACAAGTCGAGGGTTTAAGAATTGTAAGTGTTCCATTATGATTGCCAAATTATTAAGGGTGAGATTACTCAACGTCTGCAACTTTGCAGATCTGCAAATATGGCGGACTTACAGATGCAAGTATCAAGTTTTCGTATTCCAAAAAATATCTGCAAATTAGCAATATTTATTGTGGTTTATTACCCCCAACAATACTAAACTCAAATCCGTTACTATGTTTAAAAACTCGATAATTTGACATCACGAACTGTATTCAATCAAAAGGAACAGAAGACTTCATGGTTATTAAAAAAGAAAAAGTAAAGTAAAAGACAATCTGCAAGTTTGTAGGACGGTCTAACCTCCTGCAAAGTTGCAGACGTTTTGTAATCTCATCCTAATTCATTAAACGTATATCCTTTCAATCTTGATTTAAAAATTAATAAAAACCTCCAATTGCTATTATTGACTGTTTTTAATTTGTTTACCCAAGGGGTCGCCGGGACCGTGTCAGACAAGACAGATATTATATTTAATTTACATCCTGTATAAATACTTAAAACGTTAATAGACTTTAAATATCGTATTTCTTTATTCTAGAGCTTCCGTACCCGAAGCCGGAGAAGAAAAAGTCGAAGGACCCCTAAAACAATACCACGTAGACAAAACCTTCGCAGACAGGAGGTACAAAGTACAGTCTGCAAGAACCTACTTTTACCTTAATGAAGCTACGTGCGAAAGAAATATGGAAACATTCATTAAATGTCTGGAGACCATAGCAGGTAATAATTACTCACATACTATTAAACAATTTTATTAACAATTTTAATTAGTAATAAATCTAATAATAGGTTTGTTCCAATACGCGCGTAAACCGTAATATTACCGTACAAATCGTGCGCTCTACCCAAAAATTGTATACGGCGCATGATTTGTACGGTAATGTTACGGTTTTCGCGCGTCTTGGAACAGACCTATTAGCGTCTTTCTTTTACTTTCTTAGCTATTGGCCTTCTTTGTACAATAGGCATCTCTTACTCTGGCCATCTATCTCTATCTTAAAATCATCTCATTTGGGAAACTTATCTAATTCTTTTCTTTTTATAATTGGATGATCTACTAATCATTTGATGAGTTTAGCTGGTTTAATTTGCTACGTCCTCAACTTTTGCCCTCTAATACACATGTTTCTTTTTTATCTTTTGATGTTATCTTTAACATATTTTTAATCATTTTTCCACATTTACGTTTCGCGAATGCCCATGTTTGTTACGTTAAAATTGAGAAAGTATCCGTCTTTTTAAAAGTGCAGAAGTATTTTACGATATTTAAATATATTTATGTACCTCTAAGATGGGGAATGTGGGTTGTCCCAAAGCACTTAGGTCATGTACCTTTCGATATGGTGTGGCTTTTGATCCATCTAAGGTGACCGACCACACCCCGTTCAAGGGTAATGCTTATCTGCTATATGTATAGATGAGCATGTTCCTTCTAGTGATATTGGTTCTGGTAATTGTTTGCTGCTATGAGAATGGACTACTTAAACTGGCATTGGCACTATTGCTCACAAACCATTTTAAGAAGTTTTAAGCATACACGATAATGTTTTGAACACTTTGTATAATAAGTCGTCTTGTTTTTTGAACAATTTCTTTGGTCTGATTGTTTGTTTAGTATAAAAACTGTTTCTACTCTCTACAGACTGAATGCATTAACCGTAATATTTCGTCCGTGTTGGTCATGGTTTTAGTTTTTTGTGTATTAAGCCAATAGTTATTTTTGGATACAATTGCCACTTTTTCAGTCATTCTTGGATTTGGTATGATTTAGTTTCTTGTCATTGATTTATATATACACCGTGTATATATATTGTGTGGAAGTTCGATATATCCGTTATTATTATATCAAAAAATGTTATTTATAAAAGTTGTAGATAATGTTAATCTACATATTTAAAATTTTTCGAATATACAAAATGATCCATAACTTCAGAATTGATCAAACATATGTTTTATTTTAAATGAATCACCTTGTATTTGATTCTAAATTTAAATTCTCTTGACTTTGCCCTTCAAGAAAATACTAGCATGTATGAGATTATACTGAGTATTTTAGAAGTTTAAACCAATTTTATATGGAAACTAGCCGATATCGCTTTGCTGGATTTTTTATTAATTTTTTGTTAATTTTTGTTAATTTTTGTTAATTTTTATTAGTTTTTATTTATTTTTATTTAATTTATTTTTATTAATTTTTATTATTATTTAATCATTTTTTTATAGTTTATTGTTTTATTAATTTTTATTATTTTCTACTAATTTTTATTAGTTTTTATTGATTTTTAATAACTTTTATTAACATTTATTAATTTTTATTCGTTAGTCTGTAGAACGGTCAGTCCGGTTTTTTCTAGCCACAATTCGTATATCTACAGGATTTTGATAAATACCTTTTACCAGAAGAACTTTCTTATATAGTTTCAAAGCTTCAAACAGACTATTGTAAAGAAAAACCCAAAAAAATTATTTAATTATAGATCATTAAAAATCATTTAACTCAACGAATATAATTATTTAGTTGAAAAAAACCACCGATAATCATGTTAATTTGCGACTGACGAAACATGTTGTTTGTTGTCCAATAATGACACGGTGACAAATATCACGGTGAATGTTTTCATTTTTATTTATTTGTTTGTTTTTCTTTACTCGAGGGCATGGACGTCTGTCCAAGATTCCAAGATATAGAGTCGATAATCACAAAGAATATTTTATTCTCGCTTATTTTTAATGACATTGATGAAGTTTTCATCAGATTTAGCTCAAAGATATTTGATTGCAACCAAAATAATTGTGCATGCCGGACATTTAATTAAATGTGGGAAAAGCAAATGAAAGACCAGAGTGATGTGACAGTTTGTTTTTGTTTACAATTCTCTAATAAATTATTTATTATGTTATTTTGTATAATGTCAATTCTAAAATAATATTATTCGAGTATTGCTTAAGTTTACGGAATCTAGTACTCTTTGTGTACGCCATTTTAGTGATAATGTAATTATGGTTCCACTGACAATTAAAGTGACAGTAGATTTTTTGCGTGCGTTTTGTTTACCTAAATTATATAGTTTTTTCACTTTAATAAATATATTCCTAAAGTAGATAACGTGCATCAAATATACAATCGTTTAGTTGCGAATTATATACCTTTAAATTATTTTTTAATAACAAATATACCAATAAGCTTTTAATATAAATAAACCTAAATGTATACATATTATTTACTTCTGTCTATTAGTTTATCGCCAACAGGAAATATACGTGTAAGGTAAATTATATTTAAACGTATAATATACAATAACTAGTATCTATAAACGTTTAATTTATCCGTTAAAAAATGTCAAATATAAAAACGTTTAAGAAATCAACCAAGACGAAATTTAAACGGGAGTTAATAACGAAAAATACATATTATAATATTACATAAATTTATACGAATTTAATTTAAATAAACCTAAACGTATATTTAGGCACAATGTTTACAAATCGTTCATCGCAAACTAAAAATAGTCGTATATTGTTAACTATATTTAAACGTAGAATAATTTACAATTATATACCATAGGACGTATAAAAAAACGTATAATATATCATTTAAAAACGGTATTGTATAATAATCGTAAACTGTAAACGTATACGGAATCAACCAATACCAAATATAAACGAGAATTACGTATAAAATACGTTAAGTATACCAATGTGTGCTGCCTGGGTATGGTTTGCAAAGGATTTGCAGAATTCAGCGTGACAAACCAACGTTTGATTAAGATATTCGCGAAGGTCGTCAATACACCGCTGATGACGCGAAAAATTATTATGTGATAGATGATGCGAAGTTTATTGTGTTAAAATAAACCAATTAGCAAAAGTAATTACTTTAATTTCAACAATCCAAAGCAAGATCATCACTAAAATCATACATTCTACCAGTTTTTACAGATATACAGTCCATCTTGCCTCTCTGTAACAAGAAGGAACCCTTTTTTTATCTCCTGTGCTCGTTTAACTATGTCTCCGAATAACACTGAGGTCTATTGGCTTATTGTGTTTTAACCCATGTTAGTTCATAGCACCCACTCTGTCACCTTGTACCTTGTACAAGTTTGTACAGATACTTGGGTGAGTGGGTTCTATACGTTATTGGATCAACCTGGAAGGTTGTCCAAAAAGTGCCTGTCTTTTGCGATCTAGAGCTTCGCATTCGCCCAGTATGTGTTTAGTCGTTTCTGGTTTCTTGTGACATAGTCGGCACATGAGTTCCCCATTGTACATGCCAATTTTGTTCAAGTGCCACTTTACTGGGGCGTGCCCAGTCATGAACCATGTTATCACTTTCAACTTGTTCCCATTCATAAAGAATAGTTCTACAGTTTTTTTGGGACATGGTCTGCCTATGAAGGCTTTTCCATGTGCCTGTTTTGGGGTGCTTCCCCAATAGTTAATATGTTGTTCCCGAAACCCCGGACTGTACTTTTTGGTACTCCTGGGTTTGTGTCTAGTTCTGGTGTATCTTCTGACCTTCTTTTTGCAAGTTCGTCAGCCTTTTCGTTGCCTTCGATCCCTTGGTGACCTGGCACCCAAAATAGTTTTACTCTATTTCGGTCTGCCGGTGTTCTTAGTTCTTCGATGCATTCCCATACCAGCCTCGACGTAACTTTCTGACTCGATATGGCCTTAAGTGCCGCTTGTCTGTCTGACATTATTTGAATATGCTGATTTTCGACAGCTCTTTCATTGTTCGTTTTTGCACATTGCAAAATTGCGTATACCTCGGCCTGAAATACCGAGGAATGTATTCCTATAGCATAGCTATGTTTAGTATCAGGGTTTTTGGAGAATACTCCCGCCCCAGTGCCTTCCGCAGTCTTAGACCCGTCTGTATACCAGGTTTGTTCCTGTCGTTGGGCATTAAGCTCCCTTATGGTTATGGCTCCTTCCTGTATTTAAACGTCATTAAAAGAGTACCTCTTGGTTATATGGTCCGATCTCATGTCTAGCACGTCTCCTGTCACTAACCTTGAGATACTCATGTGACCTGGCCTAATGTCAATTTTTCCCAGTGTATTCCCTAATTTGTAAGCACCTAATCTTGCCCTTCCTTGTATCACATAGTAAAGAGGTGGGAGTCCTATTAGTGCTTCCATTGCAGCTGTGGGGGTTGTTTTCATTGCCCCCGTTATTCCGAGGCAGGCAAGTCTTTGTACCTTGCTTAGCCTCGTTATTGCTTTGGTCACCACACCAAAGCTGCGTATGTTATTATCGGTCTCACCAGCATGTTATAAAGCCAATATACCATGTCTGGTTTTAACCTCCATTTTTTTCCAAAGGATCGCCTTGCCATCATTAACGAGGTTTCCGCTCTCCTTGTGGTTTTTTCTAGATGCTGATTCCAGGTAAGTCTCGAGTCAATCATAACCCCGAGATAATTTACCTCCCCTTTAAGCTGGATGCTTGCATCTGTTACTATAGTGTTGTATTTTTCATGTGCCATGATCACTAGATCATCGGCATATCCCAGGGTTCTATGTCTCATCTTTGAGAGCCCCAAGCAGTCCGTCCACTACAAGGTTCTACAGGAGTGGAGACAGCACTCCACCCTGTGGACATACTCTCACTACCCGTGCCGCTATTGTCTCTCCCATAAAGGTTGTGTGTATAGTTCTCTTCCTTAACATAGAGTCGATCCAGGACACGCACGTGTCCTCAATTCGTCTGTATTTGAAGATCTAATGATCGATTCAACGGAAGTATTGTCAAATGCACCTTCGATATCCAAGAATGCTCCCCCTTACGTGTGTAGCGAAGATTTAAAATAAAAGGAAATCGCTAATTAACGACACTAGGGTTGTAGTAGTATCCACTGTAACTTATACTTCAAAGGTGACAGAAAGCGATACAAAGACTTGGCTTTTATAAGAACACCTAATTAAATAATAAAGCTAATGTTCCATTCATTAAACTTTGTGTGGGTGCCATTGTCGAACGGTGCCATGTTTACTTCGCATGTGCGACAGTTCAATCATGTGCCAAACTTTAGTGATATTATTAGATCGGTAACTCAGCTTGCTTCAGAGGGAAAGTAAAGCCAGAAAGTCTAAGCCAACGATAGTCGTTACATCACCACGAATATTCCTACTACCCGTTATAATACAATTTAATTTTTTTTTTACTTTGTAGAAAAAAAAAAGATATAGACAGATCTGGATGTACAAAAATTAATTGTGATGGCAACTTTCATGAAAAGTTACGTTAAAATCTAAGTTACTAATAATGCCATTGGATATGTCATTCACGACTTTTTAAATTCATTCATTATTAAAATATTAGAAATTAGAAAGTAATACAAATCTCGTCGATTTAAAATTATTGGATAACAAGAGTGTTTTTGACCTGTACCAGCATACCTAATGTAATTTTGTAACGCTATGTGAATGATAATGGCATGACATAAATTTAATTAGTCTATTGGCAAAATGGATTGAATTATATAACCGAAATAATCTACACGCAACGTTTATATTAAGATCAATTAAAAAGATCCGATATACGTTTTTAAATATACATTTGTTTCTTTTTATTCTTGTATAAATTAATTTAAACTAGCTGTTCTAAATTATTACTGTCATATGATAAATGTAGATGTACATTTTGCAGTTACTGAAAACATTATAAAAACAGAAAAACCCATGATTTATATAATGTGGTTATTTCTCAACTTTTACAAAGAAACTGTTTACAAACAACAAATAAAATATATATTTTTGGCTTCTGCACTGTTTATAAAATAGATAGGAAGTATTTGGCACACAATTAGCAGTTACAGTGCAGCTAAAGTATAATTCAATATTCATTTTACATAAAATAAATCAAAATTATCTACACCCATTCGATATGCGAAAAAATTAATTCGCCTTTGTTATATTTTGACAAAATGCCAAGATTATTTACATTTTTGAAATAGTCTGTACTATTTTGATGGTTACACGTTTACCTGCTATGTACACCTGGTACAGTAAAATTATATAAATAACAACGCGGTCCAAAGTTCACAGCAAGGAATACGTGACCAAGTATACACTTTTTAAGACTTCGGGATTAATACTTTTTTAATATCAGGGTCGTGGGGTCTTGCCCCACGTTGGGCGCCAAATCTGTTACGTTATATGATTTTATTATTATATTTTAATATAGAATTTGAAGTGACTCCATCAACTTCTTCTATCTGGTACTCCCTTAGATTCTTTTAAACCACACAAATGTGGATGGATGTTTTATCCTCTTCCACGCCAAATGTGTACTCATTTTCATCTACTAAACGAAGTGTTTTTAAATATGCGTAGTTTGTTCTGGCTTAGGAAGTAACATGTATTAGATCTTTCCTGTTTATAGTTATCTAGAAGTTATCTCTCCAATTGCCAGTTCTTTTATCGTCTAACTCTATTTCGATCTCTTCTAATAGCGTACTAGTACTGATTTTTCAGTTCTCAGATCACATAAAAGGTGTTCGAGTGCATCCCTTTTCTTGCGAGACTAGCTGCTATATCAGATTTTTAGATTTATGGAAAGTTTCTTAGAAATCTGAGATTTCTATAGATGTAGGATATTCACAATAAATCTTGCTATACAGAGTAATAAGACAGTTAGGATCAGACTAAAGGGCCCAACTACATACGAGATTTTAAACTTTATGTTAATTTTTTAACCGATAGAAGAGATGTTATTTACATATTAATTTGTTTTTAAGCTGAACAAAGATTATATAAAAACAAATTTTGCTTTTTCATTATTGGGTCATTATCGTCTTCTATCACTGCTATACTAAATTTCCTATAAATTGTTTCAATCCAGTTTTAACGGTAAAACGATAGTTATGTTAATTTCATCATCATGATCATAATCAAGACCTTTTCCCTTAGTCCAGGTCCATCATGATAAGTTTTTAGATTACCTATATTCACCACTAACAGTATCTCATCACGTTTTTTTGGTGTAGAAACATTTTATTTCTCTCGACTTATAATGTTAAAGATAACTCACTTTTATGAAGTGTTCTTGTCAGCACCCTATATATTGTTTTTTATAAGTTTGTTGTTGTCATTAATTAAATCTTTGGAAGTTGTCATATATTTCCTCAATCCGATTTTTAACAAAAGTTTTCCAATTATCTTCTAAAACCATACTGCTTCTCTAGTGGGGTGTTCTCCTTTCCGAATATCATGTCCCAATCATCTAAATCTATTTTTCTCATCTTCTTTGCACTAACCTTACTTTAATTTCATACTCGCCTTTCAAATAACACACAACTCTTCTACACTTTAACCATTTTACTCTAAATGTATTTACAACTCCTTCTTCCGTTTCTTCATCGTTTTTGTAAAACATATCCCGATTACTTCAACCTTTCAACTTCATTTTGTTCCCGCTCGCCCTTGTATTTATATTAGCAGTGCCAGCTGCTTCTGATTATTACCAAAACAGCATTCTCAACAGTGTATCTCCAATTTCTCCTTCTCCTCTGATCTATCTTGTTTGTATAATTCTTTTACCAAAGTATAGCAAACAGACTGAAGTCTGAATCATCATACTTTCATTATTTCCTTAAAATCCTGTCCTGCTTTTTCCATATCGTTACCCTAATTAGCAAACCTCGTAACTCCAAAACACCTAACTTTTTAGGAGCTTAAGAAAATATGTTTATAATTTTATGTAAGATTAAAAATCTTGAAAAATAAGACAAATTATTTTTTTACATTGATTTCTAACATTGTTAAAGAACAAAACCATTTTGAATAATAGGAACTTTTTTTGGAGTTAATAGTTTTTATTAATATTTATTTGGCAATAAGTGAAGTTACAAGGTTTGCTCATATTTTCTTGATATATATGATAAGGGGAATGATTTAAGGAGCTATACGTGATTCTTAATAGCCATATAAGTAATAAATAGAAAGAAAGACCATTTTCAAATTATCAGGATCTCTAAATGAACAGGTATGGAAAATGGTATGTGCAAACTACACTAATCAATAAAGAATGTTAAATTAGAAGAAGAGCTAAACGACTACGTGTTAGAGCTATGCTACGTTTGAAATGTACCTCCTCGAGCAGAGGGAGTAGATTTTTTGGTGACATCGAGGAAACCATATCAATGGAGCAAACGGAGAAAAATGCAATGGGCGGTATATAGAGAAAAAAGCAAATTGAGGTACTTTTCAAACGCAGCATTAATCGTGGGCTTACAAGAAAAAGGCATTAAGTCAAAAAATAGGCTTATGAGTTATAAACAATTTAAAGTTTCAACTGCTTTAAAGAAAATGTACATGCTTTCAGAATACAATATAGTTTTTACATAATATACAAAAATATAAACCCATTTTGACAAATTTTTGACTTAGTGCATTTTGCTTGTAAGCCCACGAAATATTACTGCGAACTTACAAGTTTACCTGTCTTATAAGGATTTAGGAATAGGATATGGCGACGGTAGTTATTGCCAAATTCATTATCAATATAGCTATTAAGAATCACACAAGAGACTAAATCATTCTTCCCATACAAACCGGGTGATTCAGCTAAGTATTCGCGCCCGAGTACTTGATGTTTAATTTCAGTAAAAAAATATTAAATAGCATTTTTTTAAATTGTAATATATTCGAAATGTTCGTTAACTACGATTTAAAAATGATTCAATAAAATTTTTGCTCAATTAATTTAAATTACATAATATAACTTTAATTACTTTTTATAATCCATTGAAACCGTGTATATAAAAAATTAATAAAAATAAATATTCAAAATCAGCACCACAATTTTAACTGAATCATCCGGTATACAATATTTTTTATTTAATTTGTTTTCCAAAAATGTGTTCATTGTCACTCATTCATTATTTGTGTTTTTCTTACATGCAGACTTTCAGCAGACTTCTAAAGGTAACTATAAAGAAAATAAGTTATATATTTTCCTGTAGACTCGTAGTAAAATAACATTCATCGTAGTTTTAACATATTGAATATAAAAGTACAATATGGCCTTAGAATTTCTGTTAAGGTCACTGCATTAAAAAAAAATTGTTTAAATTTAGCGTTACTACAGTTTATAGCTAAAAAATCAGTTCGCTCACTCTGCGTCGGCACTTTTGATCTCAATGTTCCAGTTTATACACTGCGCAACTCGGATTTGTATCCCTGGCGCATACAGAATCAAATCATAACCAATACAATTAATGACAACCGCATATATTCAAACAGCAGTCTTCTGCGCAACCTGAATTTGTATTTTGGAACATTCAAATGGTCCGAGTGAGCTAACTGATTCTTTAGCAATAAACTGTGGCGTTACCTTGTAGAATTTATTTCACAATGTAGTTATTTTATTTAGAACATATACCTGTTTATTGTTATGTACGAGTAGGTCTTTAATTATTTTGAATAGATCGAAAAATGTATTAAAATAATGGCGACATATTTCCTGTTTAAAAATAATTTGTTTTATCTGGAAACAATTATTAACAGAGTCTATGATTTTTTTAAGACGATTAAATTATCCTTATTAGCCAATATACCTTTAATTATTAGATATAACGTTGATTACAATATAGTATATTACATTACGAGTTTGGAAAGTGACATTTTTCACACGAGTGGGAAATAAAAGTCGCACGAGGCCGCGCGAGTCTGAAAAAATCACTTTCACACAAGTGATATACAATATTTTTCCTACGACCACCAAATAATTTTATAAAAAAATGTAAAACAAGGAAATCTGGCTATATAAGTTCCTTCAAGATGAGGCTGGTTTTAGATTTGTTTCTTTGTATGCCTTATGGAATAATTTTTAAAGCTTTTTATAGATTTTTATAATTTTCATATATTTTCAAATTAAAAAAAAAATAAACAAAAATAAAAAAGATAATTTATCGGGAATTGAACCAGCGTCACGAAATGGTCGCGAAATGCCAAGTTGAAAAAGTTAGACAGTATACGATCTGAGCTATTACGGTTATGTCATTTTACTCATCTAATTAAATATGTATATGAACCAAGAAAAAGCAGAAATAGTGTAAGTAGATTTTTTTAATTTCTTAAATAGAAATATCTAAGTTCTATATTTATTGTCATCGAAAGTAACAAGATAATTTAATATGTTTTAATTATATATATAGAATAGAATATAATATGTATTTTTTCTACACCCACAGATTACAAAACGAAAAAGTATGTTATAACGTTTAACTGAACGAATATAGTTCATATCCAAATTTATTTTATTTTAAAAATCAGTAAAATTCATAAATTATTTTGTCTTAATAACCTAAAATATTTTTTTAATTTGTAGATTTTCGTTAGTGGGTCGTAGAAAAAATATACTCTACAACTCGTACCCAAATTTTCCTCATCATATCCACTCTTGTTGCACAAACTACTATTTTAGGTCCGTTTAAATTGGACCAATAGCAATGAAGATATAGACATTTGCAACGTGATATCTTATTATTCTATCCATTTTTATTATGTGAGCTCAATTGAATAATTTTGAAAAAGAAGTTGGGCACCACTATATTTAAAGCTTACTACACTTGACTCTGAATTAGTGATAAAAATATAGAAAATCATTAACCACTAACAAATAATATTTAAACCATGCTTTAGATAAGGTAGCTATCAAATTCTAATTCACATAAGTTTTACTAAATTCAAATTTAAGATGAATTATTAAATAAGCACTTATCTTTTGGTAGGTAAGGTAATATACGGAATGTATAACTATAACACGGTATTTCTTCAGGCAACTGCCACAAGGGATTCGGGATCCTTATTCGTAATTCTGCATAATTCTGCACTGTGAATGATCTTCAGTATTCTAACATAAACTGTCTAGAGATGAGATCAAAATCGTTTAGAGATTGAACCAAAACCTTCTTGAGATGGAACCAAAACCTTCTAGAGATTATACCATAAAAAACGTATAGCGATAAATCCAAATCACGTCTTGAGAGGAATTCAAAACCGTCTAAATATAGCCAAGCTAAAATGGGTTAAAATGTTAAGAAAGGAAATTGGAACAGGATTTAGATAAAATGCTTTAACTATTAAATGAATAATTTCACTAGACTAAAATTAATATGAAAAGGAAAAATCTTATTTAATATATTTAAACATAATAAAGCATAATATCTTATTCCAAAAAAATAATATATAAATTAACCATGCGTTATTTATTGTTGATATTGAGGTAGTGTTCAAAACTTGACAATTTATTTAAGAAATCCTTGTACAAAATATATAGTTTCAACAATATATCATTATTAAAACTTACTTTATAAAATCAGACGGATTAAGAACATTAAATATCATCTAATACTTCAGATGACCGAGTTAAAATAAAATAATTGTGATCTATTTGATATCTTCAAATGAAATGAAATAAAATATGAACTTTTGACACATGGCATAAACGACAAATGACATTTGAGTAAGAGGTGATTGTGTCGAAATAACGGTTCCAACCGTTACACATTTCAACTGCTCATGATATTTTTCTTTAACCCTAATCTATACTCGTCCACGTAAACGATGGTCGCCACCTTGGATCGCTTAACCTTGTCGCAAACCACTTATCCAAGTTTCAATTCTCAACACTGATAGATGGGGCCATCTAGCGGTAACTTTTGGAAGTAGTTATATCTACTATAAACAATAATTTAATCATCAAATCGATTTTACTATTAAAACAGACATTAAATCAATCAAAATAGAATTTAGACGTCTGACATATTTGACAGCTTATGCGAAAAGTAGATTCATATTGACACACGGAAGGAAAGTAGATTTGTCCACATGCGTGTGATGTTAGGTCACTTTCCATAAGACTTAATAGTGGTCGTAGGAAAAATAGTATTATGTATTTACATTAATAGATATCTACAATTGTTTTAAAGCTAAATTAAACATTTTATGTACTTCTAAAACGATATTTTTAAATAAACTCTTAATATACAAGGTTTTGTTCATTTAAAACGAAAACTGATATTTTTAACACTGAAACTTTAAACTTTATCCCTCTAGGGGTATGGAACCAACTTACATTATTTCAAAAATCAAATTTGCCCCGTTCATATTTTGACATTTTATTCCCTACCTGACCGAATTTCACGAATCAACCGTTCTTTCAAAAAAGGTATCACTCGACCCCTTGTTCCATTTGAAATAATAAGGTCCCTCCCCCTAGAGGGTTACAAATGGTAACAAAAACCTCCCCCTTGACAAATTAATCTTTTTTTTTTTTAATACACATGGAATCAGATATATTTCGTCTGTTTCGTTTTCAATGGTAAACCCTGTATATTTTTTAAACTAATTAGGTACAGTTCAATAAGGAAATAATAGAACGTTAGGAATTTTTGAAAAATGCTAAAAAATATCATCCAAATTTTGGCTTAGTGACACATTCCATTACTGTCTATTATTTACGATTTCAACTATAGAAATGGGTATCTTTTAATTTGCCACTGTGGTGTAGGTGTAATATTATGTAATGTAGTATCTAGTAGATAGTTAATAGCTTAGTAGTTTGTATTTTAATAACAATATACGAAGTGTTTCGCAAGGAATGGGAAATATTTTAAGCACGTGTTCTGGAAGACGAAAAAAGCAAAAAAAAAATTATGTAAACATGTGTTCAGAAATACGTCCTTTTCGAGTTATACAGTGACTGTTTATTTTAAATTTATATTTACTAAAACACTAATTTGTTTATTAACTAAGTTTATTTGTACTCATAACTACACTTATGTTATTATTTTTTTTACAATTTATCTTTACACATTAATATTTTTCTATGAACTGACTAACTAATATGGTATCTTTATCAAAAATTGCAATTTCGGATTATTTATTGAAGATTTTAGTGTATTCCAGACTTTTGGCGTTGGCCATAGTCGTCCCATTAGGTGCGGTTTCGGGGGTTGACTTATTTTATAGCATATTCTTGGTACGAGGCCCTAATAGGCAGAGGTCTTAAATTTTTTGTAAATGATTTTGGAAAGCAGCTTTAATAACACCATAGCTTACTGTACTATCTTAAAATATTTTAGAAAAATGGACTTTTTATATTTTTTTGTATATCTCGGAAATGACGTATTTCCGGACATGTTACTTATTTCTACTTCCAGAATACGTCCTTAAAATTGTTCCCTTTCCTCGCGAAACTACCCGAATACAGATTTAAAGACTGACTCGATTTTAAGAGAACAAGTTACAGATATCTGATTCATTAAACTCAATACTCAACAATTATTGCAAACAAATTTCCGATACACCTTGTCCATGGCATTGTTATACATCAACAATTTATTTGCAAACTCTTTAACTTCTAAAGCAAAAGTTTTTCCTTTCTTCCGTAAAAATTCCTTTGTTACTAGCTATAAAATATATAAATATCCGAAAATATAAATGGGTCATTCCATGTCAAATCGCAAATGGCCGCCGTCAGAATTGGCCCCATGCTTTTGGGACGTACAAAAATTCAGATTGTAGATCTTTTGACGTAAAATCGAATGCCGTGGTGTTTTTGGTGATCATTGATTCTTTGACAGTAATACTGTCAAATCTGACCTCGCTGATATGAAATTTTATTGACATTCGAGTGGCGCAGAGACTTAATCAACGGATTATGATGAAACTTGGAACTCGGGAGTTATCAGGGCCGCTAATCACGAATCCGAGGTCAGATTTTCAAAATTCGTATATGGCGCCACTATATGACGCAATGTGCAGCAGGAAACTGATTGAGAATTGGCTAGATTAGCTTGAAACTTGGTACTCGGGGATTTTGGGGGTCGCTGATTACGAATCCGAGGCCATATTTGCAAAACTCAATGATGGCGCCCCTACATGACACATGCGCACTAAAAAAAGCGATAGAAATATTACTATTCCGTCTGAAAATCCCTTCTTGGGGGGTTTTGGCGGTACTTTCTCGGTTTGAAGTACCGAAAGAATTTTAAACTGACATAACTTATTCTAACCCAATGAAATCAAACCTGACCTAACCTCATCCAGTCTGACCGAACCTAAGCCAACCTATCCCAAACTAACCCATTCTCGTTGGGTTAGGTTAGATTAGGTTAGCAAAAGATGTGTGAGTTTGAAGTATTTCAACCAAATAAAGTACCGTGAAAACCCCCAAGTAATGATTTTCATTCTAAATAGCCTAAGGTATATCAATTTTCAGTGCGCACGCGCAGTACCGTGTCGTCATCGTGGATTTGCAACATTTTGATAACGGATTCGTCATCCCCACTCAGCGGAGCCAACCTTGCTGATGGTATCTGGGTTCAAAATATTTTGAAGTTGTCGCAGTTATCATTTATTTACTCGTCAATAGATGGCAACAATCCGTATGGCGATTCTTGTAAGTGAGGTAACGGATATCGAGTATAAGTAAGATTTTGCACCAGGCATCGAATCCATTGTTCGGCCACGCGCTGCCTTGAATTTATGACAGATTACGTCACACCAACATGAACCGCAGTCGAATTTTAAAAAAGATAGATGTGCTAATCCTTACAATAGAGAGGGTTAAAAAAACGGGAAACAAAAAACCGCTTAAAAAAAACTTGTGGCACTCGGGGACTGCCGCGGTAAAGCTATTTATTTATTTTATTTATACAGTATATTTTTTTCTTTGATATTAATTCCAAGTTTTTTCTTTGATATTAATTCAAGTTACACTTTTTGAGCGTGGTGACCGATAAGAAAACAATTTTTTTTCTTTTATTGAATAAATGAGAAGTTAATATTGTTTAAAATATCTTTATTATCTTACATGTAGGTTATTCAGGAATTTTTATCGTTGAAAATATAGGTTTATGGTAACTGAAATAAGGAACATAAGTTTGAGACTTGATATCTTCTAAATATCTGGAAAATACCGCGTCAATGGTGGTCCCATATTTTGTTGTGGATTGTTGTGGATCATTATTTATTTTCAAATTCAATTTTTCGGAAATTGTGTCTAAAAGAGATAGAATCAGTTATGAGCAGTTAGCAGCTAGTCTACACGCATACGTCTAGTCGCACGCACACAAACACCGTGTCGAAGTCTGCCGAACTGAAACGACGTTAGACGATACACGACTTTCAACGCCGCACAGCTGTGCCGGTCGGAGTGGGGGATGTTAGGTTTATTTTCGTTACGGAATTTCTTTTTCGATTTTTCGGTTTTTCGATTTTTCGGTTTTTCGATTTTTCGAGGGTGTTAGTTTATTTTCGTTACGGAATTTCTTGATTCGGTCGCCGCGCTCGAAGCCCGCGATAAAATCTATGCAATAGCTTAAAAAAAATACAAAAAACAAAATGGAACTAGTACCTCTCCACGTCTACGTCGTTAGTTTAAGGTTACGCTGAGAGAAAGAAAATCTGACTCTTTGATGCCAGATAATAAATAATTTTTATTTCTTTCAATAGGAGTGCTTCGAGCTGAATAATCATCTTAACAATACTATATTCAGATACCGTTTTCGTGATCAGCGAACCCCAAAACACCTGAGTACCAAGTTTCAGGGCAACCAGTCAATTCTCAAACAGTTTACAGCTGCCCATTGCGCCATCTACGAATTTTGAAAATCTGACCTCGAATTCATGATCAGCGACCCTAAAAACCCCCCGAGTACCAAGTTTCAGGGTAACCAGCCAATTCTCAATCACTTTCCTTCTGCACATGCGCCAAAATGTGGCGCCATCTACGAATTTCGCGAATCTGAATTTCAGACGAAATAGTAATAGTTCTATCGCTTTTTTAGTGCGCGTGTGTCATGTAGGGGCGCAATCATTGAGTTTTGCAAATATGACCTCGGATTCGTGATCAGCGGCCCCGATAGCCCCCGATTACCAAGTTTCATCATAATCCGTTGATTAAACTCTACGCGCCACTTGAATGTCAATAAAATTTCATATCAGCAGGTCAGATTTGACAGTATTACTGTCAAAGAATCAATTATCACCAAAAACACCACACGGCATTTGATTCTACGTTAAAAGATCTACAATTTGAATTTTTGTATGTCGCAAAAGCATTGAACCAATTCTGATGGCGGCCATTTGCGATTTGACATGGAATGACCCATAAATATAAAAAAAAACAATGTTTGAAAGTACCTATACGATATTTGTCTAATATTATCATTTAAAACTTGATAGCCTTACCTCTTATCTTACGTCAATCCTTTAATTTTAAGTCAAAAAGTGATGGGTAGTAATTGTTATGGGTTTTTATATCGTCAGAAAGAGCAGTCAGTCATTATTTACGTCATTATATACTAGACGTTTAAATCAACAAAAACAAACGTAAACCTGTATTCAGTCTTTTGCTTGTAGTTTCGTACATTTACAGTCAGTTGCAAGAAAGTACATTACAATTTACGAGCATGATATATTTTGACAGATAAGATGTTTAGACGTCAACCCAAATGACATAAGGCTCATAAATTTTAATTGAACAAGCTGTTTGTATACAAAATTCAAACAACACTTGAGTACGTCCCTGGATTAGTATTTTAAATGTCATCTTCATTAATTTTTTATTATTTCATAGTTGAACAAAGTGAAATAATGACATATGATTAAATAATTTTGTCAACATGTAAAAGATATAATGATCATTAAATAATTATAACAATAGAAAATTTGTTAAAATACCTTAACGCATTGTGTGCCACGTCTCTCATATATGAGAGACACAAACATTTCGCCGGGGCTTCGTCTCTCATTTATGAGAGACACGCATCTCTCACTTTCTGGTGATGTATATCAAATGTGATACCCGCTACCGTTTATTTCAAATGGAGAATCCCAAGCTTGGCCTCTGGGGAAAGTAATATTGGTCTTGGTTTGAGCAAATTTGGAAAAATAAATTTACCACGACAAATTTTTGAAAAATATCTATTTTGCGTAATAAAAACAAAATGTATTCTGAAATAGCCTATTCGTAATAATGGAACAAAATTTATTCTGAAATTGTTTATCCTAAAAACAAAGTGAAAACATCTTTCAACTGCAAAAAGAAAAAAAACTGAAAAAATATTTATTTTGCGTAATAAAACTTTCGACTGCAAAAAAGAAAAAAGAGAGACCTTTAAAAAACTTGCATCGATCATATTTGAGAAACATGGTCCCCAGCTTAAATATTACAACTTTCTTTGCTTCAGGGCCACGTCGCTCATATATGAGAGACACAGAAAAATAAATAGCTAAAAACTACAAAAAAAAAAACAGAATTATTTTGAGTAAATACATGCAAATATTGCAAAAATGTAGTTTGGTCCCTGGGGCTATTTTCCCGATAACAGCATGGCACGCAATGTGTTAAATATTACAATTCAACAAGTATTTTTAAATTGTATATATATTGAACGTAACTAACTGTAATTACTTGTCAAGGCTTAATTTTACTTAGAAACTAAAAAAAAAGGTATTGTTTAATATTTATAAATCCGTATATATTTCCAGGATCCACTTACGGCACTGGAATAGCAGCTGTCAAACTAACTGCCTTGGGTAGGCCACAATTATTGGTAAGATTTATGCACGATCAAATTTTTTTTTTACATTTTTTTTTTCTACACCTGACTCACGTGGCTTAACCTATTCATAATCATCAAAACTTTGATTTCCTATCATTCCTAACGATCATGTCTTTTCTGCCACTAACTCTAGATATAACATTCATGTCTCCTTGTAATTTGAAACTAAATCATGGTGTTTTTTTATTATCAGGCTTGGCTTATGAAATTTTATGTATGCGATATTTCCACGGACATGGATAGAGGAGATAGGAAATGTCATTTTCATCAGGCATGTACACGTACACAAAATAGATTTTTAACATCCAACGGGAACTGCAACTGCATGTTTATAAATCGGCCTTAAATGTTGTTGACAAAACTAATTTATTAAAACCCCTATTTTATATTTACTTAGTCTGCTTATATATTTTAAAAATATGCTGGAGTAAACTATTTTCGCTTTTATGACCAGAGATTAAAGTACAAATCGTTCGTTCCATTTAAAATTGTTAATTTTGTCGACATGGTATAGCGATTGAATTAAATTAAATGTAATAAACTCGAAAGACATAAAATATTTATAATTTTTCAGAAACGGTAGTGAAATATTGATTATATTACTGTTACGAAAACATAGTTGTCCGATGTTGAGTATAATCGATATCACAATGCATTGCATTAGTGTGACGTCAGTGAGCCAAACAAAACTTTCTATCTTTGATTTTAACATTGGATTTCAGTTTTTTAATATATTGTTAGAAACATTTTTGTTAATCACTTTTTATACAGGGAGTCCAATTACGCTCTAATAATTGTCAATTTGTGTCATATGAATTTAAAAAATACCTATTTAAAAAATATGTTTGAATACAGGGTATACCAATAAAAACTCCCAGGCCGGATATTTTAGTAAGTAATAGAGATATTTTAATTCTGTAAAAGCCAGTTCATAGAGCGCTAGAAGAGCTTCAGTTTTAGATATAAATTAATTTTAAATAGGTCAATATGTAGATGGCGCTGCGCTCGATATTTTTTTTTGAAACTTGTTTTCGTGTCTATAACACAAATTGAAATATTGAACAATTACGCACCAATGGGACACCCTGTATATGGGATGTTTTAAAAAAAAGGATCCATTGAATATCTCAGATCATAGAAATGTCATAAAAAATCTCAAAACATGTCAATTTTTATTGACAGAGACATATTTTGACATACCATTAAGATGCGTACTTTGGTGTACATTTATATTTTATTTGATTTTTTTTCTCTCCTGAGCTCGTCTGACTATGTCTCCAAATAACACAAAAGCCTATTGGCTTATTGTGTTTTACCCCATGTTAGTTCATAGCATCCACTCTGTCACCTTTGTACCTTGTACAAGTTTGTACAGATCCTTGGGTGAGTCGGTTCTATACGTTGTTGGTACGACCTGGGGTTGTCCAAAAAGTGCCTGTCTTTTGCGATCTAGAGCTTCGCATTCGCACAGTATATGTTTGGCCGTTTCTGGTTTCTTGTGACATAGTCGGCACATGAGTTCTCCATTGTACATGCCAATTTTGTTCAAGTGTCCCTTTACTAGTTTGTTTGGGCTAATGTTTAGTCCTTCTGCCTCCGTCCATTTTGTTACTATATTTAGAGCCTCTTGCATTCGATCTCTTATTATAGTGTTGTATTTTCGCTGTGCCATGATCACTAGATCATCGTCATATCCCAGGGTTCTATGTCCCTTATCTTTGAGAGCCCTAAGCAGCCCGCCCACTACAAGGTTCCACAGGAGTGGAGACAGTACTCCACCCTTCGGACATCCTCTCGCTACCCGTGCCGCTATTGTCTTTCCAGTGTGTTCTCCACCCCTTTTATTAATTGATGGAGAGCTGTTTCAGTTGATTTCCCTGCACTAAAAGCGTATTGATTTTGGTATATTGGCCTCTGAACCAATATCCCGTCTCTAATATGCATATCTAGCAGTTTTTCCAAAGTCTTAAGTACAAAGGACATAAAACTTATTGGTCTTTGGGACTTTGCCGTTTCCTGTCCTATTTTGCTAGGTTTTGGTATAAAAGTTACCCTAATATTTCTCCAAGCTTTTGGTATGTTCTGAATATGTTACAGAGTTTGCTGTATAAAATATCAGGACCTCTTTGTAACATTATTGGATAAAACCCGTCCATGCCCGGTGATTTATATGTTTCGAATGAGGTAATTGCCCATTTCAATTTACCATAGTTCACCACTTGTTTGGCTATTGGCGCTTGGCTCTATTATGAGCTTTCAGTCCGTTTAGATTCCGGTTAGCCGGTATGTGTGTTATGGTTTGTGTACCAGGGAAATGAACCCTGAAGAGTTCCTTTACGGTTTCCTTCTCTGCGATTGTGTACTCCCCCAGTTTATTCTTAAGGGTGTTTATTGTATGTTGTGTGTCTTTTGAGAGAATTTTTTGGAGCCTGGCACATTTTTGAGTGCCTTGCTATCTCCTCACAGTGCTTTCTCTGATTTTGATATTAGTTTTACTTTGTTTTTACCAGAATAAATAATTTCTTTTTTTCTCCGATAAATTTTGAAATTTTAATAATTATGAAGAATAGTTGTAAGCTTTTAAAAATCCACTGAATAATTATTTATATTATGTTGAAATTTAAAAGTAGTTTACTCTTCAGCATTTTTCAGAATTTGATGCTTGATTATAAATTTCCAAGTCATGAAGAACTTCTTATCAAAAATATTTTTTTTTGTGAAATAACGCTAAAGTTTTTTTCCATTTGTATAAAACTTTTTGAGATCGCTGTATACGAACCGTCTCTTTTATACTACTATATTTTAAACAAGTACAAAGTTTATCGCATTGTACTTTTTTTTTTTTATTTCTAACTTCATTTTTTACAGCTTCAATTATCAGAAGTAATTATGAGGGCAAGAAACTATATGACTGAAATTGTTGGTGGAGAAGGTAACGTCTTGTCTCATCATGTCACACGTGAAGATCTCGAAGCCAAATTTGATAAAATTCAAGACAAAGAATCTCTAAGCAAATTCCTTACTCAAGTTACCTACGACAAACAAGGGTAAGCTTTCGAAATTAAAATTGACACTTTTTTTTTTCAACAATAAAAGAATGCCTGCCCCGAACGAGGTTGTAACCATCAAAAAACAAATTTTATCATCCTACACATTTTCAGAACAACAAAGCTTTTGATGGACTACCTTGTTTTGGTCGAGGCAACTTTTTTAAGCAAAAATGATCCTTAACAATATCGATTTTAAAGCAGTTTGCAGTTAAGATTGTTGCTCAAGACCTTTTTTCATGCTTAGCATTGTTTCTGAAATATTATTGTTCGGGACATGTATTCAATTGTTACGTTTTCATCAATAGCGCCCCGACCACTGTCGTTAGATTGGTGTATCACCAACGTTGCTATTATTCTACCAACAGAAAAAAACAAATACATTGGCGTGCATTTCTTTACTATTATTATTGTTTTCTATGATTTTTAATTTAATGCTTTTTTTGTGAGTTTAACTGGGTCTAATTTATTTTTTTGTAAAGTTTGTAAAAATACCTCCCAAACGAATTGATCGAGTCAAAATAGCTTTTCCGCAATGTAATTTAGTTATTTGATAATCTTTGTATATGCTATAGCTTTTGGAACTTTTTTCAACAATTCTTTAGATTTCTCTTCCTCCTCCCTAAGAATTTTCCTTCGTTGAGCTCCACTTAATTTACGTGAACTCATGATTCTAGTGGTAAAAAATTAACAAAATACCTATGCTACTGTGCACTTTGTCACTACTGATAAACTGTCCATATATTTTGTAGCTACAACTTCGTCACCAGTCACAACACAACTCGCAATATAACACATGCAATCTAAAATAATCTATTATAATAATCCTAAGAAAAAGTAATTACTAAAAACTTTCCCTTGTATAACAATAAAGGATTAAGTATAGGTAAAGATCTTTTAAACTAAACTGAAGATAATAAAATAAACCACTACATTAAGTACTTAAATTACTTGTTAATTAGATACTTTAACAGTTTAAATTAAATTTAGGCTGATCATAACTTTCGATTGTTAAGCATCATGAATTTTTATGAAGTAGGTAAAGAGGCAAATAATAAATAATTTTCTATAAAAAATAGATTATTACCTGAAGTAAATATCAACAGTCTATTTTCTACAAAACCATCCTTACTCCCTGCATGCAACATTATGAGCCTTTTCCCCTTGCTCATTGGAGTTTTAAATTTGCCTTTGACATCGGTCCATCCTTTCGAATGTGTCTGACTACTATGTAAATAGGTCTCATCACAATAATAAATAGTTTTGTCCTCTTGCCGATAATTTATTAAAGATTTTAAATAATTTGTCGTCTTATTCCTAATGTCGTAGGATTCCAACAGAACAGATCTGTTGTCTTCATTTTTTTTTCCACCTGAAAATATAAACATTGTAATTTTATACGTACAAAAATTGACTATGAGAAATTAATTATTTTGGTATCATTTTATTTTGATTTTTTTAGATAACGTTATTTATACTTACTTAAAACCCATGTTTAATAATATTTTCCTAAGTGATGAGATGCTGTCCCGGAATTCAAAACAACAATCCTTCATTTTTTTGTAATATACCTAAAATAATATTTATATTAAATACGTTGGCCATTATAATCAAAATAGTAACTTACAATTTAGAGTTGGTAGTCTTTTCTCAATAATATGAAAATCATGGATTATACCTCTGAGTTTTTCCAACTCTTCAGGCCTTATAGATTCTACAACTGTACTTCTTTTTGTATATCCTCTTTGTGAAAATGAAGTACTAACTCCACTTTCTACTTCACCAGCCATCTTCTTAATTCTAGAATAACTGCTTCTAGAAATCCTTGTATCAGCTAAAATTCTGTCTCTGTATTTGTGTAATAGTATTTGAATACCGTGTTTAGCCTCGTTTTTCATAAAATTTATGAGGCGTGAAATTATTTCTTTCGTTTGACTTTGAAGAATTTGGCCCTTTTTGTCTAATAATTTTTTCTGTTCCATTTTGAACGAGCTACAAATATAGATATTTGTAGAAAATTTGTTTTAAATAATATTAAACGTATTTTTCTATTCATCAAGGGCAAACCGAACCTCTAGCCAAGGAAAATTTTTGAAATAGTAATACAAATTAAAGTTACTTAAGAGCTAGTGCTTCGGTGATAAGATAAAATTCGTAGGTTTTATATATTTTATCACCAAGTTCTTAATATTTAAGATATTTACGTGATATTTTTTTTTTGTTGCTATATAGTAAATTAAACTACAGTTCTGTAGTATGAAATCAACAAAAAAGTATTGATCATTGTTTTAAGGATTCTTCTTTTATTTTTTATTCGATTAGAATTTTCTTTTAAAATTTCTCTAGAACAATATTTCCTTTACAATTTGTATTGAAAAAATGTGTTTAATTTTAGTTCAGTTTTTTCATCAAGAAATAATAATATGTTCATCGAATCCTTAAAACAGTGATCATACTCAGACTTTTTTAATTTTTTTTTCTGCGTTGTGGTAATACTTTTTTGTTGATTATTAATATTAAGAACTTTTGTAAATGTACTTACCAAAATATACACAAAATTAGGAATTCAAAAAATATAACAAATTAAAATTTATATACACACAAATCAAAGCACAAAAAATTGGGAAACTCAAAAATCGAAGCACAAAACTCAAAATAGCTAAATAAATGCAACGAGTACAAATAAGTAACACTACGCTACTGAATTCAACTTGTATGAGCGGTGATGAGCGGCAGGCGGCTTCGATCACGTTTAAATCTGTCTAACCACGCCTACAAACTCAAATTGGTTTCTGCACATTATGACGAAGTGTGCGCTTCACAAAAAATTCGAGCTCTACCTGTGATAAGTTAATGTTTAGCAGTACCACTCCATTTGAGTTTTTGATTTTTTTTACCAGAAATGAAAATAGATTACAGATTATTACATTATAAATAACGATGACCTTTGATTATTATCCCTTTCGTTGATTGACATATTGTTTGAATTAGCGTTTCGAAAAGTATTTTACCATTCCTGATGTTCTGTTAGCTTTCATCGTTATATACAGATACTTCAGCAATCTCGGTATCCCACGTGATCTGGTAAAACAAGAAATTTAATAAAAATAGCCGTTCTTAATGACTTTTATGACAACTTAAGTGTCTGTCAAATATATCAGTAACATTTTTTTAAGGTTACTACTGAATGTTATTTTTATCAAATTTCATTACATACCTTTGGTTATATTTTTTACAATAGTAAATAGACAACTTCATTGTTTCAGTTCTTACAAGGCTCAAAAGAAGTCACATTAATCTACAATTAACTGTAATAATCGATTTTATTTAGGGGTATTCAATTTTTAGAGTGCTGCATTTGTTCCCGTGGTCTGGAATCATTGACGAAAATCAAGAATTGAGCACCACCTTCCGAGTACCAGATCTCAAATCGGGCAGAATGATCAGGTTAATCACACAACTATCAACCAAAGAGGAAGAGATGTTTAGGAATATGATCAGGAGGTTCAATACCATCGTTAAAGTGAGTAAATAAATATTTTGTTCTATACTTACACCCTTATGTACCCACTGATTTTTATTATATAATTAACTCTCAGTGGAACCAAAATTTCGTCACACTTTTAAGCGTATTAACCTAATGATAGGTTAGGTTTTCTCTCCTTATATTTTTGCAAAAACAAAACGTTGAATTTCAAATTATCGATTCAAAGACCAATGATGCTAGTACATAGAAAGTCCCATAGACGTCCCATTAACATCCTGGACTCGGACCGAAAACTAAACGCTTTGTCGAAACGGGACCAAAATGTCCTAGTGTTCACGATAATCGGAAGTCCAGTGGACGTCCCATTTAGGTCCCGGACCAACAAGGGACCAAATCAGGACGTCCATGGAACGTCCTGTGCTATCTGAGACCTTCAATACACATCACTTATTCTCACCTCAACACAAAACACTCATTTCACTTTATAACCACTTTACCACTAACATAGAAAAAAAAAATATCAAATAACGCTATACAACCTTCTTATTTATTTAATGCCGAAAATTATAGCTGTTGTTGTTTATTTGAAATTAAATGATAGGTTAGGTTTTCTGACCTTCTCCTACTCTTGCAACACGTTGAATTTCAAGTTATCGATTCAAAGACCAACGATGCCAGTACATAGAAAGTCCCATAGACGTCCTAGTGTTCACGATAATCGGAAGTTCAGTGGACGTCCGATTTAGATCCCAGACCAACAAGGGACCAAATCAGGGCGTCCATGGGACGTCCTGTGCTATCTGGGAATAGAGATGGGCGTCCCTACACCCTATGGCTCGTACATTTTTTTACAAACCTGTATTTTATTTATAGGCAGCCGAAGAAATGGACGTCAGAGTAATGGTCGACGCAGAACAAACGTATTTCCAACCGGCCATCACGCGAATTACTTTGGAATTCATGAGAAAATACAATAAACAAAAAGCTATAGTTTTTAACACTTATCAATGTTACCTAAAGAACGCATTCTCCGAGGTATCTACCGATTTAGAACAAGCGAAACGTCAAGACTTTTATTTTGGAGCGAAACTTGTAAGAGGTGCATACCTCGAACAGGTAAGAAATTGTTAATCACCAATTTTACACCTTCAAATCTGCTAAGCTAAGCTTTTGTTTGGACTTTTCAATCCTCTCATAAAAACGAAAAATCTTTCAGTTATGTTATAATTTTAAATTATCTAATACTTTATGTTCACAGGAAAGAGCTAGGGCAGCAGCGATGGACTACCCTGACCCGACGAATTCCAATTACGAAGCAACCACCGAAATGTACCATATGACTCTGTCAGAATGTCTGAGGAGGATCAAAGCATTCAAACAGAAAGGGGAAGACAAAAAGATCGCCATCATGGTGGCGTCCCATAATGAAGACACCGTTAGATTTGCCATCGAGAAAATGAGAGAATTCGGCATAGAGCCTTCTGATAAAGTGATATGTTTTGGGCAATTATTTGCTATGTGTGACTATATCACATTCCCATTAGGTAAGAATAGAATACTATTTATTTTTTAAATCAATTCTATTACTTGAACAGTTATATTTTTTCGGCAACTGTCCACAAAGTTCCTGCTCGGGGTCGCTTTTTCTTTGAGACAGTAACACTTTTCCGGCCTAGTAACTTGTCACAATAACGTTGATCAATAATTACATGAAATTTTGTGTATTGTGCAATTACATTTTTTTGAAAGTATCGGTCATTTCCGGGAGTAAATTAAAATGAGGAAACTGTTGCATCTTTGTGACGTCGTGCGTCCGTATGTGTGTCGTATTTTGATTGGCTAAAAATTAATAATAGTCTTGAAATTGTTTCTTGTCGAATATAGTGCAAGAACGCTAAGCATTACGGTTACAATAGTTGATTCTCGAAATTTATTATGCAGGGCTAGCCTTATGATCTGATACAATATGTTGGAAATGCATTTCCAACAAATTTAATGTACTAGAAATATACCTACGAATTTTAACAGTTCTGACATTCATTGAAACGTTATGTTATTGGTATACTCATCTTATTCAAAAAAGTGTGCCCTCCAATACAAGCTAGGGACACTTAGAGAAGCAAAATGACACCAAAATCATGGTACCTACTTTTGTGGATCCCAAGATATAGAATTTGGTCGAAAATTTAAATGAACGAAATTGAGATGTCAAAGATTACGGCCTACTATATTAACGTGCCAATGTCTGTCTGTTGAAGTGGGATGTGGGTTTTCCAAGGACCAGAAAACTTAAGACACAAACAACTTTTTATTTGAACAAAAACTACAATGCCGTGATGGCAACTTTACGTAAACATAAAAAATAAAGTTCGTAATTGATGTCGAGCGTTGACATTGACCACTCCATGGTCCAAGCTCGACTGACCAGATTCCGTCCTTCGCTGCACTCGCACTTGCGCTATTAGCGTTCGTCGTGCACTGCTCAGACACATAGGCGTCCCTACTGGGTCACACCACCACACTGTTTGTCTTTCAAATTACTGTTTTTTATCAACACACTTTTCAATCAATAAGCAATCGACTATGAATTTCTTGATGAATCAACTTCCGGTACACCTAAATCAAGCATCCTATGAATTACAATTTAAAGCGTGGTCCCCCGGTTCTAAATAATTACTGTGCATGAGTAAATTCATAAAAATTTTGATTGTTTGTCTTATTGATTCGAATTTTTTTTATTGTTACAGGTCAATCTGGTTATTCATCGTACAAATACATCCCGTACGGCCCTGTAAACGAAGTTCTCCCGTATTTGTCTAGAAGAGCTCACGAAAATAAAGGTGTTTTACAAAAAATCAAAAAGGAAAAGAGTTTGCTTGCTAGGGAAATTTTTAGACGCTTGTCCCGAGGACAACTATTTTACACACCCAAAGGAAATTACGTTCCCATATAAAAAGTACGTCTAATCTACATTCTTACACTATTTAATAAAGTGAAAATTACATTAAACAATAACAACAAGCTTCTAAAGAAAAGAAGAAATCTTAAACCATATTCGAGCGGTCGACTGGTTTAAATATATTTTATGCAGTTTGAGAATGGTTTAAATTATTCCCATTCGAGTGGCCTAACCACTGATCTATATTTTCTGTATAGTATATAGGCTATATTTGACATACTAAAAATCAGTTTCATCAAGAAGATCGAAAGTGCAACATTGCTGCGATAATTTGACATATCTACCCTGCATATTACACATTTTTTTAAGCGGGCGAAATTCTTGACAATCTCTTTTCCGTAATTGGCACATGTCGTATTTCTCTAGGATTTACTAACTCTGGCAGCAAACAATTAAAATATAAATTTGTCAGCTGTGGTAGCATTTTTGCCTTCCAGAATTGTTCATTTCATAAATTAGCTAAAAACTAAATTAAACAAAAACCTAACAACGCCTCAACAACAAACTAAGACGATCACAATAACTTCGCACCTCTTTAAAAACAACTACCTATTTTTCGACACAGGAATTAATAAATTTAACTAAACAGCAGTTACCCTTTTAACCACGGGCTACATAGACTAGCAGCGTTGCCATATTCACTGGTATCATTGTTTTAATAGAATTAGTATCGGAATGAAAACTATGTTAATCTTTCGTCCTGTTTAAAATTGGTAATCTTTTAAAAAAAAAAAAGTTATTTAGAAATTAGTTAAGATATTTGTTATAGAATGATGCTAAAGAGCCAAAAAATTTAATTTGTTAAAAAGTTAAAATTTTTGTTGTTTTTCTTTAAAAATATAAGTTTTTCGCGATTTAGCGTCATTCTCGGTTCATTTTTAGAACGATTGGCTTGAATCATTTTTTTACAATTTTTTTTAACTGCCTCAACTGTAAAATTGATTTTTGGCAGAGGAGCACCCGTCATGTTTGCTCTTAATATTTAATTTTGTTTACAGATTTTGAATGCAGTCCCCCATGAACATACTGAAAAAGGTTTATCCTTAGTTGAAGACTTACTCTTTGTAGATAAGTAGAAAAAACGACAAACCCAACTGATAAGCTACACGGTTTCCAGAAAATATCTGCGTGAATATTCCTCATAGTCACCTAGTTTAAGCTAATGGGACGCAAGGCCTAAATTAAGGTTATTTTTTGAGTGCAGGTCGATTTTTTCGTTGTTTTTTTTTTAATCTCAATAAAAATGATATTTAATAGATTTTTAGAATTTTAATACTCTTTGACTACACTCTTTTTTTAATTAAAATAGATAGACTGTTGATTGTAAGGAAATATATTTCAATGCTACCTACGAAAAGTGTATTAACTAAAAAATAAACCTGCGCGAAAATAATTGAATGTCAATTAGGGAACTGATGTATTCGATAATGAAAAATAAAAAAAAAACCGTATTAACTCGAGGTATTAGTAAGAGTATTGTAATTTATTGTTTTTAATTTATTAAAACTAAGATATAGTATATGCAGGGTATCTTGAAACGAAACATCTGTAATTAAATTAAAAGGTAAATAAAAGTAAACGCATATAAGCAGCCAGTTGTTTAAACAGCACAAGCCTATCGCAAAAAACATTTTTTTAATCTCTTTTTAAGATACTCTGCACGATTTAAGGGGATTCTATGAATTCACGCAGATTCAAAAGCTTAGATTAATGAAGTATGAATTAAAATAGATAAATTGTACAGTTAATAATTATCGTGATTGCATGTTCATTTTGTTGTACATTTATTGGGAATCTCACCGAGCCAGAGTATCATGCCCTATTTAAAGAAAGCAACTACAATTTTCACTTTAATAAATATATACTTGATGTGATGTTAGCCCATTCGACCCCGTAGTGTAAATTATTTATTGTTTTCCACATGTATACCCGATCAAAACGCAGCATTATAGTTTTAAATTTGTAAATATGTTGTTAAATATTTAACAGAATTTAAATATTAAATTAAATGACCCAAAAACAAACATATGCTTGCATAGAATCGTTGCTATATAAACGCTAAGCTGCATGTTTCCACGTGAAAAGTTGCTTGCTGTAAAATGGGATTACATGATTATAAATGAACAGGCTTTCGAATATCAATTAGTGCAGCATAGAATATTTTTTATGAAATGTAAAGTCGAAGTCTTAGCAAATCCGATTAT
The DNA here is from genome assembly GCA_927349885.1 of Psylliodes chrysocephalus. Lineage (NCBI taxonomy): Eukaryota > Metazoa > Arthropoda > Insecta > Coleoptera > Chrysomelidae > Psylliodes > Psylliodes chrysocephalus. Next base: position 2,105,451 of record OV651820.1, read on the forward strand.
CTGTTTCTAGAATCCCAGGCAGTTTTAGGTTACACTTTAACCAGGGTTACAATGTAAGTTTTATTATTTTTTTTTTTTTCATGAAATATATTCATAAAACTATACTTTTGCTCATCATTACGACGGATATTTTAAGTAGCCTGTGATTTTGAGTTTTTCATGAAATAGTTGAAAGACTACCGTCTAATATATTTTTAAGTTATTTTTTGGTGTGTACGAAAAATAAATTCCGCTAAAATCCTTTTTTTGTTTTTATTTAAGAATGTAAGACTGTGTGTTACTCAGAACGAACGTTAGCTTATTGGAACGAAAACGTATTTAAATGCGTTTCAAATCCAGTGAGCTAATAATCTAGATATTACGTAATATGAACATTGTGTCCTTATAGTGTATGATCTTTGACAATAAGTACAAATTTAATAAATGTTTCAAATGTAGTTCTCGTTGTTTCATCACCTTATTGATTTTTACAATAATAATTATAAGGGCTACCAAGTGTTGTTTGTCACTAAAGATAGTCTGCGGTGGAAGTCATAGCCCTTCAGGAAGGGAGGAAGCTTATAATAATAATAAATAATAATACGTCTTTATCAGAACAATTGCATACATACATTTGCACCAGGGAGGCAAAGGTTAGCTATACAGCTACTCTTAACCCTTAACCTTCCTAGTTGACATAATAGCATACTATTTACATAATGATCTGTATTCTTATAGTATTAATAACAAATATACATATAAATAATTACAAAAAACAAGAATTTAAATATAGAAAAAAATATATAATGAGAAACCTAATCAAAACAGATTATTGCTTAGCCAAAAAATACTTTTTAATCTCACGTCTAAAGATATGCAATGATTCGTTCCAATTTAGAAAATAAAACTGCTTATACATTTTAACAGCATTTTAAGTGAAACCTCTTTCAAACTTTGCAGTGGAATGATGAGGCATTATAACATTATGAACAAATAGGCAGAGTTCCTTGTCTTTAATAGTCTATGTAAAAATATTAAAAGATTTAGTTGAAATAGCTTGTCAACTTTGAGCCATTTCAGCTGAGCGAAATAAAATTTCCTCAAACCAAAAATGTATCTGCAACAAGCATTTTGTATAAGCTGTAATTGGCTCTGTGACAATTTGTCCAGACAAGGATAGTAAACCATATTGCAATAACTAAATATTCACAAAGTTTTTTTTTTTTTTTCATTTTAAAGTTCAATATATGCCTAGTAATGTAAAGCAACCGCAATTTTGAGTAGCATCTCTTGATCAAGGTCTTAATATGACTCTTAAATCTAAGAGACTGATCAATAAGTAGACCCAAATTTTTTGATTCGTTATTTAAAGTTATACTAACATCATCCAACTCGAGTCTCATTGATCTCTCAATAACAACACGTTTGGCTTCACTGCAAAATAGAACAGCAGTAGTTTTTAAAGGATTGATAATGTCATGAAAATTCTTAAAGCGTACCCTGTGTACGCACGCAACCGACTCGTGATCGAAGCAACGCTGACTTGTGGAAACAGCCGGCCCGCGTCTCGAATGTACAAGAATACGATGGAATGTCTGCCGCTGATGCACTGGAAGCAACTGGAACGGCGGGGAGTGCCGATTAGTCATAGGGGTTGAATCTTCGCGAGTCTCTAGCATTTTCCAGTAGCGGAGTTGGACTAATATAAATAGCCGACGTATCAACGCCGAGTTTAGTTTAATACAGAACATTGTATTGAAAAAGTTAAAATGTAAGAAATAAATTAGAATTGTTAGTTGGTGTTTAAATATTATATAAATTAAATAGTACGTCTGAAATAAATTGTAAATAGTGTGTTTTTAAATAAATAAACTTCAAATAAATTAGACTTTCGTCACAATAATAAGATTGTGTTCTTTTGAATATTGTAATAGAAACTGCAAATCTATATTAATCAGATTGTTAGCATTGTGTATATTTTGGGGATCATAAAATTAAATAACTGGGTGTTATCAGTGTAAAGTACTTTTGATAAGTCAGAGATGCATACTAAGAATAATAAAGGACCCACGGTGGATTCCTGGAGGACGCCTGAATAATGATTTTTGATTCCGAGAAGTTATTAGCAATCACTACCTTCTGAGTACGATTCCACAAATAGGATTTGAAAAAAGATAAAACAATATCACTACATCCATAGTACTGAAGTTTTGCTCACAAAAGTTCGTGATCAATTAAATCGAACGCTTTAGAATTAGACAGTCATGCTTGTTTCTCATAAATCGCTCTTTGTCACGCGCCATGAAAGGTGAACGCTGAGGGGTACTCTATTTTCTAAAAACATTGCCACAATCGATATTTTGTTCCTTTTCAAGCCACATTATTTTTAACTTTTCGATTAAGATCTATCAATACCTATTTTAATTTATTTTCCCACCAATTTTCATAACCAATTAGAACAAATCCGTCATAATTTTAAGTTATTTGGACTATAGGTAACTAAAGCCAGAATAAATCACTCATGTTTCCAACTATTGCAATACAGCTTCTTTTTCTTATATACAGAAAAATTTCAAATAAAAACCGCTAATTTGTTATATAACAAAGAAGTTCTATTTTTATTTAAAATTAATTTTAAATTATTTACAAAAGAGGATAATTCAACATAACATCCTGTCTGGCCAACTCCAACAACATAGGATCGTCGAAGAATTTGTTGATCGATACGTCCTGACTAAGACCCTTCCTCCTTCTCGTTTTTATCATGAATTCTCTAGCCAAGTGGGTGGCAGGTTGTGGTTCAAGAGGTCTGATCACAATGGTTTTGTCCAAAGGATCACCAGGAACGATCTACAAAATAAGAATATTTAACAAGAATAAAGATGAACTAGAAATCAGATCAAATGAATTTTTCTGTGATTGGTTGAATTCAGTACAAGAGTAGTTCATTTTAATTTATGTGTATTATAATATATATTTTCCGATTGTCATATTTGTATTTGGTGTTGTTTATGTGCATTTTTGTTTTTTACATTTTATATCTCGACATTAAAATTTCAAAAACTTTTAAAACAACCAAAAATTTTTTTTTCTTTTTAACTAGAATGTAATTAATTCTTCAACAATAAAAAAATTCTGACTTGACTAATAACTCTATAATTAATTCGCTAATAACATTTACCTGCCAATGATGAAATACCGACAAACAGAAAGCTTGACCCTGCGTATGTGTCCTTAAGTCAGTTTCGAATCCAAAACTGTCAATCGCAGGAATAAAGGCTTTGATTGTGTAGAGAGGAGAACCAGGTACAGGTGCATCTTGAGTAACATGACCACTACAAAAGAAAACATATTATAAAATCAAACACATGAGCTTTTTTAAAATTATATTCTTTAGAACATGATGGAGATAATGTCTTTAGAGTAGTCTTAATGGAAATATCAACAGAAAGGGCAGGGTGTTGTGGATATAGTCGATTAAGATCTTTCAATTTTAATTTATTTTCCCACCAACTTTCATAACTAATTAGAACAAATCCGTCATAATTTCAAGTTTGATGATACATCTGAAGTTTTTTCGTACAACATCTTACCGTCGTTTAGCCAAAACAGTATAAACAGCTGACACACAATCAGCAGGTGCTTGTACCTCGACGAACAAATAAGGTTCCATCAATCTAGGAGTAGCCATGAGGAAGGCAGAGTATACTACTCTTCTAGCTGTAGGAATAATTTGTCCTCCACCTCTGTGTAATGGTTCATTCGCTATGACAGCATCGAGAATCTTAAATTTAGTATTCCGAATTGGTTCTTCGCAAAGAGGACCCTCTCTTGTTCCCCATTGAAAACCTTGCACAATCGAATCTTTTACAGAACTGAGAAGTCCTTTATCGACTTCAGACGGAAGAGTGTCGTCTACAAGAATGTTGGGTCCTAAACAAAAAATTGTAAACATTAATAAGAGATGAAAATACCAATGTTTGCATATCCTAAAATATATGTGGGAGAGATGTTATTACCTGTAGTGTCAGGTCCAAATGCCCAAATACTTCTTGCAGCCAGCAAATCCCAATCATACTTTGTCTGGAAAAACTCTCCCAATTTCTTTTTATTCCAACCAATTTGTACGTTTTCATTTTCTATATCTTCAGCTAGTCCTTTTTCTAAAGGTTCAGCTATCATCGTTAGCTTATTCTTCTTGTTGGGAGTTTCTGCAAAACATTTTAAACTTGATGTTTCTACTACGGTTTCGCAAAAAGCTACTACAGGATCTGCAACTATAAAATAAATCTAGTATAGTTTTAGGCATAAAAAAAAAATAGTTTTACCTACCTTTAATATCAATTTCGGAATACATTTTTCTTAGATCATGCATAACACAATCCAAGTATAACTCTCCTGTTCCTAACACAACGTGCTCGCCACTTTCTTCTACTCTTGTTGTCAATAATGGATAAGATTTATTAACTTTTCGGAGTCCGTCCAACATTTTAGGAAGTTCTGATGGATTAACTGGTTCTACAGCTATTTTAATTATACTCTGGGTATTGAATTTAAGTGGTCTAAATATATACAATTCTTCTGTTGCAGTTATGTCAGTAATTGTGGCAGTTTTAACAATCGATTGGTCAATACCTTCGATTAGTACCCAGTTACCTGCAGGTACCCTGTTTAGTTCGACTTTGTATCTAAAAAGTGTTTTTTTTTTAATATGGAAACAATTTGTTTAAAAGTAATTTTAAAAAACCGTGCCGATGCCATCACCATGTCTTAACCAAATTTATATGGGACCACCCCTGAGGTACCCCCTTACTAACAAAAAAGAATCATAGAAATCGGACAAGGTAGTAAAGAATTATCACTAAATATGCATACAAAATGATTATATGGGACCACCCCTGAGGTACCCCCTTACTAACAAAAAAGAATCATAGAAATCGGACAAGGTAGTAAAGAATTATCACTAAATATGCATACAAAATGAAGAGTTTGAGGATTTTCTCATGGACTCAATTATTAGATTTTGACCAAATTTATATGGGACCACCCCTGAGGTACCCCCTTACTAACAAAAAAAGAATCATAGAAATCGGACAAAGTGGTAAAGAATTATCGCTAAACATACATAAAAAATGAAGTGTTTGAGGATTTTCCCAAGGACCCAATTATTAAATTTTGACCAAATTTATATGGGACCACCCCTGAGGTACCCCCTTACTAACAAAAAAAGAATCATAGAAATCGGACAAGGTGGTAAAGAATTATCGCTAAACATACATAAAAAATTAAGAGTTTAAGGATTTTCTCATGGACCCAATTTATATAGGACCACCCCCGAAGTAACCCATTTCTAACAAATTAAGTATACAGGGTCAGTCAAAAAGTCACAAAAAAGACAACACAAAGTTGCTTTTTCTTTAATGAAATGCCATATATATTATTCCATAAGTGATGAACTATAGAATTTTGTTTAGAAGTTGAGATGAATTGAAAAAGCAACTTTTTTTTGTCATAACTTTTTATCTTAATTTAGAAGATAAATCGACCATTTCCATACATATCAGTGACCCCCATATATCCTTTACTCAGACAACACTGCCCTAAATTCTGATAATAGAAGGGTGCTATGAATTATTAAACAATAATTTACACTTACCTAGATTCATATATCCACAATCTTCCTATAGTCAAAATTCTAGAATCTTCTTCATCTTGTACAGTGTAATTTTCTCCTAAAATTTTCACGTCAGTGCCGGCATGTAAGGTCCCACTCAATACTCTGCCAAGAACTTGGAAAAATGTGCAGTCTTCAGTTGGATACATTTTAGTACTGTGTACCTGAAAAGTTTGTTTATATGGAAATATTCTTCATCAAAATTGATGATTTGAGTGTTAATAATGGATGGTCAATTAAAAATACTACTTTGAACAAATTTATAAGAGATAAAGTAGTGGAATGAATTATAAAATTACCCTCCCTCCCCTTAACCCCATTGTTTTGCAGATTTTTTAGTTTTGCAGTGTTCTGTGACTTTGAATACCTATCTTCTCAATCGTCGTCACAGAAAGAAGGGTTTCCTTCCAATCAGCAGGGAGCAGTGGATGGTAATAATATACATTTTTTTGCCAGGCAAAAGTGTAATACCCTGTATATTTTTAAAGTGTGCATTTTTCAAATCCATATAACTTTTGTTTGAAACGTGTTTGGGTGTCTATAACTCAAATTGAATTATCAAGCAATTATGCACTAATGAATGGGATACCCTACCCTTTATATGTACCTACGTAAATGTTTAATTGTTCGTAACAAGTGAATTAAATCAATATACCATTCATCAGTGTTTAATTTTCCTGAACAAGAAATTTATCTCCAGGTACATAACTAAAGTTCACACCCGTATAGGCCTAAGCCAATAAATGAAAAGGAGGCCAAACCCCTAAAAGTTTACATGTACCTCAAAGCTGAGAAGGACATTTACCAAATGTGTTGTTCCATACATACTCGCAATTTCCATACCTTCAACTTTTTTACGATTAAATTAAAATTTAAATTTTTGGCTCTTGTTGGGACGCCCAATATTGCAAAATTAAATTTTCCTTCTATTCGGAAAACCATTGGAAAAAATTGAAATATTTACCATTAAGATTCCTTCTTGATCACAATTTACCATATCATCATATACTTTGGTTGTGTTGGGTCCAGTGTAAATATGATTAGCTTTATTCGTTGCATTATCTAAAGGAGATTTTATATGTTCTACGCACATATTAACAAAGCCTAAAATTTTAATATATTCAGTATCACTTCAAATTATTGCATTTTATTAAACTAACCACTGAAATCTCCCAAAAACTTCCCACATACGAGTCTTAATAGCGGTCTTATATTTAATTTCATTTCATTTTTGGTCAACTTTATTCCCAGTTCCTCTAATACTTCTGGTAATGTACTATCTACATCACCTAACACTTGCGCAAATATCTTATACAAAGGTTCTAAAATGAACTCAACAAAACTTCGCTGAGCAGAATTGTGAGGGGCTTTCTTTGTAAACTTTCTCCTATAAATTAAAAACTAATTAATGAAAACTATTTAATAACTATTCAAATTACTTACGTCTTACTATTGAAATAAATATCCCCCCATAATCTCTTGGAAAATTCATCAATATTTACATCTCCATAGTACAAATTATAAATGTTAGCAAAAGATTTCAAAGTAAAGCATATGCCATACTGTGAACTGGCGAAACAGACATTGCCCAAGACAGGTGACACTATATGGGGATTAGCATCATCGGAGTATAACCTTAAACAATATTTTGAAGATTATATACATTGCTACTGCTTCTGGTTGTAGATTTCAAAATTCCATTGTCTTCATTTAATGCAGACAAACGATTAATCACCACTGGCATATTTGTTAAATAAAAGGCAGAAAATTACTTAATTTCTGCCCTAATCCTAATAAACTTGTACCATCGATGCTCCAACAATTCAAGAGACTCACAGAAGCCTACACTGTTGTACTAAACCGTAAAGTTTCCACCAGTAGAATTGCTGCTAGGACAATAAGGTAAGTGCACTAATAATTGACAGTGTTCCAGTAATTGACACTTGCTCAATTGTTCTTCAAAAATAAGAACATTAGACTATATATGAGAAATTTATCTTAAACATCGGTATTTTTAGAATATTTGGCAACCGTGGAGTCTTCGTAACAGATGTTAGGTGGCACCATGGTCAGTTACAAAATGGTGAAAAGAGCACGTGCAGTGATAAAGTGTTAAGACATTTCATAAGGTCAGTATATCAAATTGAATATATCTACTTATCACTTCATGTTAAATTTATTTAAACTATTCCTGGGGGTGTATTAAACAACACTGATGGGTTTTCACTGATTTTTATGCAAGTAAATCCTAAAACCTCATTTTTGTCAATAATTGGAACAAACAAAACCAGTATGTTCCAGTTATTGACATACCCTGTCAATCACTGGTCCACAAGCATATACTGATATACACTGTTGTCATACTGTCTAAAAAGTCTGCAATATACCATTTAAATATGAGATCTAACAGCCTTTTGGTTCCAGTCATTGACAGGGGTGTCAATTATTGGTACAAGAAGTGTCAATAACTGGAACACGTTTTTTATTACAGTTATGGCACCTAAAAAAAATTATACAGAGGCTCAGTTGGATGAAGCTCTTGCTGCTATAGCAAGAGGGATGCCAGTAGCTACAGCTGCTAAAACTTACTTTGTTCCACGAACAACGTTACTTTATAAATCAACAGAAAAGCTACCTATACATTGCCGAATGGGACCAAGTACCATCCTCACAAGCAATGAAGAAACTCTTGTCGAGCAGTGGATACTTTCTCTAGCAAAAGTGCACCATCCAGTAGGCAAAGAGCAATTACTAGACAGTGTCCAGTTTATCGTTAAAGAAAGTAAACGACCAAACCCTTTCACTGATTCGAGACCAGGTCGAAAATGATACGAGTCGTTTTTGAAAAGGCATCAAAATTTAAGCGAAAGAGTTGCACAAAATTTAACACCAGCCCGCGAAAAAGTTACTGAACAACAATTGCGACAATGGTTTCGGGAAGTGAAAGAATACTTGCAGTGAAAAAATTTATTTGCCGCAACGGAGGATCCTCCCAGAGTATTCAACTCTGATGAGAGTGCTTTTTTCTTCAACCAAAAGGTGATAAAGTCCTTGCACGAAAAGGGGATAAAAGCGTGTACAATGCTGGAACCAACGACGAGAAAGAAAATTTAACTGTATTAGTCACCGCCAATGCCGCTGGGACACTAGCTCCTCCCATGGTGGTGTTTAAATATGAATGCATTCCAAGTCATGTAGCTGTCAGTATCAATAAAAATTGGGGAATAGGCCGTTCCGAAAGTGGATGGATGTGTGGAGCAACTTTTTTTGAATACATAACAAATGTGTTTGTACCATGGCCAGATGAGAAAAAAATTGAAAGACCTATTATTATGTTTATTGACGGCCATGTGTCGCACATGACATTACACATATCAAAGTTTTGTTCAAAAAACGGAATAGAACTTTTTGCATTATATCCAAACTCTACACATTTAATTCAACCTATGTATGTGGCTGTATTCAAGCAGCTAAAACAATTTTGGAAAAAATCTGTAAGAGATTGGCACATCGAAAATCACGGAAAAATATTGCGAAAAGAAAATTTCGGAAAAGTGTTTGAGGAAGCGTTATCCAAAGTTACAGATAAAACAATTCAACATGGATTTAGGGCATGTGGACTTTCGCCGTAGAAAATGTAAAATTTTTAAAAATAATAAAAGGGTTGGCAGTTTTGGAAAAATTTATTCCTTCAGAAAAATTAAAAAACTTTCGAACAAATTTTGATACTGCATGGACAGGTAATATGGAAGACGTGTCACTATTTAATGTATGGAACACAATGAAAAAAAAAATTAAAATAGAATCCGCTTTAGGTGTTGAACCATTAGAAAACATAAATAAAAGTGAAAACCAAAATTGCAACAAGAAAGAAAATTACATATTAGACAACTCGAGACCTGATATGACCCCATTCAAAATTGTTATACATTCTGATGTCAATATTACACCTCCTACTGTATCACAAAGTGATAGATCTCCTTTAAATTCATTGGAAAATATAACGCCATTCAATGTATTATCTTTAAAGAAACTAGATCCCACTCCATTTAAAAAAGCCTTGTTTTGGCCGTAGAAGAAGTAAAAAACACAAAAAAAGAATAAAGAGCAAATTCCTTGTGCTATTACGTCAGAAATTTATCAAAAATATCACATAAAAAAGGATTCTGAGAAAAAGAGAAAACAAGAAGAACAACAAAACCGGGCAGAAGCGAAAAAGGGAAGAAAAAATTATAAAAATACAAAACAAGGCTAAGTCAGTAAAGAGGGAAAGTTCTGACAATTTATCCGAAAACGAAGAATGAATAGAAAGTGGAGACAGTATTGATGATGTCAGTATCAATTTAGAAAATGAAGAAGAGATACGAAATACCAATCAAATACAACGATATCCATGTAGATTTTATTTTAGCGAAATTATTAGGAAGAAAAAAACAACTTTTTTATAGGTATATCTGTGTGATTTAGAAGAAATATTCCCGAAACGATATTGAAGTTATATCCCTTAAATCAACAAATGAAACGAATACCTTCAAACTTGTTGATAGTATTATTTCAACAATCAAGATAGAGGATATCATAAAAAAGTTATCCCAACCGGAACTACACAATGTCGGCGACAGAATAAAATATGTATTTTATATTTTTGAAGCCTAAAGCACCCATAAATTTTCATTTTTTTTTTTTATTTTTTGTGTTATGAATTTGCTGTTTATTTTTATTTACTTAGAGTATTCAAAATTAAAAGTATAATAAAAAAATGTTCCTTAATTTGTGTCAATAATTGGTTTGTCAATTATATTGGTACCTCAGAGTAAGTAAGTAGTAAAGAGAGGACAGTAAACAATGTTTGTGTCGCCATGATAATATGGTCGAGAATTCTAATTAGAGAGAAATAGATTAATATCTCTATCTCTTTGTTTGTATTTGTCAGTTTTACAAAGCTTTTCTCAGACAATTATTCCACTGTTTAATTTAAATTTGTTCGTGTTGTGGTGTTAAAAGTAATTGTTATTAATATTATATTCATAACAAAAAAGTCATATTTTGTTTTCACTTAATTAAAAATGCACCTACCTACCTTTTAAAACATTAACCCAGCGAAATTGTTTTACGGTACGCTACTGCTGAGAATTCTAAAACGAGTGAGAAAGCCTTCATTAGAAAGAGAGATACTGATTATATGATAGCGAGATTAATATTGTATAACTTTATGCAGTGGTGGCCTATCTGCTATTATATTATCTAAGATTGGTACATGAAAAAAATAAGTGTCAATGAACTGGTACTTCAAAACACTTTTTTTATAATATTTATTTCATGAAAAGCAAAATTATTAGAACTAAAAATACATAACTAATGAACTCAAGAAACTATAAGCTACAAGAAAAAATCGTATTATATGCTTAAATTTTTTTTTGTTATTGGTGAAAATAATTATTTAATACAAATCAGTGTCTAATAGTGTCAATTATTGGTGCAGCTACCTTAGTGTGTCTAATATGTCATAACCTAGTGACTTAAAAGAATTCAGTTCTTATCTCAAGATAATCGATTGAAGCTTGTAAAATGACCAAAATAAAAATAATGGTAGTTTGAAATGTTCATGTGACAATGATAATATATTTACGTTAAAAGACCATTGATTTCTTCAACAATGTGCCTCAACTTATAGTAAGCATCTTGAGGAGGCAACTTGAGTTCCATAACAAGACGATCTATTTTGTTTATGCAAATGGTAATCTGCAATTGTTCTTGGACGGCATGCTTCAAAAGCCTTTCGGTATTTAACATTACACCTTCAGCAGCATCTACAAATAGAACAACTCCATCGCACAGTCTCATTGCAGCTGTTACTTCATCAGAAAAATTTACATGACCTAAAAAAGTAATATGTTAAAAACCATTTTGTGGTTACTAAAACTGAATGAAAGTGTACCTGGAGTATCAAATATATTCATGAGATAACTTTTATTTTTTATATCCTGAAGTAATAAAGTAACTGGAATAGATTTAATTGAACAACCTCTTTCTTGTTCTGTAAAAAGAATATCTGTATATCTAAGATTCTTTTCTTCATTATCCTGGTATATTGGATGAGTTTGTCTTATCAAACAATCAACAAATGATGTTTTGCCGTGATGAAGGTGTCCTACTAGAGCAACGTTTCTTATAAGAGAAGTATTATCCATCATATCTGCCAAAAACCTAAAAATAACCCTAACTGTAAGTTTCAAGGAGTTGTTGACCCAAACAACTTTAGACAAAAAAAATTTAATGTTGGATCAAGAACTAGGAATAGATAGATAGATAGATAGATATACCTTGAAAAACTTTATTAATAATTAAATATAATAACAATGTTTATTTGTATAGAAATAAATATAGTACATAATTGATAACAACAAATAAACAGAAATACAATAAATAAGATGAATACCATGAAGGTAGGTACTTACTCCATACTGTAAACTGTATCTGGCAAATCTTGTTCTTTCAACTGAAACTTTTTCTTTTTAACAGGTTCTATTAAAGGAACATCTAAAGCCTGTGCGTCCTCCTCTTGGACTATAGTTTCAACATCAGGTCCATAGACTTGCAGAGCTGATGGATAATACTGTTTATCTTCATGTAAAACTATAGCCATAGGCTGTGATTCATCTTCCATTTGTTCATCCTAAAGAAAATTATCACTTATTCAGATTTTTGCAAATTTGGGATCTATTATTAGAAAATTAGAATCACTTGTATTTTTCACTTGATAAAATAAATTGTGATTTGCACTTTTGACAGGAGAAAATGTATCTCTATTTTTGGTGTAAATAAACTAGCTAACCTAACAAATTTTTACTCATACCCTAATCAATTGAAGGGCTTATTATAAAAACATGATAAGTCACACTTTTTAAAATTAAGGCAATTTTTACTTCAAGGCAATAAAAAATAAAGTTACAAAAGATATAAACCAAATGTAAATTCTCAAAAAATACCATCATCAGCCGATAAACTAAGTTATTGCATTTTAACAAAGCTTTAGTAGTTTTAGAAGTTTATTTTAACCTTTATAGACGTGTTTTCTCAATAAATTAACACTGTGGTTTGTCATATTATTCTAATAAGCCTTTCAATGCAAACCTTTCTTTTAGCAACCCAGAACTTAATTAAACTTAATGATGTAGACACCATTTTTCACAGATGCAGACTGAAAGTTGTGCATTTGTAAAATTGGTATGTATGCACCGAAATTACGATTGAAGTGGATGAAACCTCACTTATAACGATCAAAGGATTTCTTATAGAAATCGTCTGATGGTCCTCCTTTATGCAGTTGTATTATTTAGACAATCTAAAGATGAAGACTGTGAAGTAAAGGCAAGTCTATATTTTGAACAAGTTTCCTACACCACTATAAAAAGCCCCAAGGACCTATTTTTTTGTATAAAAATCTTGCATAAAATTAAAACCTAAACATGTTTTCAATCATTAAAGATAAATGGACCCAGATTTAGTAATTTTAATAAGTACATACATCATATTCCTGTTGTTCATCTTCATCTTCCTGTTCCTGAGTTTCTTCTTCATCATCATCGCTATCTAATTCAGGGCCAATATAATTACCAAATTCGTCATATAAATCTGCATCCATAATTCAAAAACTGAAGCTTACAAATTATCTTACAGTCTCTATTTTAGTGTACCTACAGATTTTAAATTAAATTTTTAAATATTCTATTATATATGCCACAATATAAATATATTATTTTGCGTATGTATTATCCAGTAAATAATATTAAATATTCTTCAATGTTTACATACAAACGAAACACCGTGCACTATTTCAATAACCTCAAAATACGTTTTATTTCGTTTTTCTTCTTTTTTTATTTTGAGACCAACTACTTATTGTGTATACAGTCAGCTCACAGCAACCAAGCGCGGTGGATGGGTGGATGCTGTGGCGTAGCTATGGTTGTTTTCTGGGGGGGTTAAGGGGAGATAACACTACTCGGTTATTGGTGAATGCGCAGCGTATTATGAAAATATTGCAACAATGCAACATTTAGAGTTCATATGTGTATTAGCGAAAGTCTATTAGTTTTACAATAGGGTTTGCTTTTAATTTTTTATTTAGAAATATATTTTAAAATTCTATTTATAGGTTTATTTTTATTTTAGATGACAATGTTTGAGAAACTCTTTGTTTTATTGTATTTATTTATCTCTCTATTTTTGTTTAATATAACGTTTAAACAATATTTATGTTGATTTTATGCCTAGTGAGGACTAAGTGCCGTGGGTCAACCCACCCTCCAGACGTTACAGATACACAAATACCTTCTATAATACCTCTTGCCGTAAGTGCGTGAAAAAACTAAAAAGAACCAGCATTAGATCAAGCAAGAAACGAATAATACCAGCGATGCCAGTTCATAACGCCTGGCCATCGTTACAAACTGGCAACGCCGATATTATTCGGCTCCTGCTTGCTTTAATGCCAACCCTATGCAGTTTTCACAGTAAATGTGTGCCTCTGTTATTTTCTCTCTCATTATGATGCGAAAAACAAGAACAATGACAATATCGCTTAGCAAGAGATGGACACATGCGATGGATTATACGTCACAAGCAGGGCGCTGTCCTAGACCAGATATGAATGTACGCAGAGTCATCTTTACCGGCTCTCTCACAAAGGTGATGTCGGTTTCGGCTGAAGGTGCGCGTTTGTTGTGCAGCATTGCTTCGATCGCGAGTTGGTTGTCATGTGAAGGCCGCGTGCGTACACAGGCACAGGGTCGTATTAGGAATATCATAACATTATTGTTAGAAGCGTATTGGAAAACGTTTAATAGCCGATACTGTATAATCGTATCGAATAACGTAATAACGACGTACCTAAACCTGTCCATCTTTACTTACATCAAAGCGAACTTCATCGTTCACGAACATATAGATAAATTAAGATATTAGTTTATCTAAGCATCAAACTCAGTTTGTCTCCAATAAAGAATCGAGTTATTGTTCAAAATTTACTTCCTGTAATTGTAAGAGGTTGCAGGAATTCTGGCACAAATCAGAATGGTAGAAGACTTACAGTTAATTAAAAACAACCTTGTATATCTAAAGTAAAGAATAGAGTCTTGCCTTTTTTTGTTGTCTATTACAATTTATTTACCTCGCACATTGTTGTTAACGACGTGCTATTCGAGTTATTATTCAAAGTGTTTCAAAAAGTATTATATACATTAAAAAAGTTTTATCTTTTATTTTACAAAAAAATGATACATGATATTCGATAAAATGTTCTGCATTACTTGGAAATCCATAATAAAACATGAAATTTTTAGAATTAAAAAAATTCCAATACTCACTTTATGTTTGTGCATTATTTTTTATTGAATTTAGTAAATATAAATTACTTTAAAATATATAAGTGCAACGATTTAAACTTAAGTACATATATAAATTCCTATCAATATTTTAATTAATATTTTTACATTGTATTCTTTTATTTTTATTTTCCTTGTAGACCACAAAATAAAAACAATAAAAAAAAGAGAAAGCAACAGTTAGACTATCTATTTATAAAACTAGCAGAAATATTAAATATTCAAAACATATAATAAAAGCGCGACCCTCTAAAACTTTGACCAAAATTCGCGCGCTCACAATATTGCGGCTGCCTAAATTTTGTAATGGGCTCCTATACTATAAGTTTTTATTTTGTTTTGGGAATTTATTTTGATTTTTTTTTGTACAATATGAAATGTTTGTGTTGTCATTTTAAATTTGTTTTCTAAATTTTGGACAATTCGTGTTTGTGAAAGTTTGTTATTAGTCACAAGTAAAAGAATCATTTCATCGCTCCCCACGTCGTTGGTTGATTAATTTTATTTTTAAAAATCGGTAGGCAACATGACATTTTCGCTTGTACCAGTAATGGTAGTATGTAGTGAGAAGTGAAATAAATTTTCACTATTTAAAAATCTTTCTTCCATGATTTAAAACTTTTTCTTATTTATGTGCATCCAATTTGTTAATTTCTTGTAATTTACATATTATGTGACATCTCGTAACTCCTGAAGACAATTTATTTCTGATACTTCTATAAGTATTTCATTAAATACATTGTAGCAAAAGGATCTCTGATATTTATTGACCATAAAAAAAATGTAGGTAAGTATCTTGGTCAAGTAGGATTTATAATGCATCATAGTAATACCTACTATCCTTAACATTTAAATGAAGATATAATGCTCGACTTCTATATTATACTCTGCACTATGTTTGAATACAAAAATAATTAAAAAAAATTCTGTTTTTCGGCACCCCCTGGAATTTTGCTCAGATGGTAACACAATAAGATGAGTAGATTAAAAAAAAATTATTTTAAAAATTGTATTAAATGAAATGACACTTCAAATTTTATTCGAAACTAAGTAATTGTAGAATATTAATTTGAAAATTCTTCTTTGGTCACCTGAAATGAATAAATTTTAAGCTAATACCAAGAGAGAGAAAAAACAATTAAGTACAATTACCTACTATTTTAGGTATTCAAAAAAAAATATCATTTAATTAATTCAAATGTTTTAAAAAATGAACTTGCTCAGTGAGCAACTAAAAACACTCATGTGCGTTCTTTAAAAAACTGGTTGTAATAAAAGGGATATAAACCTACCATGTGAAAATATATTTAACTAGATATACAAGACGTCCAAAAAATTAAAATCCATCGCATGGCTAAAACCGTAATTTTCTTAGAGATGGCAGCACTAGTGGCAGAATTAATAAATCATGACTACAAAATACAAAACTACATAGAAAAGTAAACTCATCAGTCCATTAGAGATTGGACTCCCTAGACTTCAAACTCAGTCTGCCTCAACGGAAATTCTACTCAGTGTTCAAAATTTACTTCTTGTAATCGTAAGGGGTTACAGGAATACTGGCACAAATCAGAATGGTAGAAGACTTACAGTCAAACCAAAAGTGAAGATTTCTAATGAAATGCAAAATCGCTCGGGGGCTGCGACAATAGTCCCCACCCCTCTGTAAGGGTAGGGGTGGACTCGTCCAGAAACTCTTACAACGGGGGTGATTTGAGGTGTCAGGCGAATCATTCCTTGGGCATTGAATGTGTGATCTAAGAGGCAGGTTGAGATTTTGAAGTCTACGGAATAAAACCCTAAACATAATTTTTGTATTTATTTGTACAAACCGATAATTAATAAAAGAAAGTTAATTTGAGATTTTTATAGAGTAAAATGGTATTAATCACAAATCAGCATGTCGTGTATTAAATGTCGAAACCTTTTGATGTTTACCGCTTCCCACAATTGTCGCAAAACACGCGCCAGTCTTTAAAATGTTTACGTAAAGTTCCAGTTTTGTTTTTTTCGACACAAGTTTGTGTTTTGTTTTGTCTTGAAAAAAATTGATAAACGCCATTACACATCTGTTTAGTTTTACAGGCGATGAACAAAACTTTATAAATTAATGTCGGATTATCTATTTTAGATATTAAAAAAAAATCATTTGATTAATTCAAATGTTTTAAAGAGAATTAAAGTAATTTTTTCTATGTTCATGCAAAAATCAAAACTTTATTGAACTATATTTTTGTAATACAAACAGTCAAAATACTAAAGAAAAAGTAATATAAACAAATTTTGTGTGTCAATCATCAACCATTAAATCACTTTAACTATATTTTTCAATTTCGGTTAATTAATTAAATTTTTATAAAAACTCAGTTGGCAACCTGATATTTTCGCTTGTATCAGAAATGGTAATAACTAATGTAATGAGAAGGAAGTAATTTTTCACTATTTAAAAATCTTTCCTCCATGGTTTAAAAGTCTTTTCTTATTTATGTGTGCATCCAATTTGTTAATTTCTTGTATTTACATTTTATGTCTGAAGACAATTTGTTTCTGATACTTCTATATAGGTATATTTCATTAAATACTTTGGCTAGCATTGTACCAAAAGGATTTCTGATATTTATTAAGTATAAAAAAATGTGAGTAAGCATCTTGGTCAAGTGGGATTTATAAATACATGCACCATAGTTAAACTCTTGATATTCCAATTTTGTTTAGTCGCCACCTCCTTTTGGTCATACTAAATTAGAATGAAGATGTAATGCTTGGCTTCTATATTATACTCTGCACCATCTCCGCACTATATGTTTGAACAAAATAATTTAAAATTTTCTGTTTTTCGGCACTCCCTCGAATTTTGCCCAGATGGTAACACAGTAAATTGAGTAGATTAAAAAAATCTATTTTAAAAATTGTATCAAATGAAATGACACTTCGTTTTATTCACAAAACTTTATTTGCATTCTTACATGTTCCAAAACTAATTGTAGAGTATTAATTTGAAAATTCTTCTTTGGTCACCTGAAACGAATATAAATTTTAAGCTAATATGCCAAGAGAGAGAAAAAATAATTAGGTATAATTAACTACTATTTTAGGTATTTAAAAAAAAAAATATTATTTGATTAATTCAAATGTTTTAAAGGGAATTAAAGTAATTTAAAGCGTACTTCATACTAAAAAATGAACTTTCTGTGAACAACCAAAAACACCTACCATGTGAAAATATATTCAACTAGATATACAAGACGTCCAAAAAATTTAAATCGATCGCATGACTAAAATCGTAAAATATTCTTAGAGATGGCAGCACTAGTGGCAGACTTAATAAATCATAACTACAAAACACAAAACTGTATAGAAAAGTAAACTCATCAGTCCATTAGAGATTGGACTCCCTAGACTTCAAACTCAGTTTGCCTCAACAGAAAATCAAGTCATTGTTCAAAACTTACTTCTTGTAATCGTAAGGGGTTACATGAATACTGGCACATCAGAATGGTAAAAGACTTACAGTCAAACCACAAGTGAAGATTTCTAATGAAATGCAAAATCGCTCGGGGGCTGCGATAATAGTCCCCACCCCTCTGTAAGGGTAGGGGTGGACTCGTCCAGAAACTCTTACAAAACGGGGGTGATTTGACGTGTCAGGCGAATCATTCCTTGGGCATTGATGTGTGTTCTGAGAGGCAGGTTGAGATTTTGAAGTCTACGGAATAAAACCCTAAACATAATTTTTGTATTTATTTATATATACCTATTTATCTATCTCAGATTAATAACAAAAGTTAATTTGAGATTTTTATAGACTAAAATGGTATTAATCACAAATCAGCATGTCGTGTATTAAATGTCGAAACCTTATGATGTTACCGCTTCCTACAATTAATTGTCGCAAAACACGCGCCAGTCTTTAAAATGTTTACGTAAAGTTCCAGTTTTGTTTTGTCTGTTTAATTAAAAAACGCCATTACACATCTGTTTAGTTTTACAGGCGATGAACAAAACTTTATAAATTAATGTCTGATTATTTAGGTAATATTTAAATAATCAACTCTTGAAAACTTACTGGAGCACACATCGCAGACGGTTTTTTTTTGTGCTAAAACTCACAAACAGTGAAAATACTAATGAAAAATTAATATAAACAAACTTTGTATGCAAATCATCAACCATTAAATCGCTTTAACTATATTTTTCAATTTCCTATTTTAGATATTAAAAAAAAAATCATTTGATTAATTCAAATGTTTCAAAGAGAATTAAAGTAATTTTTTCTACGTTCATGCAAAAAACAAAACTTTATTGAACTATATATATTTAGTGAAAAAACTGGTTCTTTATTGCACTAGTGCAATAAAAATTACGCTTTTTATTCTTCTGCACTTAGTCGCCTAAATAAAACATTTTTTTGGTTTTTTGCATGAACGTAGAAAAAATATTGTATGCAACTCGTGCTAAAAGTGTTTATAAAAATGAACTTGCTCGGTGAGCAACCAAACACACTCTTCATAGTTGTTTAACTAGAGTGCGATCTTAAAAAAAATGTTTGTAATAGGGATATATACCTACCATGTGAAAATATATATACAAGACGTCCAAAAAATTAAAATCGATCGCATGGCTAAAATCGTAATTTTCTTAGAGATGGCAGCACTAGTGACAGACTTAATAAATCATAACTACAAAACACAAAACAGTATAGAAAAGTAAACTCATTAGTCCATTAGAGATTGGACTCCCTAGACTTCAAACTCAGTCTGCCTCAACAGATAATCTAGACATTGTTCAAAATTTACTTCTTGTAATCGTAAGGGGTTAAAGGAATACTGGCACATCAGAATGGTAGAAGACTTACAGTCAAACCACAAGTGAAGATTTCTAATGAAATGCAAAATCGCTCGGGGGCTGCGATAATAGTCCCCAACCCTTTGTAAGGGTAGGGGTGGACTCGTCCAGAAACTCTTACAACAGGGGTGATTTGACGTGTCAGGCGAATCATTCCTTGGGCATTGATGTGTGTTCTGAGAGGCAGGTTGAGATTTTGAAGTCTACGGAATAAAACCCTAAACATAATTTTTGTATTTATACCTATTATTTATTATCTCAGATTAATAACAAAAGTTAATTTGAGATTTTTATAGACTAAAATGGTATTAATCACAAATCAGCATGTCGTGTATTAAATGTCGAAACCTTTTGATGTTACCGCTTCCTAAAATTGTCGCAAAACACGCGCCAAGTCTTTAAAATTTTATCAAAGAATCATTCGTTTATTTAAAAAATAACAAAAAATACTGTACGCCAGCCAGCCTATTCTTCATTCGTCACCTTGTTTTTTTTGCTTTCTCGTAAAATCCCGTTGTTTTTAGATTACAATTTAATAAATTCCTGGATTTGTTCGAGCCGCTCGGGGGGGGGTAATTACCCTATTCCCCCCCCCCCCCTTTGTATCCGCTCTTGTGATATATACAGTGCCTATTTTTTCGTGTTAGGCATACCCCCCCCCCTATAATATAACAGGAACATTGAAAAAACACCGGTGATTAGTCCTTTGCGAGTGCACGAAAATTACAAAATTTCAAGGTTTACTGAAATTTTAAAAAAAATAAAAACTCAATTTTAGTCACCACCTTTTAAGGGTGATATCTCGGAAAGGAGTTGGCTTAGGAAATTTTGTTATAGGAAAGACCCATCTTAATTTCATACGAGTAATCACCTCCTGAATTTTGTCGCATGAATTTAGAAACACCCTGTATATATATAAAAAGTTTTGAGTAAGATGTGTATGGAAAATGTATGTCCACCCTCTAAACATTTACAGGGATGATATATTAGGTTGTATAAAATAACCAGAAAAAGCCCATAACTAAACACAGTGTCTAGGTACACGCTAACTTGTTTGCAATTTAAAAATTTATATACACGCGAAACGTCTTGACAGAGTAGGTGACCTGTGTGCAGGCCGTTGGTGTTTACGCCGGTTGTAGCTAGGTATGGATTGAAATTTTTTTGTGAGAGATCATTACTTTGTTTTCTTGTTGTCACGGTATTATTATTATTTGTTCATGTATGTGAAATTTGCTTCTAAGGTTTATAAAATACTACTGTGCT
The DNA here is from genome assembly GCA_927349885.1 of Psylliodes chrysocephalus. Classification (NCBI taxonomy): domain Eukaryota; kingdom Metazoa; phylum Arthropoda; class Insecta; order Coleoptera; family Chrysomelidae; genus Psylliodes; species Psylliodes chrysocephalus. The sequence continues at coordinate 2,126,601 of OV651820.1, forward strand.
AGTCACGGCGTAAATGAAAACAAACAAGACGCATTCACACAAACACCTCCCACCACATGTTTCGCGTGTATATAATTTTTTGATTTGTGTACACTTTAGCGTGTACCTTGCAACAGCGATAACTAAACAGATCATCAGATTTTGAATCCGATATTAAATGAATTTATTAGTAATACATTGTACAAATATTTAAAATAACAAATACCATGAGGGTTAAAAATCAGACAGAGGAAGGAAGATAATAATTGAAAAAATAGTATCACAAAATTTTTTTCAAGTCCTTTGAAACACTAAGTTTATTTTGACAATAAGCCACCAAATCAAGAAAAAAACCTATATAATTGTTAAATTATTGAATATTTTATTTGTTTATTGTTTGGTTTGTTTTTCCTTTGTAACAAATTTAAAAAATACAATTTTAGTTTTTGAAATCTGTTTCATTACAAAATTAAAGGTTTAAACAACTACAAGAATATTACAACAAACCAGGAAATTTTAAAAAAAGTAAAGTTCTGAAATATTATTTATATAAGAACAACATATTCAGAGGAGGCCAAAATATATCAGATACGTGAGAGATGATAACCCTTGCAGGGGCCCTGCTGAAAGATTATACCTTTACAAACACATACATTCAATAGCCTAAAAAATTTAAAAAATAAAAGAATTAATTGTTTATTCACATTTATTTACTGTAAAAATTAATGGAAACATGATTATTAATTTTACCTATTCATTATTAAACAGGATAAATTATCTAAACATAAAATGGAAAATTAGAAAGGAATCACTCAAGTTTAGTCACTGAATCGTAGCATACATACAGCATCAAGTGAATAAAAAATAATCTAATCTACCAAAGTGATACAAAAAACCTTATTAAATATTTATCAAGAACTAGTGAAATATGAGACATTCAAAAACGTTTTCACTTTTTTTTTTAAATAAAGATAAATGTTGCTTCCAAATATTTCTTATATAAATAAGAATATAAAATGTTTATTTTCAAAGTTGTCAAATAAAAAAGCTAGATATTTGTTCTATCTAGTTATTTTATTTATTAAATTATACAATTCTTTAATATATTGTTACTTGGACTGCAAAACCCTGACATCTTTTTGGCAGATAATATCCAAAGATTATAATTTCATGATTTCCTCTATATTTAAAATTTTATCTTTTTCACATGAATAAGGTTTTGCAGTATTAATTGACTTAAATAAAGTAAGTTAAAAAATTTGTAAAATGTATCATTTATATAATTTTCTCTCCTTACACCATATGGAAAAGAGGAGCGACACATGTAGTATAATTTTTACAATAAAAATTGTAGAAAAATTATATTGTAATAAAAGTATAGCCATTTTTGTTTGTAGATTTCACTAGTTTTATGCAATAAATCGTATTTCAATACTTTAATTTTACACAAGTATCATTTTTTTTTAATTTCTGTACTTAAAATACAACCATAAATTAAAAATACAGAAATAACACATCAAAAAATCATTTTTTTTTACTTTAGGTACTACATTATTGCAAACTTCCATTTTCAATTTTTTTCTACTTGAAAACTGAATCATTTTTTGCATATATAGAAAAAGTTGAGAATAATGTTGTGAACAATGCATTTCTCTCTCTATAATATATAAAGAAATATGCACAGAACTTGGTATTTTGATGAAAAATCTTCTATTTGCAATTAACTAAGCATGAGGTTCAATAAGTCACATAGGCATGCAACATGCAAAGTTTGTTTTGAAAAATGTTTACAAAAAAGACCTATTAAGATATTTAAAACTTAAACTATCCTAATTTTTGATTGAAAGTTATAAATTATTGAACAGCTATCTGTGAAGTAGGAGATTTTGGTTTAAGAATCAAGTGACACTAAACATTTTGATATCTTTAAAAGAACTTCCAAGATTGCCCTTTAAAATTCATTATTTTGCAGCCCCGAGGTATGAGCAAAAATCGTTTATATACATAAAAGTTAAATATTGGTATTCATGTATATTAGTTCTTGAGAAATATTTAGTTTCATTTTTAGAGTCCACAAACAGTAATTTCCTTCAAAGACTAAACCCATTCACTAGATTCAAAACAAGTCCTGACAACAATTATCCTTACTTATTAAATAGGTCATAATTTTACATTCATTCTTAATTTCACAGGTCACATATAAATAAACTGAAATCTACACAAAGCTTGCGGTAAAGAAGAAATTATAGGTCCATATCCTTGGGAATTGTCAAATAATTCGAAAAGTGGAGCAGCTACTAGCTTGTAATTCTTAGGGACAGCAAACAATGCTTTTTCTTGCAATTGGACCAAAAACAAACGTTTGTGTTCCTTTGGTTTCGTTATGTGTGAAGCAATGTATGGGTATTGTGGTGGCTCAAAATTTGGCCTCCACCAATTTCCAATTATATCTTCTACTACCCATTCTTGTTTAACTCCATCTAAACGACCTAACGTCTCTGTGAGAAGTCTTTTCAGCCCTTCTACTTCATCTTCTCCTGGATTTAATTCTCCGCCCGGAAGCTTAAAAAATGTAGTTCCAAGTTGTAAAAGAAGCACATGTGGCAGTCCATGTTCGTGTACAAGAAGAACACCTTCAACGCTGCGTCGCATTCCTATTCTTTCAAATTCATCTCGCATTCTTTGAAATCTTGCTGGAACGCTAGGATCTTTTTCAAAGAGTGGCTCTTTCGTACCGAATATGTAATTTGTTAAAGGATATAAATTTATTATTCTATTTATTGTAGCGGGTGAGAATGTATTCGTTTGTGCCGGAGTATTTGTAGTGGTCTGACTGTTTCGTCTGGGCCATCCTGTTCCAGCTGCTAAATTATTTTGTTGCTCTCGTTTAACTTGCGATGATGTCATAGCCATTGTCGAGATTTATATATAAAACTTATTAAATAGAATATTTAGATATTTAATTCGGAAACTAAAATGCGGCACCACCAAAACTAGTAAACAGAAATATGACAGCTTGACAAATGACACATGACACGACAGCGTCGGTTTATAATTAGCTGAGTTCGGCAATTTCAGCTCGTTCAATACTTTCAAACTTACAACTTTCTTATGAATCGCGAAATCAATTATTTATCTGCACTTAACAGCTCAAATTCAAGCAGTTAACTTTAACTCTCTGATAGCCGTAAAATATGGTCGGTGAATACCAAAAAATTATTTAACTGACTGATAAGCTACTTAACAGTCTGTTAGCCTGTTAACTTCTGTTGGTGAATACGGCCGTAAGTGAGATAAAGCAGTGTGCAACTATTCAAATATACCAAAAAAGTTTAGGGTGAGATTACAGAACGTCTGCAACTTTACAAATATGGCAGACTTACAAATGTAAGTATTCCAAAAAATATCTGCAAATTCGCAATATTTATTGTGGTTTATTACCCCCAACAACACTAAACCCAAATTTGGAATACGAAAACTTGACACTTGCATGTCTAAGTCAGTCATATTTGTAGATTTTCAAAGTTGCCGCCATATTTGCAGAACTGCAAAGTTGCAGACGTTCTGTAATCTCACTCCTACTATAGAGAAAGTAAAAGTTGAAAAGTCTTTTGGTAGGTAGAGAGGGGGTAAACGTCAAACCACGTCGGGCGGCTCCGAGAATTTCACAGTAATGTTTACCTGCCAGTGTCGTTTCATAGAATAAGTAATTTTAAATTGTTATCGGCGGAACCGGACAATCGCATGTATTTATGGATTATAAATAATTATTAAACATGTATTATAATATTCAAATTATAATTTTACAAAATTTCAACAGCTATTCACAATTTATTAAACTATTTACTCGAAATTGTTATTAACATCTATAAAATAATTTTGTACGCCAATGTATCGTGTCCACTTCGGTGAGATCCGCTGACAACCTGTCAAGTTATGTGTATAAAGTGGGAGAACTGGCAAAAGCATTTCCAACTTTTACTTCTGTTCTACCATGGTCACAATATAGGGATATATTGTGACCATGGTGCAGAGGTCATAACAAATAATAGGTCTTTTCCTTTGCATCGAAAGTGTAGCACTCAGCTAGTGCTCAGCTACACCACTTCTGAAAATATTGTTCCATTTATACAAATTGTATTACAAAATTAGTCGCGGTTTTTTCTGCCAATCAAAATGTACATAACTTGTTGGGATTTTACATTTAAATGTAAAACATAATTAAGGACTGCAGATATTTTATTTAAAATTATTTTCGTCTTTGTAGGCAAAGAAAAACGTTCTAATATTTGCAGCAGTAGTTTTAGTTTATAATTTGAATCAAAATTACATCAACTTCTGCATTATATATATTATTATATGTTGAATACAAATTAATAATCCGACCTGCAGATTAAAAAAAAATGTTGGCATACGAAATTGGTTTTTTTTCCAATTATTTGTAGTAAACATAAACAGGTTCCTTCGTATAAAATTTAAAAGTCCCGCTATTTCTAGTGTTAGACATTTGAACTAATTCAAATTTGTAAACGTCATGTAAATTTTTCATTCATTTTTTTTTGACAGTTGAACAAATAAATTACAACCATGGTAAGAAAGAGTACAATATTCACTTATATTTTCTTTTAATTAAACTGAAAACGTAATTTAATTAATAGTAATTATTTCTTTTATTCCAGGCTAATTATTCTGAAGACCAGATGGCCGGTAGGTATAGAGTAATTGAAAATGTAGGTTAAGTAGCCCCACCTTACATTCTCTTTGAACTTTGATTTGGTGGATGTTTTGCTTTTTTCTTAACACATTCAAACAATGAAATAAAATAACAATTATACTATACATCCTTTTTAATTAAATGACCAATTTACACCTGAAATTTTAGAATATATACTCACATTTAAGGTGTACAGCCTGAAGTAGGTCGTAAAAACTGGTAGTGAATCATCTAGAATTTTTTGACCATATAAGGTATTATTTTGAAAGTATGCGAGTTTTGCAATTAGCGCAATGTGTGAATTGCACAGTATATTTGAACCAGCTGTGCTTTAACATCTAAAATGTATCTCTATGACATTCCCAGTAAACTTACCCTTACTTCAGTTGAAGGTGCTAAATATTTCATTTATTATTAGTGTAATTACATATATTTTTGTATATTTCAGAATTCCAAGAAGCCTTTCAGCTTTTTGATAACCGTGGGGATGGAAAGATTCATGTAGCGCAAATTGGAGATGCTTTAAGAGCTCTTGGACAAAACCCCACAGAATCTGATGTAAAAAAATATACTCATCAACATAAACCTGATGAAAGAGTCTCATTTGAAGTGTTCCTGCCAATTTACCAGGTATTATATGTTTATTTTAGATTGCTTTTTATTTATTAATGATTTGAAAAACTTTAAATTACCTACCTAGTTTTGAAATTAATATTGTTAATGGAATATCAAGTGATTAAGCTGTTATCACCATTTTTTTGTATTTAAAAACACACTTAAAACCGGTTTTCACTACATTTAATTAAAGATAGTTTATGGAAAATTGTTAAAAATCTAAATTACTCTGTTCTGTAAGTTTAAAAATGTAGTCAGCCTATTCTATTCGCAGTTTTTGTACCTAATTTCAAACATTTCGAAAATGCTCAAATCATATAATTATAAATACCTACACCTTACATTTTAATTGCACACAATAATACATTTTTAATTATATAATTTCTGAGATAATTTCCATTGAAAATTTATATTATACCAATTTAGTGTTTTATTTAAATAAATTTTAGCAATTGAAGAAAATGTGCCTTATCTCTTATCATTATGGTTAAATGAATCATTAAAATCCTGTACCTACAAGTAATCTTATCTATTTTTATACAAATATATTATTATTTAACGATATTATGTACCCATGGAACAAAATTATTACATATTTTTCATATTGGTTGCTATGTGAAAAGTTTATGTATAAATATTTTGAGTTGGAATGTAAACATACATTTAATGTAAATATTTATTTTAATATAAAATCAGTTTTGATTAACTATTAATATTACAATATGCAAAATTTTTACTCATGATTGTACTCAGTGTCCCACCTCATATATATCTAAATGTAAGGAGTTAAAGAAAAGGTCCTTTATTTCTCACAAGTCAATTTAATTGGCGACCAGTTTCGAAGCTGTCACTTCATCATCAGGCACACCTTGACTATTTCCATAAAGGAAGCGCTCACATATGGCTACCCTCACTCCAAATCATATATATCTATTAAAGATATTTGAATTCTGTAGAAGTCAATTACTAAGGTGTAATTGTTCTCATTAGTAAGCAAAATCAAAATTTGAGTGTTGAAATGTATTTTTTATCTTTGCTGATTTTCTTTGGATATAATTTAATGCCTGTTGGGACATTAGCCAAAGGAGTAGTCGGTGGAAAACAGTAGATCTATTATTTTGTCACATATGGCTATGAGATTTTCATTGACAAAAGTCAAAAGCTTGTGATTTTAGTCACGTGGGGCCTAGTTTGGCTAGAAATCATATATAAAATGAACCTCCATATACATTATTTATGGTTATATACTATTAATGTTATCTCTTTTGCTCCTTCAGGTATGGATCTCTAAAATGGTAAATATTTCAGATTAGCTGAAAATAATCAATTTAATAAATTTTCAAAATATCTTCTACACACACTCACACACTCAGACAGAGACACAAACAAACAGACACAGACAGACAGACACATACATAGACAGACAGACAGATACACACACAGAATCGCGAAAATAGTCAAAACGGATTCAGGGGACCCCAAAATGTAATTTCCAAACGAAATATATCCCTACTTAAAACCTTAAAGGGCCATATATCTCTAATTTTTAAGTATCTATATGATTTTTTGTTTTATGAAATTATAGCCTATGAAACAAATGACGATATTTATGAAACACCCTGTATTATGTGCATTCGATTTGACAAACGAGCAGTAAACAATAAATTTTTACTTGAGTTATTTTTTTTTTAGCAAATTTCTAAAACCAGAAGTGCTGATACTGCTGAAGATTTTATAGAAGGTTTACGTCACTTTGATAAAGATGGTAATGGTTATATAAGTTCAGCAGAACTTAGACACCTTTTAACGACTTTGGGCGAAAAACTTACTGATGATGAGGTGAGTTTAAACTTTATCAAATTTAATGGAAGCCAAATTGGTAACAAATGAGTAAAAACCAGTTTGTAGAGCTTTTAAAAAGAAATTCAACTATGCAAGCCACTTCTTCCTAGTTTAAACGATAGTCAAGTTATTTAACAAAAATAGTTATTTCTGTTAAAATTTTCCCAAATTTGAAAATCCTATTTTCTAGCCTTATGGAAAACTTAACGGTGACTTTTTAAAAATCATTTTGTAGAGCTTTTAAAGAGGAATTTAATGATGCAAACCACTACTTCCTAGTTGAAATGATAGTCAAGTTATTTCACAAAAACATTTTTCTATTAAAATTAATCTGAAAATCCTACTAACTTTTCTTTCAATCACTTTTCTCCAAACTTTCCTTCAATTTTCTCCTAACTTTTAATCGATTTTCTCCTAACTTTCCTTCAAATTTTCTCCTAACTTTTCTTTAATTTTCTCCTAACTTTCCATCATTTTAGTAAAAAACAGTTTCTCTAGAGTTTTTAAAAAGAAATTCAATTATGCAAACCACTACTTCCTAGTTTAAATGATAGTCAAGTTATTTACCAAAAACCTTTTTCTCTTAAAATTTAATCTGAAAATCCTATTATCTTGCTGTACAAACAACCTAGCATGAATTAATAAAAACCAGTTTGTAGAGTTTTTTAAAAGAAATTCAACTATGCAAACCACTTCTTTCTAGTCTAAACGATAGTCAAATTATTTAACAAAAACACTTATTTCTGTTAAAATTTCCATAAAATTTGATAGACAATAACTTTGGAACTTCTTAATTAGGCCATGATCGACAAGATAGTCATGTCGGTGATATAATTTCATATAATCATTGTATTTTCTATGAAAATAAGTGGATTGCCTCCAGAGCTATAAGGTTTATGTATATTATAATATGACAAAAGAAAAATTTAATACAATATTGGTGGGAAACTGATTTGGATTTGAATAGGAATTTATTTCTGAATTTCCCATCTACTTTTTATTATTTTTGTGTTTTAAAGTTTTGACTGTGAAAAACACTTTACTATTTCAGGTTGAACAACTCCTCTTGGGCCACGAAGATTCCCATGGTAATGTTAACTATGAAGAATTTGTTAAAGCCATTATGTCTGGTTAGATCTTTGATGTGAAGTTGCAGCTAACAGCATTTATAAATTATCAATATAATCTTATTTTATTCCCTTTTTATATTAGCAACTCCATTCCAATTTTATACGTGAATACTTATCATTTCGACAAAATATGTTTTATAGTCATTACATTGTAAGTTTTAAAACGTTTAATTATTAAAAGGTATTTTGGCTAAAGTGAATATTTTTAGATTTAGAAATACTCCTTTTAGCCAATCATTATTATTATCAAGAGTATTATTTGATATGTTTAAGTTTAACTTAAAATAAAGTTTTTAATTTTTTTCTAATTCGTTTTTGTTATTAATAATTTTTGATGATTGGTGTTGGTTTAAGGTGGCAGTTTAATAGGACCTCCTCGGCGATCGGGAGCCCTTAAATATCTTATATTCGAACCCGTAATAACAGCGATAAACCAAAAACGTTCTCAAAACTATTTTCCCTAATTTGGACGGAAGCTTCTACTACTGACTCTCAGATGATCGCATTTTGTGCACTCGATACGTCTTATTTTTTTCGTAGAAATAGAAATAGTATTGGCACAAAAATATTTTATTAAAATCCATCTTTGTTTTAAAAATAATGGAATTTAGAAATGGAAGGGAGCTGAGGCTTAATATAGTTGGAGAGCTAGTAACACACATTCCATTAAGTGTTTGATACACTTTGAAATTTTGTAATTTGAAATCATATGGATGGAAAAGCAGAAATACCTGTGTTGGCTAGACCCACCCCGGGGCACCAGGTACTGCGCATAATAGAAAGGGGTCGTAAAATATGACCCAAAAAAAGTGTTTGATTCAAACAACAATTGAAAGTTTAGGTAATTCTAAAAATACTAGTAATTTAGGCAGACACTTTTTAGATTTAATAAATCAACCCCAAAGTTGTTTTTTTTTTTTAAATATGATTTGAAGTGTTTGATTCACGCTAAAATTTTTCGACCTCGAGTTTTCGACGGATTTTTACGTTTTGAGGTCCCCTGAATCCGTTTTGACTATTTTCGCGATGATGTCTGTGTGTGTGTCTGTATGTCGCATAACTCATGAACCGATACACAGAAAAACACCAAATTTTAAACTTAAGCTTTATTCCAGCGTCTAATGAACTGATTAGATTTTGGGCAGAGTCGGAACATCTGGGGGGGGGTACTTTATAGGTGGTCATTTTTATATTTTATGGAATATATGTTATTTACGTTTGGAGAAGAAAATTCTTCAAATAAAAGTTACTTCTAATATAATTATCTGTAATTTTTGTTCTATACAAAATTTTCTTAAAATGGTCCGTATTCGAGAAATTTGACAAAATGTAAAAAAAATAATTTTTTATAAAAATTGTTCAAATAAAAGTTTGTAATATAATTCTCTATAATTTTTAATCTAAACAAAAGTTCTCTAAAATGGATCGTATTCGAGATATTTGAGAAAATGTGTAAATTTTGAAGAAAACTCAAAAACGGATAAAGAAAAAAACATTAAATTCTAAACTTAAGGTTTATTTCGGCCTGACGTGAAATGATTAGATTTTGGACAAAGTCGGAACATCTGGGGGAGTACTTTATGGGAGGCTGTTTTTATATTTTATGGAATATATGTTATTTATGTTTGGAGAAGAAAATTGTTCAAATAAAAGTTACTTCTAATATTATCTATAATTTTGGCTTTATGTCAAAATTTCCTGAAATGGTCCGTATTCGAGAAATTTGACAAAATGTGCAAAATTCTGATTTTTATGAAAATTGTTGAAATAAAAGTTGTTTGCGATATCGATCTCTATAATTTTTGTTTATACATGATTTTTCTAAAATGGACCGTATTGGAAAAGTGCTAAATTTAAATTTTTCAGTATTTTCGTTTTCAATGAATATCTATAGAAAAATGTTTCGAGGTAGATGTATGTGGACAATGTATATATTTAGTTTATCCTCTGAACATTTATAGAGATGCTGCAAAAGGAAAATAAAATTAAACATTTGTTAACCATACTTTTATTAATTTGAAGATTAAACCACTCTTAAAAGATTCATAATTTTATCAAATGATTCTGTAATATGCAACAACCACTTATAAATAAAGGGGAAGGCACGTATATACAAAAAATACAACTTAAATCAATTATAACTCGTCTATGGCAGTGACAACAAATTGAAAATATCTTTGGTGATGGTGTATTCAAAAAAGTATATTTTAAATATAAAATAAATAAAATTAAGTAATTTAATTTAAATACAATTCAAGGTTTTTCTGTTTCTTAAAAATACTGCAACATAAATATATAAAAAAATATTTCACATTTTATTAATTTTAAGGAGACGAATGGGCTTTATATTCGGCAGCTCCTTCTTTCTTGAACCTTGCGAGTTCTCTCGCTAATTCCTGAAAATAAATTATGATTTACAAAGATGAATGTTTGTTTAAATGTAATACAAGATACCTTTGGTAAAGACGCCCTTAAATGTGTCCTCGAGTGCTTTTTAATTATCCTATTTAACTGATTATACAAATCCAATAGAGATATTAAAGAAAAACCATCAGTTATTTTAACTGCTGTATCCAAAACCTTATCCAACTCTGCCATAGAACATTCTATTGGTTTCATATTTAAAATCCTTTCGGTTGCTGAAAAGATAAGGAATAATAATAACCGAATACTTTATGAAATATTATAGGAAACCTACCAGATTCATTCAAAGCTTCATCAACATCATCAAAATCTAAGGGATTATCTAACAATTCGGAAGGGCTAAGAATATCGCTCAGTCTTCTTTTAGGGGATCTAAAAAAAGAAATATGTCAAATTAACAATTATTATCAATACAGTAGTCATATTTGTTTAATATAATTCATAGCAAAAAAAATTGGACATTCAGATATCACCAGAAACCAAAGAAATAATTGAAATTATTGTAAAAACATGATAAGAGCCACATTTTTAAAATAAAGGCATTTTTTACTTCAAGACAATAAAAAATAATGTCATAAAAGCTTGAATCAAATGAAAATTTTTCAAAAAATACCTTAATTATTTGAACAAATAAGTGATTGTGTTTTAACAAAGTTGTAATAGTCATAGAAGTTTATTTTAACCTTTGAAGACGTATTTCCTTAATAAATTAATGTTAATTCAATAAACCTTTCAATTATTAAAGTTGAACATTTTTATGAATTCCAATTTGTACCAATAAATTCACAGAATTTAAATTTTGTTGCCAAATGTCTATTTTTATTTTAATATTATTCCCATCTGTGTGTATGTATCGTAGCAAGAGTGAAATAAAAGAACCTAAGTACGAGTGGTCTGTCTCTCCGTCTTCACGACGAAAAATTTAAAATTTTCTTTCAGGAAAGTAGTTTTTCATCAATTTTACAGAGCGACCAACTTTTTTTTTACAGTGGATTTATTAGTTTAAGAATTTTTTTTGTTTGTGAGATTGTGAGCATTAAATGTGTTTTTTCTCATAGTGTGTGATAACTGTGATAGTTTTTGTTATTAAAAATGAAATTTGCGAAAGAGCTTTCAAGTAAATTGCTATATTAAAAGTTGTACTTTCAATTGAAAATGGAGTCGTTAAGTTTTCATCATTTTCCAAAAAGGGTAACCGTAAAGTACTTATTAAAAATAATTGGACAATTATGAGAGAATTGACATGCGAAAACGGTAGATTTATATTCTAAAAATTCAAGTTCTACCTCAATGCGAGTGTTCTTTGCATTTTATAGAAGATTTTTGTACATTTGAAGGTAAGTTGTGTATATAAAGTGTTTGAATCTTGTCGAATTCATCACAAGGATAATGCATTCAAAAACAGAAAATTACAAAAGCCCAACCAGAACTCGTTAATTCTATTTGGTATTTACATTTATAAATTTTTATTGTTCTTCTTCAATAAACTGAAGGAAATATTGAAAATAGAACCCCTATGGTAACTAAGGAAACTTATTAAAACTTAGAAAAAGGACAATTAGCTATCTAAGTTAATAAATGGTATGGATGATACAAATCCTGATGCAACAAATACACAACATTTTAAAAATCAAGAAATACCATTCAAAACAGTAAAATACAGAAAAAGAAGACAACCGGGATGCCACATTGGTGTAGCAGAAGTAAATGAAGCAGAAGAACTAAACTGTTTTGTAAGAACTAAAGAAAAACGATTGTGGCTTTTTATTAGCAAGGTTAAAGATCACGTCACAGAAAATATGGTCATAACACATCTAGAAAAACAGTGTGACAGAAAAGATCTGTTATCTGTGAAGAAATTATCAATATACAAAAAACTACAAATATCAAATGTTTTAAGATCAGCACACAATATGATCTTATGGACCAGGAGTACACTGGAAGTTTCTGACCACGTGGGGTAGCAGTCTACCGTTATGACTTTAGAAAATAAGAAAACAGATATAAAAACAACCAGGAAGCAAACCTACTAGATGAAAATTTTCCGGATGCCAATCAAATGCCAGTAACAAGAGAATATGACAACAAAAACACCAAGACTGAAGAAATCAGAATTAATGAAGAACATCTGTCAAAAAATCATGGTAACAAAAACTTCATACTAATGCATTTCAATATACAAGGTATACAGAAAAAAATTAGTGAGCTAGAACAAATTTTAAAAAAGAATAAAATAGATATATGTTGTTCTTCAGAACATTGGCTAAACTCCAATGAAATTGATATGTTAGAGCTTTGCGATTATTCTTTGATAACTAAGTATTGTAGGACACAATACCAAAGGAGTGGAGTTTCTATTTATGCAAAAAGTAATATATAAATAGAACCTGCATACTGCAATTTTACTATTGAGAGAGGATAAAGTTATCGAAATAAATGTTTATAAATTTATCTTTAAAAATAAGGACATTTTTGTCATATCTCTCTATAAACCACCCAAATCAGATTTCAAATTGTTTATACATTTGTTAACCTTTTAAATATGTATGTCTCAAAGCCGAATAAATAATATTATTATTATAAAATTGTTTACTTACTGTAAAGGACTTGTAATGTCCCTTTTCGTACTACTTTGTATATCACAGTTAATAGTAAGAGGAGAAGTGGCTTCCACAGATATCTTTCCAGGTGGGTTTTCCTTTTTATCTGTTATATTTAATAAACTAGATCTGGGCGTTTGAGATAGTTTAGTCTTTACTACTTCTTCTTCTTCTTTTGATTCGGAATCAGAATCATCATTCTACAAAAATTATTAGTGATAGCAACGGGGTTCGAAGGTAAAAAAAGGAAAATACACACATAAAACATACATATGTAATCACCAAATTCAGAAGAAAAAGTTATAAAAAAAGCTATATGGATCCTAATCCCTGAACAAAACGTACTAGATAAATTTACCTGATTTTGTGAATTATCTGTGTTTTTTCGTATTTTTTTCTTTATATGTCCCCTTTGCCACATGGACCTTCTCTTTCTTTTATGTTCTATTTTCCCAATAGATTTAGAATTTGCGTTGTGTACATTCTCCATTTGCTGATTACCGTTAACTAAGCTTGGATCTGCAGCTTCTGTAAAACAAAGAAATTATTACAAACGTTGTTTATTCATTTATCATACAAAAGTATTACGTGGAGTATTAATGTAAGGTGGCAGGTACTTTGTTGGGCAGTGCTTTCTTTCGCGTCTTTTCGTGGAAATCGATAGACATTTTTCCTCAAAATCTGTGTCCATTTCAGATTTTATCAATGTGTAAGCGTAATCGCGAAGAGAACAGGCTCTGTGTCGTATTTGCTTATCGGCAGAAGTTCTAAAACATACGTGTTTACTTTAGCCCAGATGAGAAACTAAACGTTTTACACAAAATATGTATAAATTACCTGGCAGGATTATATTCTAAAGCGTTTTGACAAATAAGTTCAATGTCATTCAAAAAGTCTCTAGCACACTCGTAACGATGAAAATCGACCTTAGTCATCATTGTTTCCAGATCCATAGGTTGTTTAATAATGTTTGTGTAATCTGGTACCTCTTCAGTATCTACAGGTTTAGTAAACATGAAAAATCTACAAAATAAAAAACAATAAAACTAATTATTTGTAGTTAATTTGATAATAATTAAATGGGATGAATGAAATGAATAACAAACGATAGAATTGAACTATAAAACTTCAAATTACTCAATATTAACATAATATATAGTATCGCCCAAAATGAACAGTACTTAAACAACTAATTAGTAGGGCCTAATTGTTAAGGAGAAAGTGTTTCTGGTAGTCTTATTTTCGCACATACGGAATCAGCCGACGACATAATGGTGCAAATCTGTGATACGTGTGTGATCAATTCTTCCTAAACTGGGAACATCGTTATGAAGTCTGTCTTAAACGAGGAGGTGTACATTTGGAACATGTACTAAAATGTCAATAATATGCATTCTTAAATAAATAAAAAAAAAATTACAGTTCAGTACTGTTTATTTCGAGCAATACTATATTTTCAAGAAACGCAGTATCAAAACTTAGAATTACATTTCATATTAAAACTCTACCTATATGGTAAATAATCCATCATAACGAAATTTCTGTTGATTTAGAAGGAAAATACTTACAATCTGTTATTAGCTAGTTTTTTACACATATCCCTAAGGAAGATTCTGAGTTCTCGAAGTGTATGTTCTTCTTCTTCATACAATTTTCGAGATTGTTCTTCGTTTAGCGGCGACGGAGGTGGGGTTGGTGCTCTCGGAAGCGGCGGTGGACTTTTTGGCAATTCGCGAGACTTTCTCGCTGGTTTCAAACTACTATCTATGATAAGAGGTTTAAAGAAAAACCGCCTTAATTCAGAAGTCGGTGGTGTCAATTCTAATACTTCTTTTCGATAATGGGAAAATAATCTCTGTATCTAAAAAAAAAAAAACGCAATGCATAAACAAAACACGAGAACTTGTGATGCAATGTTTGAAAAGGTAAATCAAATTAAAATTAACCTGGACAAAGGTAATAAATGTGTAGCAGTATTTCTTTATCTGGCAAAATATTTAGGAATCATAATTGATGACAATACCAAATGGAATGAACATATACAATCTCTTATAACCAAATTGCGAAGGTTTATATATAAATTTTATCAAATAAGAAAGTTTATGAACCGCAAATAGTTAATAATTATTTACAAATCACTAGTAGAGCCAATCCTTCAATATGGGATAATTGTTTGGGGGTTTATATGAAACAACCTTACAACCTCTCAGAGTTATACAGAATCCCATTGTCAAAATGATCTACCAACAACCATCACTTTACCCGACAGCTCTATACAATGATGATATCCTAAACATAAGAACACTCTACTACATCTAAGAACTACTGCTACACATCCCCACAACACAAGAGCCAAGTCATATAACGGCTTGATGACACCAACATGTCAACGTGACGCTAGTCAACAATTTGCAACCACAGTTGCACCCAAAATTTTTAATAAACCACCAATAAACAAAAAATATAACCAAATTACATATATTTCGACTTAAAGCTAAACAATATGTTACTGTAAACTTAGATTTATTTAAGGAGATTTTATAAATTGATTGATACACCTCCACCCCACATTGGAATAAAAAGTTTTGTAAATTTATAATTTAGTTTATTTGTATACTATAGCATACCTTGGTGCTTATTTTTCATTCTTTAAGTCATTATTAAGTGACTAACCATCAAATATAAAATGTATATGTAAATAAATAAATAAATAATAAAAAAAATATAATATATAAAGAAACCTAAGTAATAAAATGAATTGCTCCATTATAAAATAAATATAAAATATCCAATAAAATTAGGCTTTTATGTACACCTTCAAGTAAGATAATCAAACTCAAGGCTAGGGAATGCGAAATGATTTCATACAGATTTGGAAAAATCGAAATATATATTACTTCATATTCAAGCACACCTAAATGGAAAAATTGTGGTAGTATGATGTATACTAAAATAATTTAAAAGTTCAAAGAAAAAGTCAAAATATTTTAAACAAATTAATAATACTTTGGTATACATTTATTATAAGATGTAGTAGTTTAGAAGTGACAACGTGCTACAAAATATTACAATATTAATTTAAATTTGGCAATTTATCCAAATGAATTTAAAAATAACGAAAACTTTATGTATTTAGAATTTTATACTGAATGATCGAAGAGACGCTAATTTTGATGAAGTTTTGTACTTGTTCTAACAGATGTCACGACAGGATTACCTCCACTGAAACGTCTGTAAGGTCACAGAAGAGAGAACAATACAGAAAAGAAACATAGGACTAGTTCCACCACAGAGATACTATGAGAAAACGTAACTATTCACCATATACCTAGCTCTGAGGTGTACTGTGAATAGATACGTTTTCTAAGAGTATCTCTGTGGTGGAACTAGCCCTTTGTTTCTTATCTGTATTGTTCTCTATTCTGTGGTAAGGTTGTTCTACGAGGCTAGCTAAATGCAATGCTACAACACCTAATAGATAGAGAGTTAATTAAAATAACACAGTGCCACGTTATGCGTGTTCTTAATTAAAAAAATGTCACGATTTACGTGTTATTTAATAATTAGGAACCAGCTATGTCCCGGGAGTTGAATAACAAAATATATGAATCCGGGCCTCAATCATGTAAAAACACAATTTAGCCTTAAACTTGATTTCGTAGCCCTTAACTTTTTAAAGGTTGTACTCTTGATATTAGAACTTAAGACGTCCCTAAAAAGGGGCTGAAGAAAATACAGTGTTCTCAAAACAAACATAATTTAAAACGATTATACAAAATATGTCCTAACTTGACATACACAAATATATATGTTAACAAATAGACGATAAAAAATAAACTATAGAGATCCTGAGCCTCCGGTTGGAGTCTCAGTGATTTGGAGCTGCTACTAGGAATCTTCTATAAGGAGGGGAGGATCCTTCCTTGTGGAAAAAGCCCTGCGCGTCCTCTCGACATTACCTTTATAACTTCTCCATAGTTTATTATTATGAAACTAATGTTTAATAATTATTAAATAACCAATCTTGCACATGATTGCAATTCAAAACAAATTGACGACATAAACAAAGTTTTATGTACAGGATGTTATTTAAATAATTAATTAAAATTAGGAAAAATATGAATTTATACAAAGTGTGATATGAGTTGATTTTGGGCTGTAATTAAGACCTTGCCAATAATTTTTTCAATATGTTTTTACTACTAAATATTGGTTTCATTTCACTGACGTGCAAGCTGTTTTCAATCAGTTCGGTGCTGTCTCCGTTGTTACCAACTCGTCTGGAAGTCCGCCTACATGAAGTTTTTTGAGTTACCCAATGCAGTGACAACATTTACCTTTAAACTTTTTTCCACACCCACCATCTATGTGTCAATAAACTAATTTCATTGGGTTTGTTACAGGGATTGTTATTTGGTCACCTTTTCTATAAACGTTTCAATTATTTAATTACGTATATAATTATCGCAGTACAGTTTGCACCACCATTTAATTTGCCCATTTGGGAGTGTCTGAAGATGAAATATTTGAAACTTCGACAATAAAGGATAACTATGAGATACAGAGGTTCAAAAAATCCATTCAGGCGCAGATCGGGGGAGATAAATACAAGTATATGAAATTTAACAGGGTTTAAAATCAATTTGTGTTTGATTATTGTAGTAGAACATTGTTATATTCTTGCAACTAAAATTTAAAAATTCATTATTTCAATAAAACTCTTACCTCAGTAGGTAAACTATCATATACAGTTTCTGAAGTAGCCAAAAACAATATCGGAATGTTAGGATCTAATGAAGATAATTGTGATTTAAAGATCGCTCTTAAAGTTTCTGAAACAAGCAACCACCACTTGTCTATGGCAGGAATATAAACTATACTTGGTACATTTTTTCTGGCCTCATTAAACACCTAAAAAACAAAAAACGATTAAGGAAATTAGAGAATACATGTATTAAAGTTTGATTTACATATCCCAAACATTGTTTTAAAATAAATAATTACTTAAAATTACCTGAATACAAGCTTCTTCAGTTGATCTATTGGTATCTTGGTATAGCATTACTAAATTTAAAATGTAAGCATGAATATGTTCCATTTTATAAAGAATTGCTGGAGCCACATGTGAAGTTTGGCCATGTTCAGATCCATTACCAGTTATAAGTAGTTGTGCTGGTCTTACGTTAGGAGATAATTTAACTCTAAAAATAATAAGTGATAGTTACAAACGCAATAAGAGGATTTTAATGAATTTATATTTACTTTGCTAAAGCAGTACTTAATCCATGTGGAAAACTCCGTTCGAGAAGTTCAAAAGATTTCTTTATAGGGTCTTGTAAGAGTGGTTCCAAAATCGGAAACAACTTTCTTCCTAAACCTTGGGTAATTCTATGGGACGCTGGTACCAATAAAGATTTTGCTCTCATAAAATCAACCTTTTCGACCTACGAGAAAATAAAGATTTAGAAGAAGGTTTAAAATGGATGTCATTATTAAAAAATATATATCTGTATCTTAGGAGTAAATCTTATTTATAAAATAGTATTTTAATTTTTTCGAAACATACTATATCAAAAACTAGTACTAATACATATACGATTTTCTAGCAATAAAAATATGAATTTTATATATTTTAGTAAATGCATTTTCTACATTTAATACAAAACTGTAGATACGATTCTTAACTTCTAAGGTACAGATATGAAACATATACTCACGATAACATTTTCTGGTTGCAATAATAATCTAAATTCTGAATTGTATACTTGGGGATACGTTCTTCGAAAACTCTGAATAACTGCTTCAGAACACAAAGCTCTCAAATCTGAACCGCAGTAACCTACTGTATTTTCAGCCAGGTAATCCAATAATTGTTTACTTGGCGGATTAGTCCAAAGGGATGTGTGGACATTGAGGATTTCTTCTCGTTCCTAAAATAATAAAATATAATGATTTGCTTAAATGACGTTTTAAGGAAAAATAAATATCTTCAACAAAATATTATTGACTAAGCAACAATATAAACAAACAATATAACACAACACATTCAAAATGGTGGTTATTTTGCAAAGAAAAATGATACAAATATGTTTCAAGCGAATATAAAAAGCTTTTTTTCCTTTCTAAAAACTGAATTTAACTTACTATGAAATTTTGTAGTGAACTCAAAATTGCACATCATTTAATAAGATACAAAAATAAAATTAAAACATTCTGGAAATTTGAGTATGATCTTACTTGTTTCGATGGTAATGGAAAGAACAATTCTCTATCAAATCTCCCGGGCCTTCGTAAAGCCGGGTCAATGGCGTCTATTCTGTTCGTGGCACCAACGACAATAACTTCACCTCTGTCAGATAGCCCATCCATTAAAGCAAGAAGCGTGGACACTATGCTGGCGTGCACCTGGTCTTGTCTCGACGATCTCACTGGTGCGAGACCATCTAATTCGTCGAAAAAAATTATGGAAGGTTTCATTTCAGCTGCCTAAAAACAAATCATTCAATACAATCAATCAATATAAAGGGAAATTCTATTCAAATAGTTCATGATTTGGAGATACCCAGATGTTTTAAATGTCAAGGTTTCTACCATAAAAAAGAAAATGGTAAGAATGCAATCGTGTGCCACATCTGTAGTGAAGTCCAAATAATAAAATACTGCAAGAACTATAAAAATTCTAACGAAAAATATAAAACTGAGTACGACTACAACCATTCTGTACTGGATTTGACTTGTCCCTCTTTGAAATGTCATCAAATGGTATTGCAAAATAAAACCGAGTATATAAATCAATAACATAACGTAACTAATATTTGTACACACATTCAAATAGTTAGTTTATGATTATTAATCAAGAAAATAATCTATTAAATTCTATTCAAATTGATTCGATTAATGAAGTCGTTGATGCTGCTAATATAACAAATAAAATTAATTTAAATGAAAAACTCCAAAATGTCTTACATTTCAATATTAGGAGTATTAAAAAGAATTTTGATGAGTTGTTAGTATTTCTAGAAAGTTATAAAATTAATTATTGTTTTGACTGAATGTTTCCAATTAGAATCTATTTCTCATTTTAACCTAGATGGCTTCACCACCCACTATAACAATGGCAACATTAACAGAAATGATGGTGTTGTAATTTTGGTCAGGTCAAATCTAAATGCAGAATTAAATATAGTTAAACTGGAATATTCTGATATTTGTGTCACTAAAATAAATCTAAAAGTCAATCATCGGACCATTGGCATTACAGGTGTATACAGGTCTCCTCAAACCTCTGCACAAACATTTATAAGGGATTTAGAAAATTTCATACCGAATCACCTAAATAGAAATATTCATAGGGGATATTAATATTGATCTCCTAAATGTAACCAATCAATTAACTACTGATTACCAAGCAACTTTTTACTCCCATGGTTTCAAGTCTTACATAAACCACTATTACGAGGCCACAAAGTAAAACATGCTTGGATCATATATTCTTAAAAACAATATTAAGACTGAAAATCTATCGGTGAACTTTTATGTAATCAGCTATAATATGACTGATCATGATCCTATTATGATAAATATCTCACAATCTGTCAAAAAATACACAAGTTCCTACAATACATAAAAAACTATAACTAAAATCGATACTGATAAATTAAAACAAAAATTCGAAACTGTAAATTGGGAAAGTGTTTGTGTGCAATGAAAATAATCCAGAAATTGCAACACAACTTTTTTATGACACGTATCTTAATATCATTGAAACATGTCAAACCACTCAAAATATTAAAACTAGGGATAAACTTAAAAAAGATCTACAAAAAAAATATACTATTAACAAACAAACTATAAAACATTTAGAAATAATTTAAACAAATTAATATCAAAAACTAAAAATGATTATTATAACAATAAAATAAACCAAACCAAAAATGATCTAAAAAAAACTTATCAATTAATCTCTGAAGCAATTAATGAAAATCATAAAAATGATACCAATTTACAGATTGTTAACCAACATAATGAGGAATTTGAAAATGATAATGAAATAGCGAATTACTGCAATAACTACTTTTCGACTATTGGCACTAATTTGTTGACAAATATCCCTGAATGTAATGTGGATTTTCCTGTGTCACTGAAAAATCAATGTTTCTGAAACCAATATGCGAAAACGATATTATAAAACACATAAATAGTTTAAAAAACAATAGTGCACCGGTATTTGATTGTATAACAGTAAAACATCTGAAACTACTACATCCGTATTTACTGGAACCTTTAATGCATATAATTGTATTTTTAATACAGGAATCATATCCTAACAATTTAAAACTTAAATTATAACACCTATTTATAAAGCTGGTAATCCAAAATTAATAACTAACTATAGGACTATTAGTTTAATTAGTAATGTGGCCAAAATATTTGAGAAATGTGTGAAAGATAGACTGACAGATTTTTTAAAAACTAATGACTTACTTCCCAAGTTCTGGAGATGCTATGCATGAATTGATTTCATATAAAATTATTAAGCAAATATAAAAAATTCTGTAAAGTTAGCAAAATATACATTTTCCAAAATAATGCAAAGTTTATCAGAATATTCCAAGAATAACGGACGTAACACATGGATTTTTTTTAAAAAGTTTTTTTTTTCTGTTTCTTGCATAAATTGTTCAAGTTATATTTTTTATTTCCTTTATAATTCATTAAATATAATTAT
Organism: Psylliodes chrysocephalus; assembly: GCA_927349885.1. NCBI lineage: Eukaryota > Metazoa > Arthropoda > Insecta > Coleoptera > Chrysomelidae > Psylliodes > Psylliodes chrysocephalus. The sequence continues at coordinate 2,148,633 of OV651820.1, forward strand.
TATATAATTGGTTTCCATTATTGTACTTTATTGTAACTTATTTATTATTGTAACTCATTGTAACTTATAACTATTAACAATGGGTAGTGTGAATAAAAATTACAAATCGTGTTTATTTTCCAATTAATAAATTTTTTAGTTAGAATTTGGAGTAAAAAGATTCTAAAATCATATTAAACAGCAATACAATAACGCACATCAAAGTCAATTCAAACAACCACTCACTTGTTCAAATAAGAGTCTTAATTGTTTCTCTGATTCTCCTATCCATTTACTAAGTAGATCAGCCCCTTTCCTGAGGAAAAATGATACTTTCCGTTTTCCAAAACTACATTCGTTGGCCAATGCTCTGGCTATTAACGTTTTGCCAGTACCTTAAAAAAATTGTTTTGATTGTAAATGGGAGCAAATAAGTTTGATCAAATTTGTCCATATCGTTATCCTAATTAACCCAAATTCACATTTTGTAGAGAAAAAAAATCTCTATTACATGTTTCAAACCTCATAAATGTAGAATATTATTCTGAGTTCTGGATTTATGTGGTTTGAAACATATAATAGAGGTTTTTTTCTTTTTACAAGTCTACAAATCTTACTACTTTTATAAAGGATTAATTATTTTCAAGTTTTGTAATTTTTCTAATTTTGGCAATGCATATTTGAGTCATAATTCCAAATTAAACAATTACCTGGGGGACCGTGGAAGAGTACACCTCTAGGGGGTTGAATGTGAAACTGTTTAAATACTTCTGGATACATCATAGGCAACAATATCATTTCTTTTAAGCACTGTATGTGACTATCTAATCCACCGATGGTGTTGAAACGAATGCGATTATCTAATGTTTCCGGTTTTATCGGAATTATATTTGTACTTCCACCGGCGCCGGTTCTCATCCTTTCATTTTTGGAGTGATGAGGACTTTTCGGTTGTTTGCTATGTAAAAATATTACGTTAGATAATTTAAATTTATGTATAATTGATTAAAAATACTAGTAACTATTTTTTTCATGTGTTATACAAGATTCAAATGGTGAAATTTATAAATACAAACCCTCGACGGACATCTGATGAAGAAGAATCGCTAGAGCTAGAAGAAACTCGCCTCCTGTTAAATCTTGTTCTCAGTTCTCTTGTTCTCAGCTCTCTTGTTTTTAAAACCGATTGTTGCACTGCAATATAAAACCAATTTCACGTTCTACTCATGAATTTCAAAAATTAATCTACATATTTATTCAAATAAAACATATATAAACATTTCATTTTGAGTTTGACTTAAAAAATTATTGATTATAGAAGTTACTGCACTGTAAATAATCAAAGACAAATAAATGATTAGTGTTAATCTGTTAATCTTCTAAACTAGTGAATTAATTATCTAAATCTTTTTAAATGTATTTTCCATTAAAATTTATACAAATGCATATTTTCAATATAAAAAACAAAACTTTTTTATGAGGTGAGAAAAAAAATATATACGCAAAAAATTAAAAGTATCAGTTTTACTTTGTACACCAATTAAATTGTTTGTAACATTAACAATTGACTTGAAAATATGAATAACGATGTTCTTGGAAGATCTATTGTACAAAGAAGGCATCTAAGTGAAATTGAAGTAGCAACTATTACAAGAAGGACGTTCGCAGAGATACGTAGCCCGCTTGCTTCAAACAAGTCAACCAACGATTCACCGAATGTGGAATAGATTTCAAGACATAGGTATTATCCGTAGAAGACCATATACATCACGAGAAAGAATAACTACGCCCCGACAGGACCGCCAAATTGTACGATTATCCCTACAAAATAGGACAAGAACAGCTAAACAGATAAGAAATTTACATTTTCGGGCCACTGGTAGACGCATATCTCTACAGACTACACGTAACAGACTCCATGAAGCCCAACTACACTCAAGAAGTCAAGCTATTGTTCCTCATTTAACACCAGCTCATCGTAGAGCAAGAAGAAACTTTGCAGCAGAACATGTAAATTGGGATATTCATCAATGAAGCCATGTTCTTTTCACGGATGAATCAAGTTTTTGCCTTTACTCCAACGATGGACGTGTGAGAGTCTATAAACGCCGTGGAGAATGATTTTTGGATTGCAATGTAAGCAAAGTAAGAGCTTTTGACGGAGGTTCTGTAATGGTTTGGGGAGGTATTCAATTTAACGGGCGTACACGCTTACATGTTTTTGAAAATGGCACTCTAACAGCTAGGCGTTATATCGATTAGATATTAGCACCTATTGTCGTTCCACTGGCTCATCTAGAAGACCCTAACTTTGTTTTACAACAAGATAATGCAAGGCCCCACACTGCAAGAATTGTTCAAAACTTTATTGAAGAGGAAAATCTTACTGTAATGGAGTAGCCAGCCAACAGCCCTGACTTAAACCCCATTGAACATCTTTGGAGCATCATGGGAAGAAGAGGAGGAGGAGGAGGAGGAATGGAACAATATTCCCCAAGGAACGATTCATCAACTAATAGAACCTATGCCTAGACGTTCTGCTGAAGTTTTAAGAGCCAGAGGAGGGCATACACATTATTAGTTTTTGTTTATGTTGAAATTTTTTGATATTAATAAACAAGTGTTGTTATCAATTTGCTTTATTTTTAACTTTATTAAATGTACGAAAATGTTTAAAAATTAAAACTTGCACACTCTTAAAGACACATACCTAAACTATAAGAACACAAAAGTTAAGGTAAGTATCTCCTCTCTTTTTGGAGTTATAACAATTTAAATAAGTGATACCTATATATTTCGTTGTGACTAGTTTATATATCCACATTACTCTCAATATATTTTGTAAAACTGATTCTTTCCCAATTAGACGTTTAGAAATATTACATGGCATACAATGATGACTATTTGGATATAGAAATTTTTTGGTTAAATACCTTTCCAAAACACTGAAAGTTTTTTACCTTAATCTGTACTGAGACCAATATTCCATCATTGCGAACCCCCAATTTTTTAGCCACGAGCCGCCACTGCTCTCAGACAAGATCATCACACAACCCAATACACTAGTTTTTTTTTTGATTAAGGTGACCTAACAGGTAATAAAATCTCAAAAGAAAGATTTAATTTTGAACATAATGATTAATATTCAATTCCCCTACGAAATTAAGAAAAATACACCCCTTTATTCCCAAAATGAAAAACAAACAAAAATGGAAAAAGTAAAGTAAGAAAAAATAAGTGCATCAACTAAGAATTGAACTTGGAATCTTTGGACAGTAGCCATCCATGCTCTTAACAGTTGAGCTATCGCGGCACATTGCTTTCGACATCCCAACTTTTAAATTTGAAGTCAGATTGACTCTCGTCGGCGCAAACTTTAATCACATCCCTGCCCTTTACTTAATTTATACAATGTCATAAGGGTGGGACAGCTATTATTAATTTCTGTGATAAACAGGTGAGGAAAACTGGTAAAACCTTACCCATAATCGTCAATAACTAACTAAAATAAATTAAATTACTTCTAATACGTTACCCATCAAATAATTCAACGAATTATGTAAAAAAATGTACACGATCTGCTAGTAATTTAATATAACCTAATCGTGTACCCAAAAAATCTCATTTGCGCCAAATTTTAATGCTTCAATTCTGTCCAATAAATCTGAAGTATTAAATTGTAACAAGTCTTGTATAATATTTGTTCTATAGTCTAAATATAGTCGATGGTTTTTAAAAGGATAAAAATAAGCATTTACTTGTTTTAGGAGCTGGTTTTGCTCTTCTATCTCTTAAAGAATATTTTCTCCTTTCTTCTTCTTCTTCAGATTCAGAACTAGTATCTAAAAAGAAAATGTATTCAGTCTTTATTGTATGCATGGAAACAATAAATAAAGAATATTTCGTATACATTATTAACCATAAACAAACAATAACAAAAAGAAAAGAAAACACTGTATAATCATGATATTCGAAATAGTTGGTTTTTATAAAATACAAAAAATAAACGATACTTTTTAAAAGTGTATGAATAGAAAAACAAAACAACTGACATTTTTAATTTTCAGTACAAAATAAATTACTTATTACAAATAAGATTTTCCCAATAACTGTTGATTCCACTCGACCATTCACTGTTGGGTTTTAATTAACAGTGCTGCTCCTGAAGTGGCGCTGGGAAACAGTAACAAAGCCTACACAGAACACGAGGCGAAATAACCTTAGCAGTTGAAGCCGATGACACACAAAAAATATATATTTATTATCTTTGACATTACTAAAATTATTTGACAAATATCAAACGGAGAGAGGAGTAATAACTTTATACTCGTAGATATCAATCTAGCCAAATGTAATCCATATGTCTATGTTGCTGATAATACAGGGTCTATCAATGAAATGAAAAAAAAAAAAAAAATGTAAAAGCTTGTTTATTCATTTGAACACTAATTTGGTGCACATTGTTAAATCATTTTATGGAAAAAGGCAACTTGAAAACTGTACAAAAGAAATTATGCTATCAGTTCACTATTCCTTGGAATCTAATTAATGTTTGATCAAATTAATTAAAAAAAAATTAGAGAACTTGGACAAAGATAATTTGAAAATATAAAGGATCAAAAATTTAAGGTTTTTTTTTTAATGTTTTGACAACGAATACCTACTGTATTTAATAAAATTTTCTCAGGATGTATTATTGGTAGTAGGAAAAAACCAACACCTCTATTGGTATTGAAAGGATACTTTTTAGATATTTTTTATGTGTTTGTATTTGAGGTTGTTTAATAATTAAGCATAGGATAATGATGATAAAAAAAAGGAAATGGACCTATATATTTTTTTGGTATCATTTGAAACTGCAATTTGTCAGTATCCTTAGAGTTTTATATTGCCACACTAAGCAAATAAATCAACGTTGATTGGCTAATTCTTTTTTATACAAATATCCATAATATTATTGTATACATTATTATTTATAATTATATATAAAAAATCTTGATTAAAATAAGCTATTTCAATTGTCATAAAGGTTTCCCACCTGGTTTGTTAGGCATTTAAACTGTTACTAAGTAATTAAGCTTAATCACCTGATTTGAAACACAAATTTTGTAAAAAATTAACTTCTCATTGATTTATTAGTCGTTAAAATTAAAATATAGATTTCAGTATAAAATCCATCAGTAATTTTATGTTTTACAATCGAAATAGAAATCAATCAAGTCACTCCAAATCATACATTTTCCTGAAAATATAGGATTGGAAGGGTCATTATAGACGTCAAGACAGAAGAGAACGCAATAGATTCGATGATAATTGGTGATTATACTTACCAATTCTTCTTATAACTTTTTGGCCTTTTACTGGATGAACTGACGCTGTGGCATAATCCGAATTGAGCAACATATTATTATTAATACCACCACGGCTATTTCTAGTGGTACGAAGTCTTGTAACTGGAAGCTCTCTTTGTTCCGCTTCGTCCTCGCTTTCCGACGATTCTTCTTTTTTATTATCATCTTGTTTTTTGTTTTCTTCTAAAAAAATATTTCTTTGTAAAACTTATTAAAATCTTTGCATCCAAAAAACAGTAGAAAAAGGTGTTAAAATATTATAACAGCGTGATAAGACATTAATTCATAATTTTTAGATAACATACTTAAAGAACGATACATATTTATAGCGTTCCTCTGAATGAATCCCTAAATAAGAAAAATAAAATGAATTTGGACCATCCCAGAATTTAGTAAACTTATAAATGTGGTAATTTTCAATCTGAATAAAATTTTCGATTTTATAAATCAAATATCTATATATTAATGTAGTTTGACACAAATTTTGTATATATTTTTGTGGGTTTCAAATTTTTAAAGCATTTTATTTTAAGTATTAGGAATTTGAAACAATTAGAACTGACTGATATGGCCGTTTTTTCATACCAAAAATGTCTAGACATTGGAACTCCTCCCCCAACTAAAAATTTACAATTTTAAATCTGCATCAACTAATTCCCATTGTTATCGCTAAATAAAGCTAGAATATGAACTACAACTAGTTCAGCAAATCCATAAAGAAATCTCAATTAATAATACTTACCAATTTTGCCATTAACTTTGGGCTTTTCATCTTCATCATTTTTATTTTCGTCTGTTCCATCTGATTGCTTTTCTTCGTCTCTTTCCGTTTCTTCAACGCAATTCATATTTTTAGATCTTCTAAGCCTACCGTGGAATTTATCAGTTTCTTCTTTTTTATTTTCTTTGTCATTAGTTGTTCTAGTGACTACCATACTGAAAGAATAATAATTGAATTAAAAGGTAGTTCAAAAATAAATTTTGTTCTTACCAAATGACAATTTTGTAACAAATTATATGTTATGTTTAAACATTTAGTTTTAGGTAATGAGAAAAATATGTACATCTACCTCTAGAGTAACTTTAACAAAATTCCAAGTCCTTTTTTCTTCAAATGTGACCCAAGGAAATCAAAAGTTTGGACATCTCTTTAGTTTTGAGTCCATTTTTTTAACTATTTATTAATAAAATGAGAAAAATCGATTGAGATCCCAAAAATTTTAGAAATACGAAAATGTCTCTATGAATAAAAAAAAAACTGAAAACTATTACAAAATGTGTAATTTGTGATGCTGTGTATCATAAAAATTGTGCAGAGAGAAATATCTGCTGTGAAAATCAACAACTGGAGAAAGCACAGGACGAGGAAGATGACATATCAGGTAATAATTCAGAATCACAAACACTAAACTACGATTTGAAAAGAATATTGATGGAATATATGCTGAAAAAAATTTGTCAGAAGCAGAATCTAAATATAAATTATTAGAAAATAATGTAAAATTACTCAAAGTAAATAAACAACTATTAGAAGAAAAACGAACTAGTAATTACACAAAAACATCCAAAACATCAAGCAAAAACCGAGATAACAAGGTCGAAGAATTTTGTACAAAAATGAGTGTTTCTAAACAAAAAACTACAAATAGGAAAGGACAACAAAAAGCGGATTTACCTATAAAGATAATAAAAACTCGCTTTCAAGAATCGTAGGAAATTCCAATATACATGGTGGTCCAAATTTTAATGGTAAAAAGGAGCAGAAATATAAGAAGTCCAAACAAAACATGCTCTTGACAAAATAATAAACATAGAAATGAAAATAAGGATGAGAAGGAGGAATATTTTGAGATTGTTAAGAGAAGAAGAACATAAACAAAAATACCTGATGCAATTACAACCGAAAATATTGAAAAATACATAAAAAGTAACATAGGATCTGAGGATGTTCATGTAAAAATCAATAGACTAAATAATCAGTTCTTCATGATTGGTGTTGAGCTACATTATAAACAACACATTTGAAGGGTACAGGGGAAAAAAAGATGAATATCCAAAAATTCCAATTTTAAGTTAATTGCGGGAATATTATGCTAAAATGCTGTAAGAATCCGATAAAATATTGAAACCAATCAAAATAGACGAGAGTAACAAGCCACAGCGAATCTAAATTTTACCGCACATGGGAAAAAAGATGAATGTCCATAAATATGGCAATCGCGCATTGTTTTGTTTTTTTCTCCATGCTTTTTCCCATTTTATTACGCGCTATCGACCACCCTGCTGTATGCTGTTTTTTTTTCTCATGCCACGTGCAATCGAAATATTTCGCAATGAGTGACAAAGACATTGAAGTTGATTGTGCAGTTTTTCCTCTAAGGTCTAAGAAACAGAAATCTCATGGACGTATGAAGAACGTTGCTAAGTTATTAAAAACTACGAAGCCATGAAACAGGCCCAAGTTGAAATTGTACTAGATTTAAGTGTTTTGGAAATGTCACCAAAGGAGAGAGGTTGCAAATAATTAAGGTTCCATCAAGTTTATTAATAAAAAGAATACAATTTGGTATATTTAGACCCAGAGCTTAAGTTTAATGAACTTAAAAATCATGATGAACAAAATTTGTATCCGGGTGGCTTAATTTCACATGCTCCCATTAAACGAAACCGAAATAGAAAGAATAATGATGAAGATGTTGAATATCACTCATATTCGTACACATACAAAATTCGTGTTCAACAAGATAATACAGCTATAGAAATGCCATAATGTTATAAAGCTTTCTATGCATGGAATATCTACGAAACGGCTTCAGAATATCCAGCAGCAGTTAACCACTTTTGGACATGTTAAACACGATGGGCAAGGTCAACATTCCAATCGAAAAAATCGTCTCCCAGATGAAATATTCACTGCTGTTTTTGACTATATTGCTTCGTTTAAAGGCCGAAAATCACATTACAGTCTTCATGACTCCCAACTTGTATATTTACAGGAAGATCTCAACGTGAAAAAGATGTTCAACATGTTTTTGCAACAAAATCCTGAGAAAAAGGTTTCCTATACAACTTACAGAACTATATTTGTAACTAAATTCAACACAAGTTTTGGCTATTCACGAACGGATACCTGCAGTCCCTGTGATGAGCACAAGGCCAAGAAAATGAGCATCGAAAACGATCCTTCACAAAAAGCGCTTTTATTTCGTTTGGAAACAACATAAACTGCATCTTTTAAAAGCTGAATCGTTTTACAAAAAAGAAGAGCGCAGTCCGTTTAAATTCTCAAAAAAGTACAGAAAAAGAGACAATAGCAATGGAGTTTGCCAGTGCCCAATATTAGCACTAATGATGTATAATATAAACGCCAACTTTTTTTTTATTCCTTTAATATCCATGTGCTCTCTAACTCTGCTTCATATTTTTATACTTACACGGAAACTGCTGGCAAGAAGGGCTCAGATGAAGTAGCATCCATGCTATTTCATTTTATTTTCAATTTCTTGGATGAGCGTGTCCAAGAGTAAAAAAATTTCTGCGATTCGTGTAGCGGCCAAAATAAGAATTATACCTTATTTCGTTGTCCATAAGACAAAACGCTTAAGGAAAATCAAGATGACGTTTCCAGTTCGGGGACACAGCTATCTAGAATGCGACCGCAACATGGGTCTAATAAACCAAAAGGCAGCAGTAGAACTTCCGGGTGGATGGAATGAGCAAATTCTGAGTGCTAGAAGTAAACCTGGTCCTTTTTGTGTAATTGACTGTGAAGATCAAAATATTTTTTGTTCATGGACGAATCACTTTGCAAATTACTTCTATAAAAAGCAGACCAATCAAAGAACTTACAGTACATACTGGTATGCCGAGAATGATAGAATATCGTGAATCATATAACGGAGCTTGCACGACTTCTCTAGTGATACCGCCTAGAATAAAGTCAAAACATATTGATTTGTTACCTCCTGGAAAATTTGAAGTACCTTCTTTAAAATACAACGAGAAACTCCCTATATCTTTGAAAAAGTTTCAAGACCTACAAGAACTTAAAAGATTTTGTGAGCCCAATGCATGTAATTACTTTGAAAACTTACCTTATAACCACACTACCGAAGATAAAGACGCTTAATTTATGTTAAAGGTTATAATTTACAAGTTAACTTTTTGACGTTCACTGTATGTTTTTTTTTACTACCGAAATTTACCATCATGTGACTTAGTTTAAATAAAAAGGTACTTATTTAGATTGTTTGTTTATTAAGAGCTTGCCCTAAATTTTTACTAATCTTTTGTTGATTTTTTTGTACTACATCTAAAACGCCTTGTATATTTTTTGTATGAAAATTTGTTTACCATTTTCGTTGGTACTATTTTTATATAACCAAAATTAAAGTTGTATGCTCTTTCGTTTCAATAAATAATGCAACTACTAGCACATAGTTTATGATAAATTACTCCATTTCCCCACTTCGAACCTTTGTCGTATAACTCCAAATATTTTTTATTCGGCTACAAAAATAAACCTGGGCACTCAATAATTGGTAATAAAGTATTCTATACTACAAGGTATTGAGAAAAAAATATTTGAGCCAAATATATTTTCAGACAAGTATTGTAGAAGTCTTCAAATTTTAAAATCCTACTTTCTCAGAAACTCATTTTTGTGACATTCATCTTTTTTCCCCTGTACCCTTCATTTATGAATTAAAAAAAAAAAAATTTAATTTGGGAAAACATATTTTAGATAGTCAGCAGGAACCCAACCCAACACACAGGAGTGGAAACACAAACAGACCATCGTCAAATGCACAGACTATGCATCCCACAACAACAAAATCAAGGCAAAAGTTTTAAAAAGGTTTTTTATCAAATGGAACCACAAATTCAAAAAGTAACATTAGTGAATATATTTCAATTTTTGATATAAACAGTCAGTCATTTGCAAACAAAGCTGATATTTTAAGTATTTTTTTTTTTACAGAAACATTTTTATCATATTATATGTGTAAGTGAAACCTGCTCCCTACCATAAATATAGTAAGTTTTTTGTAGATCTAAGGTTGAATATGGAGGGGTACCAATATATGCTCAGTTGAAAACATAGATGTAAGTTAATATTATCATGAAATGCAGGAGTTAATATGTAGTCAATATAATGTAAAAAAATTTCATCATTACTACTGTTTTTTCTTACACATAGATGAATTTACATATAATACTCTCCCTATAATTCACTCTCTTATCAGAATGTCATATTAACAGAAATTAAATTACTGCTGATATGCCACCCATCAAATCCTACAACAAACCATGCAAATTAACCGCGGTGATATTTGGACCATCCATCGTGTCGTCTACAAGTAATTTTAATCTAGCAGCTCAATTCATTGAACTACAGGAAACAACTTATGTAATGAAGTAATTTGTGTAATGAACAAAGTTGTCAGTTAGTTAATTCTCCATGCAGACAGCTAAAATAATAAAAATCTTACTCTTGGTTCAATTCAACTTCTTTGTTACTTTTTCTTCTCAAACGTCTAGGCTCTGATTTCACGCCGTAATCGTAAAGGTATTTCGGGGTTTCAACGGCGTGTCTCAGTCTTAAATTATTGCGCCTAGTAACACGACGAGTTATCTCTATCTCATTATGAGCGTCCGCCGCATCTCTGCTGTCTTCTTCGGAATAACCAGTGTGCAGATTCGGATAACCAACTTTGTGCATTTGACTGTCATCTAACCAGGACATGTTGACGGCTCGCTTTCGTTTGTTTCTTTTAACTCTACCTAAAATCAAAACTCAACTCAAAAACGGATCCAAAAAAGATGTGTCAAATTACAGACCAATAAGTCTGATTACAAATTTTATACGAATTTTTGCTATCAACCATCTATAGTTATATTAAGTGAAGCAAGATATACAGATGATATCCAAGATGTTGAAATTGCAGTAGATGGATATGTATGTGTAAGATGTAATTCTTCAAATCGACATACGGGAGAAGTACTTATTTATCTGTGGAACATTACTTTTAGTGTAAAAAAGGAAGATATTCTTGTGCCAAATTATTGGTGTAAAATTGTTAACATTAATTTTAATAAAACTAAATGGTTGATTGGCGGTTTTTACCATTCGCCCAGTTCCAGTGATGCGGTCTTTATAGATAAAACTGAAGAATGGTGCGAAGATTTCTTATCGGGAAACATTAAAGCTTTAATTGTGGGTGATGTTAATATTGATTATTTTGTAGATAGTTTTTATAGCAAAAAGATAAAAAGTTTAATTCAGTCTTTTGGCATTGAACAACATGTAAATGATTATACCAGAATAAGTATGGACAGTTCGACATTAATTGATTATGTTTTATCAAATCAAAATATTTCTGAAGTGTTCATCATTTTCCTAAAATAACAGATCATTCGATTATAAGTATTAATTTTGAGAAAAATGTGGATTATGTGAATGAATTAAATTTTTTTTCTAGAAAATTAAATGTATATAAATATGAGATAAATTTAGAATTAATATCATGTGACTGGTTATTTGACTCAAATAATGTAAATGAAATTTTTAGTCAACTGGAAAGTAATTGTAATAGAGTTTTAAACAGTGTTGCACCTATTACAGAGATACAGATAAAGAAAAATCATGTTCCATGGTATGGTAAGGAGGTAAAAGTACAAGCTAGAGAGAGGGATAAAGTGTACAAAAAGTTCCAAAGAGCCTTAGGTCCAGATAAAAATGTATTGTGGAATGAATACAAAAATAAAAGAAATATAGTTGTTAATTCATTGAAGTGCAAGAATAAAGAGTTTTATGAACATAAATTAGATGAACATAAAAATTATTCTAAGAAAATGTGGAAATCACTAAAAAAATTAAAAGTAAAAATATGGAAATTAAATTTGACTCTGTTGGGTTTTCTGTTGATGGATCTGTATCTTTCGCTAAAACGAAAGAAGAAGCACCCAACAAATTAAATAATTTTTTTTGTAAATAGTATATGTGAAACAACAAATTCAAAACTTTCAACTGATGATTGGTCACCAAATTTTTTAAATGATATTCAATCAACATTAACTGATTTTAAATTTACATTAGATCAACTAAAAAAAAAAGCTGTTTTTTTCGTTAAAAAATAAGGGAAGCTATGATGAGATATTGAGTGCTAAATTTTTAAAGGAAACCTTTTATACAACTGGCTTTGCAGTATTAAATTTAATAAACACATCACTAGAAACAAGAACATTTCCTGATATACTAAAAGCAAGCAAGATAGTTCCAGTCCAAAAAATTGCAAACGATACAAATGCATCCAACTTGCCACCTATAAATATACTTCCGATGATTGAAAAATTATTAAAAATCGTATGTATGTCTCAAAACCGAATAAATATTATTATTATTATTATTATATATTGTACTTGTAAAATTTCAATATATTTATATGACATACAATTCCTATATCTCCTGTCAATTAATTTTTACATTTATGTAGTATACCACTTATATTTTCCCAATTAAACAAATTGTTTGAACTTACCTTCACTATCCGAATTAAATGGAAGTGGTGAATGAGGATCTGCATAACTTTGACTGACAGGTCTAAGAGATAGAGCTTCACGTCTTCGTATTCTACTCATTCGTATCAGGTGCCGGGCTCTTTCTCCCCTAGAATAAAAAAAAAATCAGAAAAGGTTTTTGAAGAATATTCAAAGCTTTACCGAACTCTGAAGATTTCCTCCTCCGATTCATTACCCTGTCCATACCCATATGAATTGTCCATTTTGCGGGAATACAGAGATAAAGCTCTCCTTTGCTCCGAAATTTCCTTGTGAGTAGCTCTTAATGGACGGGCTGAAAGATTATTTAAAAATCTGATTATAGACAATGTTCTTACTAGTGCAACAAAGACAATATCATTTTTACTACCTCCATATTCTATTATATTAAGAAAAAAATTATAAATACTCATTTTTTAAGCACAACTTACGACTATATTTCCTATTTTCATAGCTAAATTTACTTCTCAACTGTCTAGGAGGTAGGGATGTTGATGGTTTTATAGATGGTTTATCATCTGAAGATTCACTGTCACTTTCATTGACGCTCGAAGAGTCACTGTCTTCTTCTGCTGGTTCTGGTTTGATCTGCTTCGGGCGCGTCTAAATTTATAAGAGAAAAAAAAGTCTAAACCTGAATATTTATAGAAAATTAAAATTAATAAAGCCATAATAAAAAATTCTACTCAATTTTTCGAAAATAAAATCAACAATCAAAATTGGGATAATTTAAGGAACAACAAATAATAAACTGTTTCATTTTACATGCAAATCAAGCAAATTTTTAAATTGATGAGTTAAGTGATCTATTTTGAATACATTAAAAAAAATTTTCACAAAAATATAAAAAACTATCTTTTTTTGTCCTGAAATAAACTTTAAATGACAATTAAAATGTATTCATGACCTATTTTCAGTAGGATTCATTTAGAAAAATTACAATTTCATGCTGAAGTTGTCACTGTAAACTGTTCTAATTTCTAGTGATCCTTTGGGCATTATTTCGAGACGTATTTTGATAGAACTTGTACATTTCTAGATATGAAATGAATTTCTTTTCGTTATTGGATCTACAGAGGTGATACCTGCCAACTATAGAGGATGTTAGATAGGTAAGACCTTACAGATAAAGAAGAATAACACCACTAAACCTAATGACGAGGTAGAGGTGATCCATAAATGCTTACCCTGTCAGGAACGAAATTACATATTCTCAGGCAACAAATTGACAAGAGCAACCAATTCAAAGTTTACAACCAGCAAATAATCCCACACCACAAATGGTACAGTCAGCTAGCCTATCAGAAAGTACCACTCATGAATTATTAATAGCCAGAATATAATCACTCTTTGACAGGCTCCAGAAGCTAGACGAAATGAATAAACCCCAAATATATAACAAAACCACCAATGGACAAGAGATATTACAATAGCCACTTGGACTGCTAACGGTATCCTCCAAAAACAAACTAATATTCAAGCTTTTTTGGACGTACACGTTTGGATTTAAGGCAAACAACTATGGGGGTGTGCCAGCAAGAGAAATATTAACATGATACAAGTTTTCCCAAATTAAGTGTTAAGATGCTTCATTGATGCACCTTGGTTCTATTGAAATGATTATCTTCATATAGACCTGAAGATGCCAACTGTTAAAGAAGAAAAATAAAGAGGTTTGCTGTGAAACATGAGGATTGACTTTACTCCCAAAATATTAGAAGTACAAGGCAAGCGAAATGGGAGTCAATAATCCCAGATGCAGTGAAATGGATCAAATGCTACCACTGGGAATTAGTACTATAAGTCATATATGTTGACAGTAGAGAAGACGGAGACAGAATTGTACTATTGTTTACCATGTGACAGGATTAAAATAATTTTGGAATTTAAACAAATAATTTTGTAACAGTTAAACTACGACAAAAAAAGGCATTAACTAGTGATAAGAGGTCGTAAGTAAGATTTTCGTCCTACCGAAAAAAGGCCTTTCACTAGACTTGACTCGCTACTTGAAATGTAACCTTTCAAATATTTAGTAAAGCCTCTTTATCATTTAATCATACAGTATGGTTCAAATGAAAGGAATAAATTCATTATAATGGAAGTAGTTGGTTTTTCGAAAAAATGCTCGGACAGGTCAATTTTGTTTACTTAAAGCGCAATTTTTTAAATAAAATTCAATTTTTTTTTCTTAATTTTTATAGATCTTGCAATTTCCTACTCGGAAACATAATATTTGAAATATCTGACAAAACAATTTTTTTTGAAAAAAAGTCATTTAAAGATCAGATACAAAAATTTTATGTTATTTTGAAACACAATAAATTAATAAAAGATAATTATTTGTAATTAAGTGCTTAATCTAAAAAATAATAATAATAAAAAGAATTTAATGACAATTTCACAAATTCTTTTTATTATTATTTTTATTATTATTTTGTTAGATTAAGCATTAAATTACAAATAATTATCTTTTATTCATTTATTGTGTTCTCAAAATAAAATAAAATTTATTTGTCTGATCTTTAAATGTCTTCTATTCAAAAAAAATTGTTATGTAAGATATTTCAAATATTATGTTTCCGAGTAGGAGATTGCAAGATCTATCAAAATCAAGAAAAAAAAATTGAGGTTACCATTTAAAAAAATTGCCAATGACGTCACTGCCCAAAAATGGGAAGTGAGGGAAAATTGAATTCTATTTAAAAAATTGCGCTTTGAGTAAACAAAATTGACCTGTCCGAGCATTTTTTCGACAAACCAGCTACTTCCATTATAATGAATTTATTCCTTTCATTTGAACCATACTGTATAAGTCATTTAGAGAAAGCTGTTAAAACAGAACCAAAAAAGTTTAAATATACAAGATGCTCCTAAAAAAATATAAAACTCTGCAAAATAAAACTTTTA
The DNA here is from genome assembly GCA_927349885.1 of Psylliodes chrysocephalus. Taxonomy (NCBI): domain Eukaryota; kingdom Metazoa; phylum Arthropoda; class Insecta; order Coleoptera; family Chrysomelidae; genus Psylliodes; species Psylliodes chrysocephalus. Next base: position 2,164,433 of record OV651820.1, read on the forward strand.
TCGAAAAATAGATCGTGATATTATTGTTAGTAGTCTTAAAAAAAGTGCATTTTTTTAACTAATTAGTAAATACTTTATAAAAAAAAAGTGAATTAACAAGGACAACATACCCTTCCACGGAGCTCTGGTCCTTCCAGCGAGCCATTTGACTCCTTTCGACGAGTATTCACCATATTACTTGTCAACTATGACGGTAATTATTCAATTAGACAAATAGAAAATTTGTAAATTTAAGGAGAACATCAATAATAGTATTTTTAAGTTATACTTTATTTGTTTTGCATTTTTTCGACACCTTTAATGTCTCTTAAAGATTAAAGTAAAGAATATTTGTATTTAAAAAAAATATTTTTATAATTTTTAAGTTTTAATATTTGTAAATAATATATGTAGGTATATTTAACACATATGTTAACCTTCCTGTATAAATAAATACTTCATAAATGTATAAAAAGAATTTGTTTGTGTGAATTTGACTTCATATTTTTAGTTTTTTGTAATCCATATTATGTGTCTGTTTAAAGCAAATTGATGTTCTCCAAATATATCACTATTCTTTTTTAGTTGTAACATAATAATTGGTATGAACACTATAATGTGGCAAGTAATAGTTTTGAATAGTTAAAACTTATAAGGAACATTATTTTAAATAAAAAACAACAACTGAATCTTGTTAAAAATACTTTATAATTCATCAGTGTTCACATCAAGTTATTTTTATGTGAGAATGTAACAAATATCCATCAAATCCATTGGTTTGCATGATTGCATAAAAAATTGAGATGTAATGAAACAAATTTGTTTAATATATTTTTCTCAAAATATTCCACTTTTCAAACTCACACAAAAACAATGACACCCTAGTCAAATTACTACAAGTTTGGAAAATCATTTCCTACATGTGTTTGGAAAAATGCCAAGTTTATTTAACCGATTTTTGTTGTTTTTAGGTGTATCTTATGCCACCAAAAACATTTATCGAATTTAGTAAAATTATGCTAAGAAATAAAAAAAATTATAGGCCAATCATTTTTAAATGTTCAACTTTAACACCCTGTGTTTCAGAAACAAATAATATTTTATCTAAGAATGTTTTGTAACTACTTATTTTTAATCACAGAATCTTCAGTTGTTCTCTGTCCCATTCTTAATATTCTGTATGAGCAGAGACAACAGAGACGTGTAACTTAATAGGAAAATTTGTTCGGTGGTCCATTTAAATTACATATATGACTTTCTTTCTCTTTTACATGGATCTTTACATATATTTATCTCTCTCCAATAAAACTAACACCAATCTTAGAGGTCGCTGATGTTGCTGGTTTTTTGACGTCGACGTATAGAGTAGACCTGACAATATGAATGTTCTTATGAACGTGTGCATTTTATTAAAATTAATTAAATTTGGGCCCCGTTTTATTTCTTTGAGTCTGATTTTGTTATTTAATTAATTTTCTTTGGGGGGAATGTTTATTTTCGCAAATTATTTTTTGCATGAAGCAATTTCTGGAACCAAACTCGCGTTTTTGTACACGTTTCTTTCTGGAGGTAAGTAATTTCCAATTTATTAAGAAAACTACTGTATAAATGTGTGTATTTAATAATATATTACAAAATGGCTATAATTATTTTAGGTGAATTGGAATAGAGATCCATTGTTACAGCTACTTTTGTTCATTAAGTAGGTAGATGAATGTCTGCACAGCTTTAATGGCAGCACAAAGTTCTCACCTACTAGAAAAGTAAAATGTATGTTGAGTAAAAAACCTTTGCACATGTAGTATTGGCAAAGGACTTTTGAAATGATTGGAGATTGGCTATTTTTGCATACCTCTAATAGCCACTCTAGTGGCTATTAGAAGATTGTAGTCATTTAAGCAAAGAAAAAAAAATTGAATCACAAAAGGGCAGAATTTTAAATCAGGATACATTGGAAAATCAATTTGGGGACATCAGGTCGGTTTTGGATTTTAGAGAGAGATTAATCTCAATAAAAGTTAATTTATCCTGCAGAATAACCAGTAGTTTAAGTAGGATCTGCTACAACTTTATTAGAAGATTTCCTTGATAATAATAATAATAATAACGTTTATTCAAAGAAATATTACAATAACAATTCAATTTTACAAATACTATTTAAAATAGATATAAATTACACTTTATGAATAAACGTGAAAAAGTATCCCTAAAAACTCCTTATAGGTGACTTGAAAGGGATTAAGTATTTCATGTATATCCACAGTAATAGAACCGCTAAAGTCAAAAAAAAAAATTTGAGAGTAGATCTATATGAAACTATGGTATACATAAATTAATTATGAAAAGTATTTTTTTTTAAGTTATTTTTTTTATGAATTTATTCATTACTAGTAGTAGGTGTTGTTAATCGATATACTGTTGAAATAGAAGCCTAGGTTGCGTAAGTTTTACTTTTTGTTTAAATAGTTTAACAGAATTAATTTTTTTAATTTCAGGAGGAATATGGTTATACAATTTGGGGCCGAGGAATGTTATTGAAAAAATACCGGTGTTACTTCCGAATATTTCTTTGGTAAAAATGTTCTGTAGCATATGACGCTGGTGTTAGAAGAATTGGGTTCTTTTGTAGAAATAACTAACGAGTCATAGGTAGTAGAAAAAGAAGTGTTCTTTATTTATTATTTTCACTGAAGTAGATACATAGTGGTTGATTCACTTATCTTCACTAAACAGTTTTAAATATTTACAATTTTAGTTCATCACAATTTGATTAACTAATACAGTTGATTTTTTAGTTACCAACTTGAAAACATTTGTTTGTAGAATTTCTTACGCCATAATAATTGTAGAAGATATAACTTGCACCAGAAAATAAACTGCATTAAACGCTTGTAAAAATGTAGAAAGTAACGTGCCGTCGGCAGAAGCACTTGGCAAAGACAACTGTGAGCGATGATGGCAAAAAGACAACTGAACTCGATGGCAATAAGACAACTACTGAATGATGGCAAACATACAACTGAACTGCTCGCGTCGAGCGCACCTTAATATATACTGTTGGGACGAACTGAGTGTCCAGGGCATAGTTCACGCACCTATTCGGTTTCAACCAATGAAAACATCATGACATAATGAAATACGTCATTTGTGCTTCGTTCACTATGCGCCGGACACTCATTTTGTTCCAATGCACCGCTGTGCACTTAAAAACACAGGTGTTCGACGTTCGGTATTCTGAGAAAAATGCTATTTATAGTTTTATGACTTCACATTATATTAGGGTAAAAAGCAGTCGAACTATTTGAGAATTGTTTATTTATTTAGTAGGTGTAAAATATTAATTTGTTGATGTTTTTACTGGTGAAATTGTAGAATTTAACCAGTTATACTTCGTTGGAATGTGTTTTTTCTTGCTCTTGGAACTATATAATATTGATTTTGTCTAGTTGTATAAGTATGAGACGGCTTTAATAAATTTTCTTTATGTTTATTTTGATAAATAGCTGTAAATAAAAAATATATTTGCCTAACGTCAAGAAAACCACTTTCTTGATATAAAATATTAGAGGAAAAGGTAAGCGGTTTATTATAAATAATTTTTATTATACGTGGTTAGATCAAATATAAACCAGCCTTTTAAAATTATAAAGGGAAAAGTCATTCAAGGTAAACGCGGCTGTTATAATATTGCAGTAGGAATGTTCAGCAGCATGTAAGCGGCTGGTAGTGGCGCGATTCTCATTTGACCAGTAGCAATCGCAATGAGCGAGACGAAGGTACACAGCAGTGTTGCGCAAAGAATAATTATTAAATTTCTTAAGGGCGAAAACGTAAAACCTGCTGAAATTCTACGCAGATTGCGAGCACAATTCGGGAATGAAACGCTTTCGTGGGCACGTGCAAAATCTTAGTGTAAAACAAGTAAGCATGGAGCGGCGCCACAAAGACGAACCAAATCCAGTGAAGGCGAAAAGTCGTCTGTCTGCAGGCAGCGTTGCCAGCAGCGTCTGATTTTTCGTACTAAATTCTGTGGAATTTTCGTAACAGATTAGGATTTTTCGTAATAGACTATTTTTTGTGGAGTTTTCTGAGAAATTATTATTTAAATGAACAAGGTGCATCAGCTGTTGCTTTTTTTTAGTAGAGGTTAGTCTAATAAATACAACTAATGGAATTATATAAATATTATAAATTATATTTATTATTACTTGTCACTCTTGTCATAAAATAATGGAACGTAGAGGATTACGATCATGGTTGTTACGTAAAATTGTTATAGATGTCGTTACTGGCCAAGTTTACAGTCGAAGTTTTTTCAAATAAACATAAATTTGCAGAAGAAATAAAACTCAGAAGATCTGCTCCTGCTTACATTTTATTTCAAAAAAAAAAAAAATAAGAACAAATATTCTTGCAAAAGAAACAAACAAAAAAAACAAATACAAAACAACAAAAAAAAAAACATTATTTTAAAGAGAAAAACTTCCTCATTACAACATTACGAAATATAATAAAGATTTTGTGTAACATATACTTAACTAGAATTACTAGAAACTAGAACTAGAACCAGAAGTAACAGGTAACTAAAAGAAATAGGAACTACAAAGTCATCACATGAAAAAACTTGAACAAAAATAATAAATAGCTTCAAGTAATGTTGAGATATGATAAGTTTACTTACTTGCTCAACATAATTTTTGTATTCTTGAAAAACAAATGCACCATAAAACAAGAAATTTAGATCAATGAAGATAGAAGATAAACGGCAGAACACAAATCATAATACACATTACACATCAAATAAACAAAAACAAAAACGTCAAATTTTTAAAAGTGAGGTTAGGATCAATGGTGTGGTAGTGGCTCCAGTTTTTAAAAACGACGGCGTAATTAGAGTTATGGTGCAAGCTGCAAAACCAGTATAGCACGTACAGGGGTACAAATTTTCGCTTCTTTGGTTAATTTGAATCCATTTTTTGAGATTTTTTTAATTAGAGGCATATAGCAAAAACGTAATAGATTGCTGAGCGGCGTAATAGCGTAATAAATAATTGCCTTTAGTAATAGATATGTTACGAACGTAATAGCGCTGGCAACGCTGTCTGCAGGCAAAGTTTTACCGACCGTTTTCTGGGACTGGAGAAGAGTTTTGTTGGTAGATTTTTGCATGAGCGAAGAACAATAAACGCGGCTTACTACTGTAACTTACTCGACCAGGTAAAACTTGCTCATCGCCAAAAGAGGAGAGCACACCCCATCCGAGATGTGTTGCTTCTGCATGACAACGCTAAACCTCATACGGCAGCTTTAACACAGGCCAAAATCAATTAAATGCACTGGACTGTACTGGAACACCCTTCATACAATCCAGATTTGTCACCTTGTGATTTTCATATGTTTGGGCCACTCAAAAATTCCCGCTATTTACTAGTGCCGCCATCATAGACTGGTTGTGGTTACAATCGCCCAAATAAGTTTTACCGAACAAAAAAAAATACATTGAGTTACACGTCTCGCTGGATTGTCTCTGTTATATGTGTCTGGAATGCAATTTTGTGACTTACTGAAGGCAAACCAGTTTTAATAATTCATTTCTTTAAAAAAAAATGAAAATATAAATAACGATCCTTTTTTATACATTTTAACTTCAGGCTATTATTAAATGGTATTTTTTTATTTTGACAGAATAGGCTAATTCTTCAATGACAACTTATTAGACTTAGGCAACTTCTCATACATTTTCCAGTAAATACTGTTGCCGGCCTATATTTTATTAATTATACATAATTTTCTTTAATTTAAGCGATAAAAATATATAATAATAATAATAATAAATTAATGTTCTACTTGTTTTACAAATCCATATACTTTTATTAAAACCAACGTAGGGCGGCAGGCAACATATATAATTTTTAATTACGAATTCTATTAAAAATAGATGATTTCAATGGAAGACATCTTGAAGTTGCAAGGTCATTGGATGATCTTTGCGCCATCTATAAGTTTACATAACAACTAATAAAATAATAAAGAAAATGTAAATTCATATTTTGGCAATCTGTCTAAAGTTACGGCGGCGTTAGCATAAATTTCTTTTTTTCTTGCCTTCTTCAGTTCAGTTTTCACTCTCACTATCGCCAAGATCTGGAATCTAGATCTACATGTCTTACTAAGCGCGCGTTAGGTCTCTATGGCTGATTTTTGTTAAATTAAACCTTTTTTAATGGGTGTCGGCTGCATTACCCAACAATGATAAATACATCTATTCACTTTCAAATTTAAAGTAGTAAACAAAAGGTGCACACCTACCTTTTAACTTTACTTTTCATCATTTTCTTCGTGTTTCTAAGCTAGTATTTTGAAAATAAATGCCAAAAATAATTCAAAAACAAAACCCTTAGATAATATAATGGCCACCACTGCATAAAGTTATACAATATTAATCTCGCTATCATATAATCAGTATCTCTCTTTCTAATGAAGGTTTTCTCGCTCGTTTTAGAATTCTCAGCAGTAGCGTACCGTAAAACAATTTCGCTGGGTCATTTTAAATGCGAAAATGTTGACCAAATAGAATATAAAATAAAATGTTTTAAAAGGTAGGTAAGTGCATTTTTAATGAAGTGAAAACAAAATATGACTTTTTTGTTATGAATATAATATTAATAACAATTACTTTTAACACCACAACACGAACAAATTTAAATTAAATACTGGAATAATTGTCTGTAAAACTGACAAATACAAACAAAGAGATAGAGATATTAATCTATTTCTCTCCAATTAGAATTCTCGACCATATTATCATGGCGACACAAACATTGTTTACTGTCCTCTCTTTACTACTTACTTACTCTGAGACAAAACCAGAGATTGTAACCTCAATTTGTTTTGTTTTTACAAATATTGACATGACACATGACTAAGAAAAAGAAGACTCTGGGACCTGGGGTAGTATTCTCGAGTCACAGACATAGATTCGCATGCGAGATTTATGATTTGTCTCACTTGGTTTTCGTTCGACAAAGTGAGACACATTGTAAAACACGTATGCGAATGTCGGTATTCGTGATTCGAGAATACTACCCCAGTGCTGGAACTCTGTGTCATGTAGAATTGTAGAACAGAAGTAAAAGTTAGAAATGCTTTTGTCAGTTCTCCCACTTTATACACATAAATTGACAGGTTGTCAGCGGATCTCACCGAAGTGGACACGATACATTGGCGTACAAAATTATTTTATAGATATTAATAACAATTTCGAGTAAATAGTTTAATAAATTGTGAATAGCTGTTGAAATTTTGTAAAATTATAATTTGAATATTATAATACATGTTTAATAATTATTTATAATCCATAAATACATGCGATTGTCCGGTTCCGCCGATAACAATTTAAAATTACTTATTCTATGGAACGACACTGGCAGGTAAACATTACTGTGAAATTCTCGGAGCCGCCCGACGTGGTTTGACGTTTACCCCCTCTCTACCTACCAAAAGACTTTTCAACTTTTACTTTCTCTATAGAATTCTACTTATCGCTTTCTACAATAGAAATCGATTACTTTCTTTTGTGATAAATACGTTATCAACCGCACGGGAAATATCGCAATGTGGTTTCTTATGAAACTAGTTATCCTATAGTAAGTATATACTCGTTGGTTTTCCGCTATGTTACACAGAGTGCCACAAAAGAATCTATTGTAGAAAGCGATAAGTAGAATTCTACATGACACAGAGTTCCAGCCCTGGCACTAAGTAGATAGAGATGGTGAAAAACTGAGCTCATACAACTAATGAAGAAGACAAAGAAAAAAATGAATAACGACGCCGTAACCTTAAACAGATTGCCAAAATAATATTTTACAGTTTTTTTTTAATTTATTAGTTGTTATGTAAACTTATAGATGGCGCAAAGATCTTCCAATGACCTTGCAACTTCAAGATGTCTTCCGTTGAAATCATCTATTGTAATTGTCAGTATACGGTATACGCAGAAATAGTCCATTTAGTACCAAAACGAATTGGCGCTGCTGTCGAGCACGGAGCGAATACAATTTCTATAAAAGCGGATTCGACTGGCTGCATTAATGCGCATTTAGTCTGACTTTTTTAAGTGGTGTCTGTTCGACTGGCAGGACCTATTGAATTAAAAGTAAATTATTGCATTCGACTCAAATTGCTCGGTATCAAGGCATAGTGAAATTTTTGTTCGACTTGCAGGCGTTCTTGCTCAAAGTTCGAATTTTTTGGAACTGTACTTTTTTTAGTGCCAGTGTCATTTTGGAGGTTAGGAATTATTTAATATTTTTGTCCACGACCACTTAATAATAAATCAATATTCTACCTCCTAACTAAGAGCATATAGTACCCATATATCACGGAGTGAATTATGATAATTCACGCTTTTGTAATTCTGGCACATTCCGGTAGATAACTAAAGATAGGCGATACTTTTCATAACGATATTTTCTAGATCGAAAAATCAAAAAATCGATAAATCAAAAAATCGAAAAACCGAAAAATGAAAAATCGAAAAATTGGAAAGTGGAAAAAACAACAGTTAGTTACCTATGTTTAATAAAAACTTTCCATTCTACACTTAACTTTTATTTAATAAAGAAACCATAATGGTCGTGGACGAAGTATAGTATTAGACTCACAATTTATGGCCATTATTCACTCGGGTGACTAATGGCTACCATAAATTGCTCGTTTAATAATATACTATTAAATATATTACCATCTTTGTTTTTATTATTAGTGAGAATGGAAAATCTTTGAAATTAATAGAAAATTAATTTTAAGTTTGGCAACTATAAATAAATATCGTTAAAACTTTGTTAAGGCTGTATGTCACGATACTAAATTAAGTACTAAATTTAGCACTAAATTAAGTTATTAATTTAGTACTAAATTTAGAACTAAAAATTTTTTTTTCCGTTTGCAACGATACCAATTTTTAGTACTAAATTTACTATAGGCGCACGCGCATTGACGTATTAATACGTAAAATTAACAGAGAAATGAAATATTATGTGTAAAACAGACAAGTAAATGGTGTTTTTATTATCAATTTGACACTAGTTGACTTGACAACAACCAAATACAGCATAAAATCCACGAAAAAAACACAATAAAACCTACAAAATCAAACAAGCGAACTTTATTCAAGGCGCAATGTAAAATTGTCGCTAATTAAAAATAAAAGGGTAGAGAAAATACCGTCGTGTCAACTTTTTCTATAAAAAACTTCTGCGCAACATTTCGGCGCACTTTTAGTACTTAATTAATTACTTTTTTTAGCACTAAATTTAGTACTAAATTTGCTGTTTGCAACGTGAATTTTTTTAGTACTTAAAAAATGCATTAATTTAGTTCTAAATTTAGTACTTAATTTAGTATCGTGACATACAGCCTTTATAGAGAAAGTAAAAGTTGAAAAGTCTTTTGGTAGGTAGAGAGGGGGGTAAACGTCAAACCAGGTCGGGCGGCTCCGAGAATTTCCTTAGATAATATAATAGCAGATAGGCCACCACTGCATAAAGTTATACAATATTAATCTCGCTATCATATAATCAGTATCTCTCTTTCTAATGAAGGCTTTCTCACTCGTTTTAGAATTCTCAGCAGTAGCGTACCGTAAAACAATTTCGCTGGGTCATTTTAAATGCGAAAATGTTGACCAAGTAGAATATAAAATAAAATGTTTTGGAAGGTAGGTAGGTGCATTTTTAATGAAGTGAAAACAAAATATAATATTAATAACAATTACTTTTAACACCACAACACGAAGAAATTTAAATTAAACACTGGAATAATTGTCTGAGAAAAGCTTTGTAAAACTGACAAATACAAACAAAGAGATAGAGATATTAATCTATTTCTCTCTAATTAGAATTCTCGACCATATTATCATGGCGACACAAACATTGTTTACTGTCCTCTCTTTACTACTTACTTACTCTGAGAGAATTTCACAGTAATGTTTACCTGCCAGTGTCGTTTCATAGAATAAGTAATTTTAAATTGTTATCGGCGGAACCGGACAATCGCATGTATTTATGGATTATAAATAATTATTAAACATGTATTATAATATTCAAATTATAATTTTACAAAATTTCAGCAGCTATTCACAATTTATTAAACTATTTACTCGAAATTGTTATTAACATCTATAAAATAATTTTGTACGCCAATGTATCGCGTCCACTTCGGTGAGATCCGGTGCCAACCTGTCAATTTATGTGTATAAAGTGGGAGAACTGGCAAAAGCATTTCCAACTTTTACTTCTGTTCTAGAAACCTGAAATGTCAAGTCAAGTGTTAACTGTGCCAGTCGAATAACGATAAAGATGCGCTACACCAATGTCGAATTCTAGCTCGTACTTTGCTGTGTGCACTGCTAGATATAAATTTGAATTATAAAAATGCTGCCCAAAATCAATTCAGAACTAAAAGCGCTTTGTCATCGAGCAAGAGCATTTGAGTCGAATCCGCTATAAGATTTATTATTTTTTGTACTGTGGCACATTTCATTTCAAATTCCGCTACGGGTATTGAGCTACCGCCGCTACCTCGATAGAATTCCGCTACGAGTAGCAGAATTCTGCTACGTCACGTCGGCAACACTGGATAACCCTTGTTACCGAGATTCGTCCTTTACTACTCTCCTCGGGTTACGTATGCGTCAGCTGAACAAAAAAGAATTTTGGTGCTGCCATCTGCGAGTGTCGACTTGAACTTGCCGATGTAATCCTGAGCGTAATTCTGGTTGCCGATACTTCAGGGGCGCGCTGTTACATGATAAAAAATTTGATATTATTGGAAGCTTTTATATTTTTTAATATACAGTGAAACAATAGTTTTTGTTTCTCCTGTAAATTTGTATAGAAAAATCATTTATTTCTGGATCCATGTTTGAATTTCCAGCCCTAAAGCATTTTTAATTTACCCGCTATTTACTAGTGGCGCCATCATAGACTGGTTGTGGTTACAATCGCCCAAACAACTTTTACCGAACAAAAAAAATACATTTTGAGTTACACGTCTCGCTGGGTTGTCTCTGATATTACTATGAATTGCTTGTTCTTTTATTTTCCAAATCAACAACTTTTGATAAACATTTTTATTTCATTAATTTGTATAAATATGAATTACATTCTCGTTCGTATTAAATGATCAGCAAAGCTTTTAACAGCACCATAGTACTATTTTGAAGCATTAACAACCTTAATGTATTTAGTAATAAGTTATAATAATGGTTGTTAACTGGTGGTATGCATATTCCTTGGGGTACACGAAAATCTGTAATACAACATTATTGATTTATGCTAGAATATAATTAGGAAAAATAAGCCCAGTGTTCCCAATAATTATTTTCAGAGACTTTTTTAATTTTATGTCTGATTATTAAAAAAGTTTGTAATAAAATATCTATTAAAATAAAATTTATTGATATACCTAACACATTTCAATGAAACTAAAGTGTTTTTGTTGGGGTAAACATAGTTAATAATACACAAAACTCCTGAGTTATAACATCCCAATGATGATGTAAATATAGCATTCACTTCTACATGCAACTATAATCTAATTTAGCATATTATCGAGCATTTTATAAATAACATAACTTTAAGAACAATGTTTTCATTTAGAACCCAACTGTGAAATCAAAAGTGGGAAATCTTATGTCTTCATAAGAATTTGGAATATCAGAAATTTATATCAACACTACCTACTATAGTTTTTATAAATTAATTCAGGTTTATTGAAACTGATAATATCAGACTCAAACTGTTGAATGAATGAATCAACAATGTTTAATATTTATTAATAAGGATATGGTAACATCTATTTTGCAATATAATACAGTTGTGTGGGGTGATGTCCCTAAAAGTTTTTTTTATTATTCAACAGGTCCTAGAACATGAAAAGGATTTTTTAACCCATCAGAAAAATTCTTACTTAGATACTTTACATGTGGGGAAAGTAAATTTAAAGTTATCCTTTTTTATTCTCTACAATTTGTGCTGTAATTTTATTGCTTACTTGAAAACATTAAAATGCATCTATGAAATGACAGGATGGTATGCATAAAAAATTTAGATTGTGACTATGAGTAATATTTAATTAGGTAGTTGATTATCTTTTTATTAGCAACATAAGTTAGTATTAACATTAACTACTTACTTTAGTAATATATGATTTAAAATTTATTAACTATGAATGTTATATGGATATAAATGTAGCCATTGTTGTGGAAAAATTACATGTCATAGGCAGACATGAACAGTTATAAAATTAACAAATGTAAAAGATACAATCTAAGAAATACGTGAGAAAATAATTTCATTATGCGCCAGTTTTAATGATGATGATAGTTTAAAGTTTAAATGTTATAATACTATGAAGATGACTTTGAAATATGACCTCTTTTGCTATGAATATTGAATGCATATTTTACTTTTATGATTATAAAATAGATATTGCAAATATTGATGTGTCTTTTTTAAAACCGCATCGAATTTTAATGTTTGAAAGTATAGTTAAAGTTCACAACAAAGGATGTACAGATTTTACACTTTTGACGGAATGTATTGTACCGCTACATCCGTTAAACGAATCTAGGTATAAAATGAGAATAGAATAAGACAAAATAGTAAATCCACCATTGATCTACAATTGCTTCAATATTTTGAACAAGCCATTATAATGTTTGGGATCTAAATATAATATTAATTATAAAAAAGTGACACAAATTTTTCAATCATGCTCCCTGATGCCATGCAAAACAAAACCATTATAACGATTATACTATGAACTTACCTAAATTTCACTATTTTAAGTAAATAATATATCTATTTATTAATCAGTTTTGATTCAACAAAGCAATACTTCGGTTTTTTTAACATTTAACTACACTAAAATACTTAAAATAGGCTTTCACTTTCCTTTGAACAACTTTTCACCTTCAGAAAATCTCTGTCATCTGTCAGTACCATACAAACGTCATTACAATTGTCATTTGCCAAATCAAAAAAAAAAAAAAAAAATCGTTATAGATTTGTTCGTTTGTATCATAGATAGCGCTATAGATATTTTCGTAAATACGCATGCAAATGTCCATAAATAATAGTAATTATATAGCAAATTATTAAAAAATTACGCAATCAGACTCCATTAGAGATTGGAGTCGAGAATTTCCATTCATTGTTTAAGAGTCCTAATAAGGATGACTTTCTCCTTAGTGGGCAAAATCAAAGGCAGAGTGTTGAAAATATTTTGAGTGTTGAAAATATTTTTTATCTCTGCTATTTTCTTTCGACGTTATTCAATAATCATTGGTTACTTATGAACATCTACTAAAGATAAAATATTTTGCTGAATATCCGAATATCTTCTATATCCTGGGATATAGACGGACATTTGGTTGGATATCTATATTGGATATATTGAATATCCACAAAATATATTCTATGGATATCTCTGGAATTTCTTGTATTTTCTGGAAGATACCCATTAGATATTTTGCTGGATATCCATTAGGATATCTTCTATATTCTGGATATAGACGGACATTTGGATATCCATATTAGATCTACGGAATATTTCTGATATCCTGTGGATATATTGGATATCCACAGAAGATATTCTGTGGATATCTCTGGGATTTGGTGTGTTGTCTGGGTAAGTTTAAATGTTAATGTTTTTTCTTTATCTGTTTTTGAGTTTTCTTCAAAATTAGAAATTTACACTTTTTCTCAAACATCTCGAAAACGGTCCATTTTAGAGAAATTATGTAAAGGCTGTATGTCACGATACTAAATTAAGTACTAAATTTAGAACTAAATTAATGCATTTTTTAAGTACTAAAAAATTCACGTTGCAAACAGCAAATTTAGTACTAAATTTAGTACTAAAAAAAAGTCATTAATGAATTAGATCTTGTTCTATTTTCTACTAAATTTAGTACTAAAAGTGCGCCGAAATGTTGCGCAGAAGTTTTTCATAGAAAAATTGACACGACGGTATTTTCTGTACCCTTTTATTTTTAATTAGCGACAATTTTTCATTATCGCCTTGAATAAAGTTCGCCTGTTTTATTGTGTTTTTTTCGTGGTTTTTATGCTGTATTTGGTTGTTGTCAAGTCAACTAGTATCAAATTGATAATAAAAACACCATTTACTTCACTTGTCTGTTTTACACAGAATATTTCATTTATCTGCTAATTTCACGTATTTATACGTCAATGCGCGTGCGCCTATAGTAAATTTAGTACTAAAAATTGGTATCGTTGCAAACGGAAAAAAAATATTTTTAGTTCTAAATTTAGTACTAAATTAATAACTTAAATTAGTGCTAAATTTAGTACTTAATTTAGTATCGTGACATACAGCCTTAAGGGGCAAGAATTATACCTCAAACAACTTCTATTTGAACAATTTTCATAAAAAATTGATTTTTTTTACATTTTGTCAAATTTCTCGAATACACGCGAATTCAATATTTGGCTTATTTTTATTAATAAGGATTGTTCTATTGTTGTTCACAGTTCATTGCAAGAGGCTCATTCATTTTGGAGTTGCCAATAACGAAATTTCTGTCTCTTCGCTATAACTGTTTAATTATTATTGCTATTATAATACCATTTTTATTTTGCACTCCACTGTAATATCGAAAATCTTAAAATTATTGTTCAGTTTAGATTTGTAACTCCCAAATGAATCACAAGTAAAACAAGCTTAATTTTTCTTAAATAATTCTATGACAGTACGTCACTGGAAACCGGAACAACTACTCCGCCATTTACAAGCACCATTCTGGCAATATTATATAGATCAGTGTTTTTAGAGTGAGTTCGCACATACACATACGAACATAGCTAGTTGTTTCGTTTATCCCTACTCCTCCTACCTTTTCGCTCCTTCCTCTTGTCAAACGAAAATTACATTCGAAGGAGAAAATCTGAAAAGGTATTTATTTATGTCATCTTAACGTGTTTTAACGGTTAAATAATATCAAACAACAGAAAAAGTGTATTAAATTTAGGGAGTGTATAAATTTTTTAGCTGGAAGTTCTATATATTTTAATTTAACGTTTCCTAAAATGGTGATAAATTTAGGTACCGTAATAAAAAGTAATCTTGAAAATTTACAGTTGTTTCTTAACATTACTATTTTTATTCATCATGATGATATTACTCCAATGGTTTCGCAACTTTTTCATGATTTAATATATATGAATCAGAATCTTGGCAGTCTGAATTTTAATTAACTGACATAGCACATTGTTTTTCCTTAAGAATATTTTACTAACTATCCATTTCTTTAAGGTAAAAAATATGCCAGAAATGACAGAAGTCGACAAACCCGTAGTTGCAGAGGCGAAACCAGAACAAAGTGAATCTTCCACAGACAGCGATTCCGATGAAGAAATTCCAGAATTAGAAGATGCCGGAACAAATGCTGCTGCAGCGGCCTTTCCCGGAGCCGCCGCAGCCGGTTTACCTGTCGATCCAGGTCTTTCAAAAGCTAAACAGTCTCGAGGCGAAAAGAAGGCCAGAAAAATAATGTCTAAGCTTGGGTTGAAGCCTGTAAGTAAATCTGCAATAAAGATAGTAACAAGCATGTATTGGACTTGCTTAGTATAGATGTTTATTTTCTTTTTAATTTTTTTTTAAACTACCCATCTATTGCTTTTCTGATTGTTTTAAAGTTGAGCAATTTCATAGAAAAAAATGTGTCAAAATAATGTAAAATTTTAGGATATTTTTGTGCCAGAGCATGCACAATCTCCGCGGATGTAAACTGCAGGTTTACCAACAGTAAGAACCAATAAAAACAAGGAAAATTATTGGCCATCTATATATTTTAATAAATTAGAAATTGTAGACTGCATTTCTATATTTTTCTGCTTTATTTCTTTAAACTAAAATGATTTGACCCTTTTTTTGTTAATAAACAATATTTACTAAACTAATCCAATGAAAATGCTAAAAAAATTATAATTATAGAACATTGTATTTCTCATTCTTACAGGTACAAGGTGTTAATAGAGTAACGATCCGTAAATCCAAAAATATTCTTTTTGTTATTAACAAACCTGATGTATACAAGAACCCCGTCAGTGATACCTACATAGTATTTGGTGAAGCTAAAATTGAAGATCTGTCACAGCAAGCTCAAGTTGCTGCAGCTGAGAAATTCAAGGAAGTGAATCCAGCTGGAGATGCTGCTGCAGGAACTACAACAACATCAGTTGCACCTATTGCTGAAGAGTCTGAAGATGAAGAGGTATACACTGTTTACATTAATTAATATAAAATATCCTCTAAAGTATTAAAACTTGATTTAAATATTATTGTATAACATTTTTATTTTAGTGTTATATATAAATGTTTGTTTTAGGTTGATGAATCTGGAGTAGAAGAAAAAGATGTTGAACTGGTAATGTCACAGGCAAACGTCAGTCGAACTAAAGCCATAAAAGCACTGAAAAATAATAGCAATGACATAGTGAATGCCATTATGGAGCTCACGATGTGAGCTTATTAAGAACCTCTTGAATATCCCTTTTAATTTGTTACGGCAGTATGTAAGACTTCAGTGTAAATAAGTACAATAAAATTTAAAAACCTATTTCATTTCTTTTATTTGCCTAGTTTAAAAGTGATTGCAATCAAGTCTCAAACTATACATAAATAAATCCTTTATTCATCTATCAAATGTACAGATACATGTTTCCTATACACAGCACTTGTCAAAAAAAAAAAAAATAGAACAATACAATATATAGCACTTCCATTTACAACATATGTATATCTAAAATTACTATAATAAGAATATTTAAATAAAATTAAAATGATTAAGAAATCTGCAGGAATTCTACAGAATAAAATGCATTTTTAACTAAATATTTAAAATGGTTTTAAAAACATTACTATTACCCAAAAGCCTAGTTATATATGATTAAAATAGATGATAACCTGCAGAACCCTGCCCAATGGTCAGCCGGGAATATGGCAGTCGTAAGTCATTGCCTCTCCGTGTGTTGTGTTCGTGAATCATATTATTTCGAATATATTAAGATTCATTTTTCTTAATGTTTAATGTGGTCAAATATACAGGGTAGCTGTTAAAGATGGAACCAAACCTATAGTGCTTAAACGCTTCAACATACAAAACCCAGAATTTCAACTAAATATATTTGCACATATTTAAGTCAAAAAATTATTTTTTTTATAATTACAAAATTTTAAGCATGGCCGCCATCTTTATTTTTTTAAATAGCAACATAGGTCATGTGATATACCATTTGAAAGGGTTTAACACCCTGATTACAAGAATGTATCACACAAGGGATCTTTTGTCAAATTCACAGCCTCCTACGCTCACTATTAATAATATATTTTCTGTTGTGTTTTAGACCCCATGTGTGATACATTTTTGTAATCAAGGTGTTAAACCCTTTCAAATGGTATATCATATGACCTATGTTGCTATTTAAAAAAATCAAGATGGCGGCCGTGCTTAAAATTTTGTAATTATAAAAAAAATAATTTTTAGGCCAAAATATGAGCAAATATATTTAGTTGAAATTTTGGGTTTTGTATGTTGAACCGTTTAAGCACTATAGGTTTGGTTCCATCTTTAACAGCTATCCTGTATATAGAAACATGGCAATGTTAATATTTCCAAAGATTTAAACAAATTTCTTGCAAGATGCCCTATAGTGGGAACCAGTTGTACATCTCTACCCAGACAACACACCAAATCCCAGGGATATCCACAGAATATCTTTTGTGGATATCCAATATATCCACAGGATATCTGAAATATCCCGTGGATCTAAAATGGATATCCAAATGTCCGTCTATATCCAGAATATAGAAGATTTCCTATGGATATCCAGCAAAATATCTAATGGGTATCTTCCAGACAATACGAGAAATCCCAGAGATATCCACAGAATATATTTTGTGGATATATATGGATATCCAAATGTCCGTCTATATCACAGTATATATATTATATAGAAGATATTCGGATATTCAGCAAAATATTTTATGGGTATCTTTAGTAGAGGTTCATAAGTAACCAATGATTATTGAATAACGTCGAACCAAAATAGCAGTGGATATCCACCATGGTTTGCGTTCGCGCCTAGACTTTGATATATTTAGTGAATGTCCATGGGATATTGAATACAGCTTAAAAAAAATAATTTTAAATATCTGAACGGTACTATTAGCCGTAATTTTTTAATAATTTGCTATATAATTACTATAATTTATGGACATTTGCATCTCTATAAATTACATCTCATGGATATAAAATAGATATCCACCATGGACTGGACATTCAGTAGATATTGGGATGTCCAGTAGATATCCAAAGGATTTGGTGTGCTGTCTGGGTAGTGGCTGAGCATAAACTTGATTTATCGGCTGAGTATGCATCGCCACTCTAGAAGAATTTTCGGACTGGTGCTTAGATAATGGGCTACTAATTAACATAACAAAAACAGTATTTATGATCTTTCAACAAAAAAACATCAGTTATAACTTCTGCCCATTAATTAGGCTTAATCATAGAACGATATAGAACAGGTGACAAACTTTACATATCTAGGGGTGACCCTAGACCAGAAGCTTATATGGGAAGGACATATTGACAAGGTGGTCTCAAGGATGAGCAGTTTTTGTTTTATCTTTAGACAACTTCACAATACAACTTCTCTGAATGTATTAAAGTTAGCCTATTTTGGGCTGGTAACGTCATTATTAACCTCTACGGACTAACTTTTTGGGGAAACGCTTCAAATACTGTGAAAGTATTTATAACTCAGAAGAAAATAGAGTGACCCAGACAGCACACCAAATCCTTTGGATATCTACTGGACATCTCAATATCCACTGAATGTCCAGTCCATGGTGGATATCTATTTTATATCCATGAGATGTAATTTATAGACATGCAAATGTCCATAAATAATAGTAATTATAGAGCAAATTATTAAAAAATTACGCCATTGTGCTCGTCATTGTGGCTAATAGTACCGTTCAGATATTTAAATTTAATTTTTTTAAGATGTATTCAATATCCCATGGACATCCACTAAATATATCAAAGTCTAGTCGCGAACGCAAACCATGGTGGATATCCACTAGATGTAATTTTTGATTTTGCTTACTAAGTATAGATGGCGATATCACTTTCGCTCGTTGAATATCTACTCATGCTCAACCCGCCGTAATTGAATTCGATCGAAATTGGTATCACAATAAGACTCCATTAGAGACTGGAGTCGAGAATTTTTATATATTGCTAAAGAGTCCTAATAAGGATGACTTTCTCCTTAGTGGGCAAAATCAAAGGCAGAGTGTTGAAATATTTTGAGTGTTGAAAATATTTTTTACCTCTGCTATTTTCTTTCGACGTTATTCAATACAGGATACACATACTAAAGGTATGCTGACTTTCGATTCAAAATTCGTCCAAACCGCGCATGACGTAATGCGGGACGAACTTTCAAGTTATTTTGACACTTTTCGATTGAGTAGTGTAAAATAATTTAATAATTTTTTTTTTTTTTAGTTTACTGAGGCCCTCTAGAGCGGTAATTGGCATTCTATTTTAAATATACAGTTCACTGGTCTGGAGTCGACTTATAAAAATAAATATACTTACAAACCTATTACACTTTTACTCAATTATACTATTATTAGCTCAAATCTTTCTTTTTTTTTTGTTATTGGATTTGATCTACTGTAAACAATGTATGTATTTTTATTTGAGGCTACCGCCCTCACTATTATTATTGAAAAGAACGCACGCATTGCACTGCGCATGCACACTAAACTCCGAGTTCTAAAATTGTGTCAGATTAAATTTGTTTGTTATTAAAGTGCTTGTGTATCGTTTTTAAATTGCAATCTAATATCTAATTGCATTAATTTTGGAAGTTAATTTAATAATTAACGACCGCATCATGTACTGGAATATTAAAGGTATTTTTTATCATGTGGACTTAATTACTAGATTATTCGATAATAACAGAGTCTACCGCCTACCTAGATGATTCTTTTATTTAATTATTGATTAAAAATGTATAGGGTAATGTTACTAACATATTTTTTTTAGAATTATTGAAATACTTAGGTACAAACTATTCATGTATTTGATATTCATAAAATCTATATCGAGATTTGAGCTACGCCTAGGTATCAGGATAAGCCGGATTCTCATAAAATTAAACTAGATAAACTGTTTTGAGAGTGAGAGTATCTTTGAGTCATAAAATACAAAACTAAGTTAAAAATAATCGTCAATTCTTGGTACTTACACATTTAACACACCTTTATATTATGATTCTAGTTAATATCTTACGCATTTTTGAGGTTATGCGTTTTGATTTTGATCTATAAATAAATTTAAAAAGTTTGCGATCCATGAGTCATAGAGGAAGAAGACTTATGGGGTTTGTTTTGTTCAGACAACCAACAATTCCAGTTCTCAAATACGGTTGACCAATTCATTTTTCAAGAATACGTCGCGATAATAATCAACCTATTGAGGTGAATGAGTCTAATTTACTGATTCTGAATTAGTTCATGAAAGAACCAAAACAAGCCTTCTTTGTCTCGCTTCCTACTTATTCAAGGAAAGTGGAGGAGTTATCTCAAGTGAACTGCTTTTTTAGATATTCCTATATCATAAATATGGCACTCAGTGGCGTAGCCAGCTATTTTTAATGGGAGGGGTTTTTGAGAACTATAAAGGAGATTCCATCAAGAAAGTGAATAAAAACAGTCAATATCAATAACGATCATTGCCAATACTATAGAAAAACTTAGCGAACAATTTTTAGTGACTAATTTTTTCGAAAATAGAGGACTTCTATACAAGGGAAGTGCAACTAACCTGACGAAATAAAATTGACACTAATGACATAAGAAATCGGGTCACATAAAGAGGCTGTTTTTTTTGTTAAAATTTTGGTTTTTCTTGCCTACTTTTATGCCATTTACATACCATGTTGTATCCGTAACGTAAAAAAGACTTTTTAGTTTAGGGTATTTTACATCTAAAGGTTGAAAAAATTTGCCAGTGTCAGCTGTCAATTATGTTGGTAGAACACAGGCGTAACCATAGATGGGCATAACGTAACTAGTATTATATATAGTTGTATAGTGTATGTAACTTGTATTTGTAGCAGCAGCATTTTTGCATTTGACATAAATATATGAAACCAAATGAAAAAAATGTTTAAAGAAACCGGGAGAAACACAAATAGACTATTAACAATAAAAAAATAAATCGCAATGCTACGCTTATGTTTTGACATTATCGACAGCTGATATTGATAAATTTCTTCAACCTTTAAACATAAAATACCCTAAAATAAAAATCTTTTTTACGTTACGGGTACAACATGGTATGTAAATGGCATAAAAGTAGATAAGAAAAACCAAAATTTGAACTTTTTCGTGACCCTATTTTTCATGTCATTAGTATCAATTTTATTTTGTCAGGTTGGTTGCACTTCCCTTGTATAGAAGTCCTCTATTCTTCTTCTTTTTAAATGTTAGTTTGGATTTAATTGTCTCTGTTAGTCATGGCCTACTTTAAAATCATTTTTAGTGGATCACTTTTTACAAAATTTTAAAAAAACTTGTAGGATGTTTTTACAAATAAAATGGGATTTGAACTGTTATCATTGCATGGTATACCTACCTAAATAAAACGTTTATAAAATTCCTAAAGAAAATTTATGTGGTCGGTGATCGGAAATACCCATTTCGCGATGTTGAAAACAACTATATAGGCCAGGCAATTCAAATTAATTACAAAAGTTTTCAAACTTTATTGGAATTTTTATTAAATTGAAATAATTATAAATTTAATAAATTTTTTGAGGTCCGGAATAGTTGCGAAAAATTAAAATTTACTTTCAAAAAAATTGCAAAACTACTGCAAACTTGTAGCAATATTTATTTATTGTATTATTTTCAACATTGTATAAGATTGCAACTTTTTTAAAGTCTGGAATATGATTTTTTTTTGTAAAATAGCGTTTTTGTTTATATCATAGATAAAAAAAATTGCAAAGCTGCTGCAAACTGAAGACATAACTCATACAAGTTTTTGGAAAAACTATTCCAATTTGCAACCTTTTATTTTGCACAGTAATTTTTTTTTTGTAAAAATACCAAAATATTTTTTTATTTTCCTCTAATTTTGTCAAAAAAAAAATGCAAAAGTTTTGAAAATTGGTTGCAAATGTTAATATTAATTTCCAACCTCTGACAAGGTAGAATCGTAGAGCAAGGATGGAATATATAAGTAATTGATGTTTTTGTTTTTGAAAAGGATTTTGATTAATAAATTATTGATTGGCAATGGGAATAGAACTGTCAGGGGGAATTGAAATTTTGAAATGGAGAAAGTTGGATATATATAAATGAAGTAGAAAATATATAAGAAGATAAATAAGTTTTATTTAAGAAAAATCATAAATCAAAAGAAAGTTAAATTGAAAATAGAGACAAGCAGAGACTTTATAGGACATTACAGAAGAGGTAATAAGTATACAGGTAGATATAATTAGAGACAGACAAAGCCAGGGAAAGGACGTTAAGCAGCGGCAGGACAAAATAAACAGCAGTAACAGGACGAACGCAGCAGCAGGAAAAGCAACAGCAGAAGAAAAAAAAAGAATTTTTTTTGTCGCTAAATTTACGAAATTTATAATATTTTTTAGATTTGTTTGAACCCAATATTGAGATTTTTTTATTGATTGAAACCAGAGATAGCATAAGGAGGTTTCCATATCAATATATTACTTCAAATTTACAGCACTTTTGCAATTTTTCTTTCAAAATTGTAAACAAAAGCGCCATTTTGTTAACTAGTTCCGGATCTTGAAAATGGTTGCAAATTTTAACTTAGTGTTATTTAAACTAGCCAATTATTGTTACAAAGTTTTAAAACTTTTGTAATTAATCTGAAATTTTCGAAATCATATCTTTATTGTCTGGCCTAACATATGACCTCAGATTTCCGCATTTAAACAGATTAACTTTATCCTATCGTATTTTTTAGTTGAGGTTTGCCGTTAGGATTTTAAGTAAGAAGAAGGGGATGACCCCCACTCATTTCCCTTTTGAAATTTTCACATTTAGATATACTTAAAATATTAAAATAACTAGTACCTAGTCAGCCGTATTTTAAACATTTTTTTGTGATAAAAAAGTGATAAGGTTTGAATGAAATGTTTAATTTTATAAATACTAATATGCAAAGTACTTTTCAAGGTTAGTATATATAATGATTAGTAATAAATAATAACGCAAAATACACATAGTAAAAGACTTTACAAACGAATGTGATTTTTACTTTCCTATCTGTATACACATATAAGGAAAGTATAGGAATCATGATTTTTTTTCGACCTCGAGTTTTCGACGGATTTTTACGTTTTGAGTTCCCCTGAATCCGTTTTTACTATTTTCGCGATGCTGTCTGTGTGTCGCATAACTCATGAACCGATACACAGAAAAACACAAAATTTTAAACTTACGCTTTATTCCATCGTCCAATGAACATATTAGTTTTTGGGCAGAGTCGGAACATCTGGGGGGTACTTTATGGGGGTCATTTTTATATTTTATGGAATATATCTGTTATTTACGTTTGGAAAAGAAAATTATTCAAATAAAAGTTACTTCTAATATTATTATCTATAATTTTTGTTCTATACAAAATTTTTCTAAAATGGTCCGTATTCGAGAAATTTGATAAAATGAAAAAACAAAAATATTTTTTTATAAAAATTGTTCAAATAAAAGTTGTTGTAATATAATTCTCTATAATTTTTATTTTATACATAATTTCTCTAAAATGGACCGTATTCGAGATATTTGAGAAAATGTGTAAATTTCGAATTTTGAAGAAAACTCAAAAACGGATAAAGAAAAAACATTACATTTTAAATTTAAGTTTTATTTCGGCCTGACGTGAAATGATTAGATTTTGGACAAAGTCGGAACTTTTGGGGGGGTACTTTATGGGAGGCCGTTTTTATATTTTATGGAATATGTCTGTTATTTATGTTTGGAGAAGAAAATTGTTCAAATAAAAGTTACTTCTAATATTATCTATAATTTTTGTTTCATGTCAAACTTTCCTGAAATGGTCCGTATTCGAGAAATTTGACAAAATGTGCAAAATTCTGATTTTTTATGAAAATTGTTGAACTAAAAGTAGTTTGCGATATCGATCCCTATAATTTTTGTTTATATATGATTTTTCTAAAATGGACCGTAATGGAAAAATTGGAGGAAGAGTGCTAAATTAAAATTTTTCAGTATTTTCGTTTTCAATGAATATCTATAGAAAAATGTTTCGAGTTAGATATATGTGAAAAATGTATATATTTAGTTTATCCCCTAAATATTTATAGAGGTGCTGCAATAGGTTGCACAAAATAACCGGAAAAAGCCTATAATAACTAGATAGGAAAGTCATGTGTTGGACACATCAGATTTTTTAAAATAAGACGCGGATAATAAAATATTATATTTTTCTTCTGAAAATTCGTAGAGCAAAATATTATTTTCTCTTAATTATTTCAATTCCTTACTAGTACTTTAGTATGTAAATTTTAATTGAGAAACTATAATGACTGTATTTTACCTACTAATAAGGAACATTTTAGTAAGCTTCTATTAGAAGTTGATAAATACAGGGTGTCCCAAAAAAGTAGGCCAATCTATTAACCACAGATTTCTTAGGTCAGTGTAGGAAACCTCTATTATTATTTTTTTAGAATGGGGCATCATATTCAATATTGTCTGGTACCTACTTTACCATCTCAGTTCATATCTGTTCGGTTTTTTAAGTGACAAGATTGTTATTTTTAATCTACTAAGTTTAAAAATTTAGTAACAATATACAGTGTTGCTTTGTGTTATGTTAGGTATGGAATATTAATGTGCCTAAAATATCTATTGTCTCGATTCTAATCCTCATCTAATCCTATCTTCTCAAAGAAGAGTAGGATTTAGAGTGGCCTCAAGCTAGGTAGATTGACCTCTTCTATTTGGTATACTGCCCTTGTATACTGGCGTGCTACACATTT
The DNA here is from genome assembly GCA_927349885.1 of Psylliodes chrysocephalus. NCBI lineage: Eukaryota > Metazoa > Arthropoda > Insecta > Coleoptera > Chrysomelidae > Psylliodes > Psylliodes chrysocephalus. Next base: position 2,189,563 of record OV651820.1, read on the forward strand.
AGTCATATTATAAATAAAGGTTTCATCTTCCTCTTCGCAGAATTTGCACTTATTATATTTTACTATTCTTACTTTACTAAGGTGTACTTTGAATCAGTAATGTCCGATAAGCATGCCTGTTACAATACGTAGCCTGTTCTTGTTCATTCTGATACAGGCTTCCGATCTTTTCTGGTTGTATTCACCTAGAAGTATCTTAGCCTGTCTGAACCCCAAGAGATTGTTTCAATTAGCAGTTATTATAGTGCCTAATTCTTTTTTAATCTCTCCTAATAGTGTGTTACTGTTGATATCGTAGAATGGCTCAAAAGAATGAGACAAAAATACACATTTTGTGCGTTTCAGATAAAGAGAAAAAACCGGTTTTCTATTCCTTTGAATACAAGAATAGCTGGTTCACTCGATAAAATAATATAATACTTTATTAATCCTTTTAGATCATATACATATTATAGGATGTTATTTACATGTAAAGATGTATAATAATATATATTTACAAAACAGATATAAAATCTAACACATTTAAATATGCAATTTAACAATAAATACACAAAATTAAAATTAGGACTGATATGCTTGAAAACACCCATATGACATAGGCTGTACCTTGTACTACAAAAACTACAGGAGAAATTCATGAATGCTGTAGGTGCATTTTTGGGATAAGTGGGGTGGTCCCATATAAATTTAGTCAAAATTTAGTTATGGTATTTGTACGATTTTGAAGTCTGTTTTTTAAAATTATTTCTAATAGTCGGGAACCGCTATATTTTTGTGGACAGGTACCGAAACCACAAAAATTAATTCTTGTGCCGAAACTAAACCATATTTTATCTTAAATTGAACATTTTGAAACCATACCGGAACCCCTAATCTTACAAACGATTTTTTCGTTTTCGTATTACTTACATATAATATTGCGACTATGCTTTTATCATTATCTGTATAAAGATAAAACGATAAAAACTAAGCCCACATGGGATTTGTAATTTAATTTTTTTGGCTGCTCAGAATCGGAAAAAAACAAATAATGACTTATTTACATGGAACAATAAATAGTCATTGAGATTTTAATTTTTAGAAAAACATTTTATTGTGCGTCATCATGTTTTACCATTTTTCGCTCGCCACGTACTAAATCTATGTAAAAAGTTTCTGGAAAGCTCGCTAACTTGCCATGGGGACCAGACAAAATTGTAGCAACTCAAAAAATGTACAAACGATATTACGATTCAGAAATTATAGCTACTTTACTTTTATTTGCGGTTTTATTCAGCTTTATATCCAATCGAAGCTGTTCTAATCTATGTTATTCTGTTAGAATATGTTCTGTGATACTTATATTATAAGTGTTTATTTTTGTAGTTAGTAGTTATGTATGTTGTTAACTAATATATATAGTGTGACAAAATAGAAAAAATAAAAAGGGTTGTCAAAAAGTTGATCTTAATCTTTAATTAAAACATTTACAACGTATCTCTACCGATCTACGCATACCACTGCTGCAGTACCCACCAACAGGTTATGGGCATCAACTTTTAGAGGTACGATTGCAAAAAAGAAATTCTGACATTTTTTCTTCAGTCTTGTAAAAAGAAAAATGGAGGAACTGAAAGCCGAATTAGATCAGCTCAGAAAAGAATTAAGCTCTAAGAAATCTACTATAGTGTCCACAGCAGTTGGAGGTTTACCAGAAAATAGACATCTTGATGGCAATAATTACCAAGACTGGAAGTTCTGGATTAAAAACTTCTTGGTAGATGCCGGACTGTGGTGCTGTATAGAGCCTCAAGCAGGAGAGACTGTCGATCCAGTTACAGATCAAAGGGCGTTAGCAAAAATAAATTTGTCCTTAAAACCATGTGCAGCTGCAGAAACCAAGAGGTGCAATTCAGCTAAAGAAGCGTGGGACAAGCTGCGAAGTGTTTATGAAGACTCTGGTGTTGTTCGTTTGATTGGCCTTTATTCTAGTTTGTTTAAAATCCGATTTGAAATGTGTAAATCAATGGAAGATTATGTAAATAAAATTATTCAAATCGCTGAGCAATTAGAGAATATAGGAGAGCCTTTTAAAGACAATGTTGTTGGTGGAATTATATTAGGTGGGTTGCCTGAAGAATATAAACCTTTAATACTTGGAGTTCAAGGCTCAAAACAAGTAACATCCACCGAATTTGTTAAAAATCTGTTATTGCAACAAAATGTTAAAGAAATTGAAGCAAAAGACCAAGAATTAGCACTTTCCAGTAAATCAACCAGTCAGAAACCGTATAGATTTAGAAAAGGTATCCGGTGTTACAACTGCAATGGCTACAATCACAAATCCATCAACTGTACAAAACCAAAAAAAGAAAAAACTGCAATTGCACCAGTCGCCTTAACATGCAATTCTACAATATTTTCTGCAAATGAATGGTTCGTTGATTCAGGAGCCACAGCTCATTTTACCTCTGAAAAGAGTTATTTGAAAAATTTCCAAGAAGAATTCGGTAAAACTCTTTCAGTTGCTAATGGACAAAAAATACAATGCACAGGCAAAGGAGATGTCGAACTATGTTTAGAAAATAACAGAACCGGAATTATTCACGATGTTGTCCATTCCCCTGGGATAACTATGAACTTGCTTTCTGTCAGCCAAATGGTTAAACATGGTAATTCAATAATTTTTGACAAAGAATACGGTTGCCGTATTACAAGTAATAAATTTCAACTTAATCCAAAAGACGTAATTGGTACTGCATCAGAAGTAAATGGCATGTATCGATTAAATTGTATTCCTTTGTTAGCAAATTCTGTAAATGAAGAAGATAACTTCAAGCTCTGGCATGCTAGGTTGGGACATCTAAATCAAGGTTATATGAAACTTCTCAGAAACATTTCGTCTGGTCTAAATTTTCCTACAGAAAATGTCAGTAATCAATGCGAAATTTGCATAAAAGGAAAATCTAGCAGAAAACCATTTGAAAAGTCTGCAAGTAGAAGAGCCAGAAATCGTCTTGAATTAGTTCATTCAGATCTTTGCGGTCCTTTATCTCAAAAATCCATTGGTGGTGCGAAGTATTTCCTTACATTTACAGATGATTTTAGTAGAAAATCAGCAGTTTATTTTTTAAAGTCTAAAACAGAAGTTTATGAAAAATTTATGGAATATAAAGCTGCCGTAGAAAAAGAAACTGGAAACAACATTAAATGCCTAAGAACCGATAATGGAACCGAATATAAGAACAAACCTTTACAAGAGTATCTTAAAAGACATGGTATAAAGCACGAGATGACAGTTCCGTACAGTCCCCAACAAAATGGTGTGGCCGAAAGGTTAAACAGAACCTTAGTTGAGTATACCCGTAGTATGTTAATAAACTCAAACCTTGGTAAAGAGTTTTGGGCTGAAGCTGTAAATACTGCTACTTATCTTAAAAACCGTGCTCCAACTAAAGCTCTCGACAAAATGACCCCTGAAGAAGCCTGGTCTGGAATAAAACCAGATTTATCTCATCTACATGTTTTTGGATGTAAAGCAATTATTCATATTCCAAAAGAAAAAAGACAAAAACTAGATCCAAAAGCTGAAGAATATATTTTTGTAGGGTACAGTGAAAATGTTAAAGGTTTTCGCTTTATCCATTCTCAAACAAAGAAATTAATACTAGCAAGAGATGCTGTCTTTATAGAATCGGACGTATATAACTCTGAATTACCCAATAATTTTTCACAAAACGATATTCAACAGCAGTTCCAGTTAATAGAAACTCCTGTTGAAGAGGGGGACTCTACATGTGAAAATAATTTGAGTAACTGTGAATCAGAAACAGAACCCGAAACCGAGACAGAAAAAGAAATAATATCTGAGACAGAAAACCCCGAGGAATCTGAAATTAAAAACGTAAGATCTACTAGAGTAAGAGTTCCTAATAAAAGAATATTTAATGAAGACTATATATATCAAGTTATGACCGAATCTTCAAGTGATCCTAAATCGATTCAAGAAGCCTTGTCCAGTGAAAACTCTACATATTGGGTGGAAGCGATGGAAGAAGAATTAAGAGCTCATAAGAAAAATAATACTTGGACTAATTGTGAACTCCCACCACATAGAAAACCAGTAAAGAGTAAATGGGTTTTCAAGACAAAGCTAACTGCAACTGGAGAAATAGAGCGATACAAAGCACGTCTTGTTGCAAAAGGGTACTCGCAGACACAGGGTATCGACTATGAAGAAACATATTCCCCAGTTGTCAGATACAGTTCAATTAGACTGTTATTAGCCTTATCTGCAAAATTTGGCTGGCAAGTTGACCAAATGGACGTTGTTACTGCTTTTCTTCACCCAAAATTAAAAGAAGAAATTTATATGGAACTGCCTGATGGTCAAATATGCAAGCTAAATAAATATGGGCTCAAACAAGCAAGCAGAGCATGGAATCAAGAATTAGACTCTGCCCTGAAAGATATAAACTTTCAAAAATCTAAGTATGACCCCTGTATATATTTTAATTGTACAGATGGAAAGCGCATTATTTTAGCAGTTTTTGTAGATGATATTATTATATTCTCAGACGATGATAAGCAAAAAATGTATTTAAAAGAAGAACTATCGAAGAGGTTCCAGATGAAGGACCTAGGTGAAATACATTATTGTCTAGGAATTAGAATACATAGGGATCTTGAAGCTGGTACCATTACTATAGATCAAGAAAAATACATTGAAGAAATACTAGCCAGGTTTGGAATGACTAATTGCCATGGAATAAACTCCCCCATGGATTACAATCAAAAGCTAACTAAAGAAATGATGCCTCAAACTGCTGCAGAACGTGAAGCAATGACAAGTTTTCCTTATCAGGAAGCTATAGGAAGCCTTATGTATGCAGCACAGTGCACACGTCCTGATATTTGTTTCGCTGTAGGAAAGCTGGCCAGATTTAGCCAGAATCCTGGTAAAGAACATTGGCAAGGAGTCAAAAGAGTATTCCGATACCTAAGAAAAACCTCCAATTACAAGTTATTGTACAAGAAAAATGATGATGTTTTGCATGGATATAGCGACTCTGATTGGGCAGGTGATTTAGAAGACAGAAAATCAACAGCAAGTTATGTATTTGTCCTCAGTACAGGAGCTATAAGCTGGATGTCAAAAAAGCAGTCTACAGTTGCGTTATCCACTACTGAAGCTGAGTACATGAGCCTTACAAATGCAACCCAAGAGGCTATATTCCTAAAGAGTTTATTGGGTGAAATAATTGGACAATTTCAAAGCAATATTGTTATTTACTGTGACAATAAAGGTGCTGTGGATCTCGCAAAAAGTGAATGTTTTAGGCCAAGAACAAAGCACATAGACATCAAGTATCATTTTGTAAGAGAAAAATGTCTAAACAGTGAAGTCCAATTCCATTCAGTCAGAACAGATGAAATGGCCGCCGACATGCTAACCAAATCTTTGACGCCCGACAAATTGAAAAAAAATATTCAGTTGATAGGACTTGTAACTTAGAAGTATCACATCAAGAGGGGGTGTTAGAATATGTTCTGTGATACTTATATTATAAGTGTTTATTTTTGTAGTTAGTAGTTATGTATGTTGTTAACTAATATATATATAGTGTGACAAAATAGAAAAAATAAAAAGGGTTGTCAAAAAGTTGATCTTAATCTTTAATTAAAACATTTACAACGTATCTCTACCGATCTACGCATACCACTGCTGCAGTACCCACCAACATATTCTACCGTAAATTAAACTATTCTATCCTATACTAGTTCTATCATATTTTAAACTATTCTACTCTATCTTACCCTAAAACTATGCTATTATAACTAAACCTATTCTATACTTACGCTATTCTTATTTGACCTACTCTATTCTACGTTATTCTATTATATATCAGTTCTATGCTATGTTAATCTATCCTATATTCAATATTATCATATTCTACTATATACTATGTAAACCCATTCTATTGGAGGTGTATGTTCTATTTATATACATCTTATTTAAATCGTAAGACTTTTACATTAAAACATATTCTAAACTTTTGTCTTATATTTGTCAGGATGATTATTTCTAGTGAATATTTTAAAGTCCAAAGAAGTGCCTTTTGCTACAAAAAATAGTATACATAACTTTTTTAAATATCAGAATAGTTTTAAATACAGATTATTATTTGTTTACCTTTATTTTATAACACCTTCAAGTATCAAATTGTTATTTTATCCAGTAGGATCACACTCTTACGTTGTCCTGCTAACCTTTACTAATCCAGAATTTCTATTGACTTATTGGGATTTTTTTACCATTTTGGGAACTTCCTTTTGTCAGTTTTTATGTGCTCAATTTTCTGGTATGAATGTTAAACTAAAACTGTGAAACTATAGATATGCGATATTAATTTTAATTTCTTCTGTTTATATCTCTGTGCCTCGGAGATAAACTACATTATATCATTCTACTCAACTACTCAGTAGAGCAGATTGAATGTTGTTTGAGCATTTTTTGGGCTCCATAATTACTTATTACTATATTTTGACAAAAAAATGTATTGTCACAATATTTATGTATTTTTTACCAACTGTTTAAACTGTAAACTTCTGGCTGGTTCAAATAGTTTAATAATAATAATTGTAAGTGGACTGTATAAATCTTTTTATTTTAAATCTTGACTTGGCGACATTTTTTTTAATATATTTTTAATAATTATCATTTATTAGATTATATCACAAAGAATAATCAAATTGCATCTACACTGGTAAAACAAATATACATAAAAGTTTTTAAACACCAACCTAACTAATAAAACTTCCTATTTTTATTTTAATTTGCATAATTTCCTGTATGTCAACATAAGTGCAGTTTATCTTCTAAGCACAGATCTTATCTTGTGGAAAATAGAAAATAAGAGAATTTTTTTTTTCAGTCTGCATCATTCTGATTACTATCTATAGTGTGAGGGCTCAGGTAATTAAAACGTTTATATATAACTCATCTATTAGTTCTTATTAAAATTGTTATCAAGTTTTTTTTTGTACTCATTTTGACTTTAACAAAACTTATTTCCTGCATATTTTTTTTATCTACCATAAAAGCCTAAAAATATATTAAAACGGCGAGAAAATGTAAATAACATTAACAAATCTACTTTCAGAGTTATTCAGCGGGAGTTGTTGTTTACAGGCCATTTTTTCCTCCAGACTCAACATCCGATGAAATAGTTCGTGAAAATACAAACAGTTATGTCGATTTGATAATCAAGAACAAAAATAAGGTATGTACTGTGTATTTATATTTTAATTTATTACATAATATCCATTATAATAATAATGAATTTATTTTCAACACTGTATACATCCAATAACAAAAAATAATACAAAAAATAAGAAATTTAATTATAAAGAAAATAATACTATAAAATGGAACATAATCAAAAATTAATTAATTAATTTGCTCTATTTCTTCGGAAAATATCCAGGATTTTGTGACTGTTATTGTTATACAGGGTGTTCCATTTCAGACGAGCCACCCCGTATATTTCTTATCCCATAGTAATTGGAAAAATTTCCCGTAACACGTCGGATGATTTTCTTTGGGGGACATCTTTTGACGTATATTTGAGGCTTGAACGAGCAACTATGAGGGGGCGCTTCAACCTCTCAAAATTAAATAGGAAACATGGGTTAAGTGATACTTCATTTGTAGGGTCTTGGAAGCCTCTTTACAACGATGTATGAAAAAATTAATACGGAAATAAGCAATTAAAAAAAATATTTTCAGTTTTTCAATCATCTGGTTAGCCCAAAAAGTTCTATCTCGTGGAATCTAAAACATGAAACATTAAATTAAATAAATTTGACTTTAGATGTTTAAATCGTTCAGTACCTAATACTTAGTACATTATATACCTAGGTTGAGAAATAAATTATCATAAACGGAGCCTCAAAATATAATGTGCGAAGTTTATAATTTCACTTCTCAACTGATTTTTTTACCACTAATATTAAAAATTATACATATGTTATTAGGTTTGATCATTATGTTAGTAAGTCCAAAGTATTATAATATATATCACCCTACATCATTATAGGAATATACTAACCTAGGGATTTTTATCAAGGGTAATATACCAAGACCTTTATATATTTAGCTATTTTTGTTGCGTCTAAATCTCGAGAATATTTTAATGACAATTTGATGAGACACAATTTAGGCATTATCGGATTAGAGCCCAAAAGTTTAAGCTCGAGATTTTTAATCCTGTAATTACTATTGCCAAAATGATGTCGAATCAAATTGTGTAATATTTGAGATGACTATTTCACTAGATCAAATATTGACTATTTCTCTAAAGAAGTAGTCGCTGATATTTGTTTTAGGGAGATAGTCATTATTATTGCCCTAGATTCAGGAAATGCGATATATAACGGCAATAATTACCTTCCTATGGGGCCTCAGTATTGCATTCGTGCAGACGAAAAAATTTTCTGATCCCCATTTTTTTAAAACTTTTTTTCATGTTTCTGATTACTGATTCCGAAAATGCAAAAAAAAATTTTTCGTCTGGTCGTCTGTATGTATGTATGTATGTATGCCGGCACGATAACTCTAGAACGAAAGTTCTGATTGACTTGCAGTTTTGATTTTCTTGAATAATTACTTCTAACTTAGAACCCTATTGATTTTCAGAATTTTCGGTTCATCCTAACTACTTTAATATTAATTTTCTTAAAATCCGCCTATGCATTCCTTGTGTGACATAATTTTAGGAATTTCAATTATTTCTAAAGTCAAAATTCTTAACATTCTTTACATTCCATAAATTGCAAACATTCTCTAACGACCTGTCAAACAACAGCTGTTGATAGTAAAGGTGAAATTTCTAAGGTGGGTTGCGACCTTTATACTTGGCAATCATAGCCATTTTGAAGGCTATTTTCATTCGGAATTAGTCACCAAGCCTGCCAATTTATGAAAATTATATAAGCAGTTTCTTAAAAAATGACTTTTTTATGGTGGTGCTATTAAGGACCGATTCCACCGTTGTGTTAAACGAAGTTTAAAATGACATTTTTACATTAACAATGTCATTTTAATCTCCGTTTAACACAACGGTGGAATCGGCCCTAACCGTACTACTATTTCGCCTCTAGCCACAGAGACACATTCATCAAATTTCTCTGTCGCAACCCCATAGAATAATTAACCGGCCATTTTATTTGGCAAAAATCAGAATAATGTTTGGCTGTGCCTGTCAAGTATCAAGATATCAACTGTGATATGTGAAAGGCTCTTAAATGTCAAATTATTTAAAAATGAATACGTCTTTTGATATTTATTGCAAATAATTTGTAGTGTATCTCAATTCAGGCTTTCCATAAATGACAGATAATATAATGTTCTTATACAAAGTAATTTTTTATTATATAAAAGAGAGGTAGGATATAATGCCCATTTCAAATTTGGATCAATTATGATACCGAGGTATTTTGTTGTGTTTTTCATTTTAATTATAAAGTTTTCATTTATTTGTATGTTGAAAGAAGGCCTTTGTAAGTTACATTGCTCTTTATGGATCTACTTTAACACAAAAATAGTTTTGTGGCTATAAGTTGCTATAACCTATCTTCACAAAACCATTAAGAATTTAAACATAGTAAGTGGTATTAATATAACATCAAGTAATTTTTTAAAATAAAGTACGTGATCTCGAAAGAAATAATCTATAATAAATGCAGATAAAACGAGGGGTAAAATAACAATAAATTAAGGGAAATACTTAAAAAGGGCAGGTTTAAAGAGTATTATGACAAGAAAGTATATCCGATCTGTTTATTTATCAAGTATTGTTTGAGGTTACTTTTGAATACATTTATTGTTTTTTTTTTTTAAATTTCTGTAGGCAGTCTATTAAATTTTTTAAACCTTTAATAAAAATGGTATTTTGGGAACTTTTAGTGATGGCTTGCCGTACATGAAAGTCAGATTGGCTTCTTGTATTATAGTTGTGATATTGCGAATTATATTGAATTTTTTCTAATAGATCTGATGCGATGATACTATGTCATTTTTATTTTATAAATAAATATCAGTCATATACTAAACATAATTCTGAACTGAAAGTCAATTTATTTCTTTTAACATAGTTGCAATACTCATCCTTCTGTCCTTTATTAATAGAATATAAATAGGCGAAGTAAGAAATATTTTACATGAGCAGGCTTAAGAGGTAAAGGGGCCAATTATTATTGGATAAATTGCTCGAACAAGTTTTTAAACCCTAATCAAAAGGCGATATAAAATGGTTTTAAAAATCAAGGCTTGTGAATCATCACATGATTTAACTTAAGTAATGCCAATGCTTCACAAAACAAAAAATTCAACGTGCTAATACTACTATCGGCTTTCGATATTTCGTTCCAAGTTAAATTATTTCTCGTTTTTGTTAAGCTACGAGTGTACCCTTGTGGGCCTCAGTCTCGATAAGCTGGGTCCCACCATTTAAGCGTCTCTCGAATTAGGAAATAAGAAAATTCTTTATCCACCACTTCAAGCTGTCCTTGAACTTGATAGTAATATATATGATATAAAATAGCTTTTAATTAAAAATTATTGATGAATTTAAAAAACTATTTGATTAAAAATGTTTGAATCTGGATATGCCTGAGCTATTATAAGCAAAGGCCATGTTTTTGTACAACTTTTTATTTGCCAAATATAATTTTTAAATAATACATACCGTTTCTAACAAATTGCGGCTTTTTCAAATGTATATTTAGTTACATTTAAATTTAATTAGGAATTTCGAAGGAATATAATTTATGTAATCAATGGGTTTTTTAGGTGGATATTTTAGTATTTCCAGAATTTGGACTGACCAATATAAGACCAAAGGATAAACTTAAAGAATTTTTGTCTGCAATAAGTTCAAAAGTAGGCAATGTAAGCAGTGAAATATGCATTAAACATAATCTACAGGTAAGGGGAAAACCAAACTATTTTATTACTATCTCAAACTTTCTAAATAACCGTTTTTAGGAGAATATAGTGAAACTAGCTTGTGCAGCAAAGGACAATGGTATTTACGTTATTGCAAACTTGGTAGAAATGGAAGGCGAAAAGTATTATTTAACGACCGTTGGATTAGGTCCTGATGGCTTTCTTAGCTTGAAGTAATAATTTTGGTCTAAAATATGATTCCTTAATATTTTTATAATTTATGTTTTATTTTTGCAGATGTCGAAAAAGTCACTTAGTAAATGGATCTAATTTTGAAAATAATACTGACGAAAAATCATGTACGTTCACAGCTAAATTTAAAAAACACGGTGATGTCCCTTTTACTGTCTTATTTGGTAACGATGTTGTCCATCCAATTCCAGCAGCTATTAAAACTGAAAATGTAATAATGACTTCTTCGATCAAAAATGTTCTTCCTCTAAATGTTGGTGAGTTGTGTTTTGTATGCATGTACGGTCATATGTGTTTAATGGATTATATCACTCATAGTGTAATTATTTCCTATACTTTTATTTGATCAACCCTTTAGCTATGAACATCACGTCTACGTGACAAATATTTGTAATATATTATTCCTATTTTCTAATATTAATTTTTTAAATTTCTCTATTCAATTTCGTTATAGTTTAATTCTTTACTATATAATACCAGATAATTGCCATACATTTCATTTTTTAATGCTATAAAGAACTTGTTATATCCATTGTTTTTGAATTGTACATTTATTAGGTTTTAGTATCTACCAGGGATTTGCAATTTCTAATGGAATAAATTTATTGGTTTCGGGTTATTACGAAAAGAATATTAATAGCGAGTATGACAATTATGGAGGATCGGGAATTTATTATGCTAATGGCACAAGCACAGTTGCCTTTAAGCCCGACGGTCCAGAATCAGATGCTGCAAGCGGTATGGTTTTGCAAGCTGATATTCCAATAAAGGGTTCCTCAGTCTTTCCCGTGCGAGTAAGTAATTAATTTGGATAATAATCTTATTACCAGCAATTCTAGGAAAAATATTGTACAAATGTATTGAAATAATAATTGAAGACATAAGTGGATAAAGGGTCTATGTAACAATAACATATTATTTTAGAGATATTTGAGTTTGGTAACATCTTTATTTGAAAGAATATCATAACATATCGTAGAAGTAATTTTAGGTAGGTACATAGGCCCTTCATTTAAGGCAAAACGTTGATTTTTAAAAAAATGTGTACATAGACTCTTTATCCACTAATATATTCAATTATTTATTAAGTTTTATACTTTTCTAGGTACAATCTCGCCTCGTAGGAGAAATAACCAAATTGAATTTGCAATACATGAATATTTCGGCTTTAAATGATACAAGTAAAAGTCTAAAAAAATGTATTGACTCGAAAAATTGTTGTGAGTTTAAAGCAGAATTAACAAACGATACAATTGGACTATACAAGTAAGTATTGTTACTAATATTAATGATAGTGTTTAATAATCTTTCAGTCTCATGTTTTCCTACTTTATTTTTAATCATATTTACGATTTTAAGTTAGTATGTGCCTAATTTGTTCTAAATTTTCAATTTCACCCTGTAGCGCTCAAGTTATTATAGTTTTATAATCTTGATTTTTTTACTTTTAAAAGAAAGTTTAATTTCTGTCGCGAAATCAATTTAGTCCCTCAAAGGGTACCATTCCCGGTGTTAAACTAGAGATACATTTGTATGTTTTTTTGTAAAAGTAAAAAGTTATCATTAAATTTATTTTATTTATATAAACAAACAATTATTTAAACAAATAAATTAAAATATTAAATGTTTTTAACTATATCTTTTCCAAATATATGCTTTATTTTGTATTTTATTCTTCTAAATCTGATAAGGCGTTATCGTCATCAAAATTAATTATAATTGGATTTATTTGATTTGTAATCTGTTGTCTCTTCCACAAATTGGAAATTATTTTTATTTATTTTTTAGGTGGATTGCAATGGCAAATAAAACATTCATTTTGGACCAAGAAGTGGACATCTTCCTTTGCGCTCTTGTGGCACCGTCAGCAAACGCCCTAAAATCTTTCAAAAATATAACGATTTCTTCAAACGTCGATAGATCACAAACGTTTCAGAGTTTACCTTTAGCTTTGGGACCAAACATTTCGCCAATCGATTTCATTTACAACAATAATACTAATGAAATGATATTAAGTAAAGAAGAAACTGTTGCGATATTTGGGCTTTTATATGTCGTGAATACAGCTGCTACAGATGCCGGGTCTAGCGTAGCTTTAATTGTAATTATAACTTTACTTTGTATAACTTTAGTCGTTTTACTTGTTGGTTTCCTGATTTGGAGGAAACGACAAAGAAAGAATCGACGTGCTTTGTAAATTAGCTAAAGCGATTTTGACATAATTAATTTGGTTTAATTTGGGGAAGAACAAAATAATATTTGGATTAAATATTTGTTTAAAATTGAGGATTAACAATTCTTTAAAAATGATTCTCATCGATTGTTCTTCTGATACCTCAAGATATTATAGATGCCTCAGTAGAAACCTTGATGGCCTTTGGACGAAGAACTGGTTGATTTTGACTGTAAGCCTACGGCATAAGAAACATTTTTAACTATTTAGGAAACCCATGCAATTTTATACACAGTTTTGAAAATAGTAATAACAATCAAGAAATAGTTGAAAACCATTTTCAAATATTATTTTGGCTCCTAAATTATTATAAACTGAATCATACAAATTTTTAAGCACGCATATTTTGGAAAGTAAATTAATTTGTTCACTTTCCATCTCTTTCACTCTTATGAATTGTACAGGTTGTTCACAATTTCGATGTCTATAATAATCTTAAGGGTTTCCAAACTGCGGGCTAATTTCTGCCCGCCAGTGGCATCAATGCAGCCTACGTCAGCTAATAGTCTAAGAGACCGTGGGAGATCGACCTTCACCCATCTGATAACCAGATGAGGCATATTTTTTACGAAATTGGGAACTTGCTATTCGAAAAGTGTTCATGGCTATTTTTAATTGGATGCTTCCATATTTGAAGTTTTGCTTTTTACGTAAAACCAATATTAAAGCACATATTCGAAGTGAATTATCATCAAAATCAAGAAGAGATTTTTTTAACCACATTTTTTTTATTTCCCAATTACAAATAACACTCAACATGTGTTGTTACAAAGTAATTTTCAACAACAAATAAGCACTGTCTCTGTCAATCACATGTAAAAGAGCATGCGCATGTTAAAAACTATCCGTTAAAATTAGATTTGTTCAAAAATGTGAAGGTTATAAAAAAATTATTTAATTAAAAATAGCCATGAACACTTTTCGAATGGCAAGTTCCCATAGGCGTGTTGATAAATCAATAAAATTTCGTAAAAAATATGTCTCATCTGGTTATCAGATGAGTGAAGGTCGATCTCTCAGGGTCTCCTCTATTATAATGGTTTCAGACATTGGAACTTACTGAAGTAATAGGTATGACTCTAAAGCTGGAAATGTTGGAGACCCTGCTCTAAGCAAAATTAATTAAAAACATAGGATAATAAAATTGAAGCGATGTTTTATATTTTTTGAAAGACAGTATCAGCTATATTTTTAGTTTTTATACAATATGCTGGTGTTTAAATAAGAAAGGACGCAGGCTATATCGAGGAAACAGAAATTGAGATATTTTTCTTAACAAAGTCCTGGAAGTTGCTGGAAATTATTCCCTTCACTGCTGGAGGGTAAAATGCAAATCGCCAACGATAGAAACTTTTTTTATTTAAAAAAATGCCAAATTAAGCTGTGTCAAAAATATAAAAATCGCAAACTGTGCGAAATTTTAATACATTTTGACTCCCATTGGTTTATCTGTTTATTATTGGTCATAAGCATTTAGCCATATAGTATCGAAGTTATAAACTTGAAATTAATTTCTAGCAATTTCGCTTGACCCCTTTTCCATTTAAATTTTTTTCCCAAAATTGTACGACCCATAGTTTCTAAAATTCAGGCTGTATCCTATAGCCATCGCACATAGGGGTATTTAAACGATTTATACGTCCAAAATTATTTTTTGATCTATATCAATTCTAAACAATATTAATAAATAAGACAAAGGTTTTAATGTTTAATTAACCTATATTTATTAATAAAAAAATATAGATATACAATTTTATCTAACATTATTCGTATAAATTTTCATCTTCGCTTTCTGAAGAATTACCAGCTTTAAGCGGATTTGCAGACATTAGTAAATTAATTGTTTCTGGCAAAAAAGATTTCATTTTTTTTTTCATTTAACGTTCCTCATGCTACATAGGAGGGTGTCTGAATTTAGAAGCAGGCGATTAAAAATATCCGTTACAATTTTCTTTAGAGAATTTTCGCTCGAAGTCTTGGCGGTATGAGCGGAAATGCTTGTTACGTGCTTCCGCGTCTTCTTCAGACAGCTGCCCAATAGACAACAATGCAGTTTCTATTATAACTGCACCATGAATAAGTATTTTGTGCATCGTTGGTGTCATTGGATGCCAAGGGTACAGCTGCACATATAAGCGAGCAACATCTAATGCGTATTTGTCATAGTTTTACGGATCAATTATATGTCCTGTAAGGGGTTTTCTCGCTTACTAATGGCGCTGGTTACGCTCTCATTTCGTCGCTGCAATCTTCGGCTTATTTCTATCTCTAAATCGGTTTGATAATTAATTGAGAAAAAGAGAGTTCGGAAACTAGTTTCAAAATCTTCCCAGGTATTCCAGGAGACACGATTACTTCGGAACCATAACGCGGGGTCCCCGGAGAGTAGTTCAGGCAAACATGGCAGCAGTCGGTCTTTATCAATTCCTTTTGCGGCACATATCTCGTCTAGTCTTTCTAGAAAAGCTATTGGATCATCTCGGTTTCCAAAAAAGACTTTCCAATCGTGGGTTTTTATTGGCTCAAGGGTAACGGCGGGTAGGGATGTCATTGTCGTTTGCGCTAATTCACCAAGCGGTTTACGTGCCAAATTTGTATTTATGCGTCGCAGGAACGAAACCAAACGTTTTCGCAGAGTGCTACTGACAGCGAGTTTATTCTGTTCTAATTCTTTGGTGATCTTTGAATTCTTTAACAGATATACCCAGGATTCTTGGGTAGCGGCTGCAGATAGAACTTCTGTTGGTTCTGGCGTGTCTGTTTCGTAACATACGAATCGTATGTTACGGCGGCCGGTACCTTTAATTCCGTAGATATGCTTTCCAGATGTCGTCTTCGTTTGTTTCGAACATAAACTCAAAGAAGAAGCGAACGCGAGCGGGTTTTTGTTGTTACGGAATGGGGTTTATGAAAGAATAAAAAAAAATTCTGCCAGGTAGAAGAAGAGTAATCGGTCTCTTCTCAAAAAAAAAAGAAGCGGGGTGCATAGAAGGAAAACGAGAAGGGATGGATAATGTGCTCTAACTAGTCCTCTAACCCAGGTAGTCGTTTTGTAAAACGGACTTTTGGCCGGATAGATAATTCAAATACCCCTATGTGCATCGTTCATAACTGTGGCCTTTTTGGAATATTAGTTTGCCGACGAATTTCCGGAAAATTAGCGTTTGCCTTCTGTCTTATGTGTAAACAGTGACAGAGCTACATTCGCCTGCCAAATACTTGCTGGATATTTAGAAGGGGTAGAAAGAAACCGTTGTCAGCTTCTACCCGACGGATTCTTTTTTACGTACGATCCGTCGTCCTTTCTCATTTGGAACTATGATCTGATTCGTTGATTCCATTAGTACTAGTTGATTTGATATGTGATACAGATTTCAATTATTTGACAACCAGGTCAGTTAATTTAATCACATTATCTCTAATCTAAAAGTAGATGACGTGCTAAACACAGGCCCATAAATATTAATGAACGTTCTTGCAACTGGCTGCAAATATTACATTTTGTCTTTATTTTCGACTGATTTTAAACCCTATTTACCTATAAGGCACAAAACATATTTTCTGCCCTCTGTTTATTGAGAAAAAAGTAGAAATGCTAGAAAATAAATAAACACCAAATATTTACAAAAATGGTGCACAGATTCTTGACAAAAATGTGTAGAGTATACTTATAATTTTCTTTAAAAATATCTACTGGAACAGATTTTTGTTTTTTGAAAATGTGCCTTGTAATAATTGATACTTAATATTTTTAATAGCAAAATAGATTTATAATATAATGGACTAACTATTATTTTACATTTTTACGTTTGATATTAATTGAAACAGATCTGAAGTACCTTCATAGATATATTTTAAGAAATGTTTATTCATTGGAACACACTTATTTTTTTATATAAATGTATATACTGTAACTCACATATGTAAAAAAATCAAGAAACAAAGCTATATACAGGGAGTCCCAGATTATGTGGGCAATCTCCTGCATTCAGATAGAACAACACAAAAATAACAATAATTTTTTTTCCTACGACCTCCCCCTTTTCAGAGATGTGGTTCCTATAAATGGACACCACTGAAATAAATAATAATAATAATAATAATAATAATAATAAAGTCCTTGGTATAATAATAATAATTTTTAAATACGATGGATACTAGACAAGTCTTTGTTTAATGGACTATTTTAAACATATTTGGCTTTAACACAATAATGCTAATATTTTTTACACCCTATATGTTAAAGACGCAACAATAATATTTTTGGATAATTTAAACCTTAAACTTATATAAACAGGATTGTATTTTCTTAGGTATTTATTTCTACAAGCAGCGGAATTAAACAGCGTCAATTCGCCAGTTGGTTAACTTACTGTGTTAATGTTTATATATACTTTATGGTTCAAACCTAGTAGAATGGGTATCTTAGGGGTCTTATAACAAATCCGCGCATACCAGTCCGTTTTACAATAACAAAATGATATTTAAATTTAAAGTACACTGAATAATTGAATAATTCAAACATAACTCGCTTAGTAACAAAAGTAACACACGGAAAGTATTGTTTCAAAATTATATATTTATATAAATACTACAATTATTTGAAAAACATGAATTGATCAATTATTTGTACAACGTAAATGTGACTTTGGGATTGTCGCCCGATCTCGAACCGATACAATAACAAAACAATATGGTTAAAACATGGTAAGTACTTTTAGTTGAACATGTTAAATTTAAAATTAAGCAAATATATTTTGATGTTTTAACATGTGTTTAGCAGGTCCTATCCAATTTTAATAGCGTTGTTTTTATAAAGGCAAATAGTACCTACATTTTACTGACCCAATTTTTGCTGTAAATTTTAAGAACACATTTTTTTTATTTCTTTCCGACATTAAGCAAGGAACAAAATAATGCCGCATAAATTTCATCATTCCACTTGCAAAAAATCATGTATAGATGACAAGACTGTAAATTGGCTTTGCCTTTGGTACCATTGAAAGCTAAATTAACACTAAAGAGTAATACTAAGTAATATTGTTATCATACCATCAAACAAATTACCAGTGAAAAGAAAGTTACATTCGATCAAAATTTCATCCAATGAAATAGAATTATTACCTAAAAACAATGATTAGATATTGCATTTTTAAATAAAACCAGTGAATAGTTAACTCCAAGGAAGAAAAAACTTAATTTTATAATTAGAAAACAGCAAAGTAAAATTTGCGAATTAAAAAAGGACCTCAAAACTTGTATATTTCTAAAATATTGATTTTTTTTATTTTGTATTAAAATGACTAAAATTTACCTATCAAAAAACAGATGTCTAACTAACTGTCTTTCAAGGTAATGCCCGAAAGCCATCTGGTTTATTGGGTTACATAAAGACTTCGAAAAACGTTTTTACCTAATTCCATACTCCTTGTTTTGGGGGTTTTCTTTTTCTGAAATAGGGTTAATAAATAGGTACGATAAAACTTAATATTATTGATTCTGTCTAAATGGAAAATATATCCAACGTCCATAAAAAAAATTTCGAAAATTACAGAAAACATTTTTTTTAAGACTGTCCATTACGGGATCATATCTCCAAAAAGGGTGTCGTAGGAAAAACATTTATAGTAACTAGTTATGTTATTTTTATGTGTTCTATATAAATCCGGGAGATTACCCGCATATTCTGGAACATCTTGTAGAAATAAGAAATGGTTTATTTTTTAAAAATATTATATAGGTACTGAATTCAATTACCTTTAAAGATTATATTTTGATAATAGCTTCTCTCAAAAAATATTTTTGTATCTTATGTTATTGCAAGTTTACCAATAATAGAACACTTTATAAAACATATATATAAACAGTTTTAAAGCATTTAAAGTAAATATTTCATATGCTTGGAATGGATGGGCTTATTACTTATAGACAAGAATGAA
This sequence comes from Psylliodes chrysocephalus, assembly GCA_927349885.1. NCBI lineage: Eukaryota > Metazoa > Arthropoda > Insecta > Coleoptera > Chrysomelidae > Psylliodes > Psylliodes chrysocephalus. The sequence goes on from OV651820.1 coordinate 2,208,914, forward strand.
TCTACCAAATCAGCCATATCTAATTTTTAAACTTAATATTAACGAAGTAATTGTTAATTTTCCGAATCTTGTTTATATTATAAATCTCTACATACAAATTTAGTTAAGTAAATACATTTCAATTCTGAAATTTTTTAAAATAACAATAACGATAAGTAGGAAGAGATTTCAGCTCTTAATCGTATGCTTGTTAAAATGATCGTAATCTAAATCACATGATTTTAAAGGGTGGACGATTGGCAAAAAAAGCAAAAGTGATTGTTTTGTAATAATATTTTTAATAATTAGGTTGTTAGTCAGTCAAGGATCCGATAAAGAATCCAAATGCAAGAGTTTTGCAAACATTTTTTGAAACACTGAAAAAAGTACTTATTCCACTAAACACAACGGTGGAATCGGTCCTAAGAGATGGTTCCTATAGATAGCTCTCAGTGACGTTATATATCAACTAGTAGACGTTTTAAAGAGCTGAGAGGCAGGTCTTAAATTCCCCTGAAGCATCCACAATGAGCCTATTGAGGCCTAAGTGACATAGAGAGTCACCCTTCCTTACATATACAGATCGAAAAAAATAGTATACCCTTTGCCGAAATCTTACTTCATTCCTAAATCAAACCATTAGAGAAAATAATATATTTATTTAGTTCTGATATCTATTATTCCATAAATAAATATACCTTCCATTAATTTCTTGTTCAATTAAAATATCTATTATCCAGGGTCCATAATATTTCTTTCTTAGCAACTAGTTGTTACGCTTAACCATCAAGAATATTTGGTTGCTTCCAAATAACTCCGAATCCACTTTTGTAACCACCAGTTATTACAGATTTTACTTAGAGAATTCTGATTTTCTCAAAGTGGTAATACAACAACTAACCTTGATCATAGCAACTTGGTCGGTAGCATAACTGTATGATACAGCATAGACTAATTTAGAAATCGTGAATACTAGAATAGCTACTTTTGTCAAAGTTGTTATGTTATATACAGTTGCTATGAAAGTGGTAAGATAGCAAGTGGTTAGAAAGTTGCCAGATAACAACTATAGTTACAGAATAGACCCCAATATAGCCGCTCACAGAAGGACCCGCTTTTAGCAATCTATAAAACTATATATGTATCATTGACCCTGTCAATAACAGCAGGCCACAGGGTTGCCATATCTAAACGTCAGTTCCCACTTGTCAGCATTTTGACAGATCTTTGGAATGCCTAATACCTAATCTTCTGCCATTCTGACAGTTTGTTGGATTGCCTAATTTAAACAGTCCGGGGTTAGTTGAAACGTTTTGCTAGAATTATCCACTGAACGATCACATTTGAGTGGGGCACCGTTATTACTTCTGCAACTTTGTAACTGCTTACAATTTCAGAATTGAAGTGTATTTAAAAATTTTTGCTTTACCTACATCTAAATGCAATCTCGGGACACTGTCATGTTCGTAATTTTCTTCTTACTTAATAATATTTCTTTTAATTTTAATTCTACTAGATCTGTAACATGTTTTGATATATTATTTTTATGTTTATGTTTGTTGAACTTTTGATATGTGATATAGGTGTTAATTTTTAATTTGTATTAACTCAAATAATTTTGCTTCTTGCGATATGAATTGTTTTGTCAAGCGAAAAGGCACTATTTTTTAATGTAGGTAATTAATTCTATTCAAATTCCATTGAAAGGTGAAAGATTTTAAAAATAATTAATATTTCACAAAAAAAAATAATTTTAGGAACCAAGATATATTGCGATACGTCAAGTGTCCCCTCCAACTCTTTTTCGAATCTCATGCAGTGTTGCCCACTGTGACCCACTGTAGACAGATTTGTTGCAATATTTTCCAAAACGTCTCTAGTATAATGTAGTTTATTAAATAATGAAATATTGAAATCCATCTTTATATCAAGATGAGATTAACTTTAAAGAAATCATACCAAGCATTTATATTAACCAACATAGTAGCCAAATTGTTATGGGATATTCTAATATAAGGATTGTTTGTGGTTTTACTTAACGAAATGCTCTATAACGCCCAACAGGCTTTCAAAATTGCATTAAAGAAATATATTTGCTATCTTAATGTCAGTTATTATCGGATTAATGTCTATTTGGTTGCAATTGTTGTAATTTAAGGTAATTTTCAGGAAAATAGGCAATTATTTGTAAAACACATGCTCGACCACACCATCTCTACTCAATTTAGTGGGCGTCTCGCTCTTTATAATGTGACGACCGAAACGACAGGTCTAATTTTCTAACAAAAAACACGAATTGAATACTTATTGCAAGTAAACAAATGCTTATTTATGAATGAAAGGATTAGTTTATAGTTATTCTTCGTTGGACCATACATACTCATATCGCAAGAAGCTTATATTTAATAAAAATCCTCGAATTTCATTTTATACTCATCAATTTAGCACAAATTATTGTTTTTTAAGTTTTAAAGCACCATATTGAAAAGGTAACGATTTAAATAGTGTTGCCATTAAGCAAATTTATTCATATGGTTTATACTAATCATAAATTTCTCAATAGACTGATAAAGACATTGGTAACTTAAAACTTTTCTCATAATAATTCTATGAAAGTCGCACCCTTCTAGTCTAATTTTTTGACATATTTGTGCTTCGTCAAAATATACACGGTACGATTACTTTTAATTTTATATAAACTATGTAAAATAAGTAGAAAATTTTTAATAATTGCATTCCAAACAAAATGGATGTCAGACACTGACAGTTTATGATATGACAACACTGGGCCTGGTGATTTGACAGGATCAATGATGTAGATAGTTATATAGATTGATCATTCATGTTTTTAAAAATAAACAAGCTTATGTCTTGAAGTAAAAATGAACGTAATAATTTTTTTAAATATATTCAAAGGCTGAAAATGTTTGCTACCCGCTTTGAGCAATCTATATAACTATGTATCATTGACCCTGTCAATGACAACAGGCCCACAGGGTTTCCATATCTAAACTGTCAGTTCTCTTTGGAAGGTCGTTGGAATGCCTAATTAGAATAAATTATTCAATTTCTGAACGATCTATGGTTAACAAGGCAACATTATTTTCTCTTTGCGCCATTTTCATTATGTATATTTAGCAAAATATACTCTATTAAAATGATAAGTGCTTGTTTGTATTTATTTCATTTATACCAAGTGTCGTACTAGCACCATATTTTTTAAATATTTGAACTCATTTCATTTTTTATTGTACCAAAGCATTGCTAAAATATAGCGTTTATCGAATGTGACTTTTATTATATACAGGGTGTTTCCTAACTACAAAACTTAAGCTAGTGATTCCTCAGGTTATTTTATAAAAAAAGTTCCTGTGCTAAATTTTTTTTAACCCCCTTAATATGGGTATCAAATGAAAGGGCTTGACTAGTAGAATACAGCACATCATAAAAAACCAAATTCAAGATGGCCGCAACCACAAAATTGCGGATTTCATATTTTACTCATTCTGTTGACCGATTGATCTGAAATTCGTTACACATCTTCAGTGCTGATGATAATACAATTATGTATATTCAGTATCATTGTAAATTCAAGATGGTCGCCGCTACAAAATGGCGGATTACATTTTTTTAACCCCTTCAATATGGGTATCAAATGAAAGGGCTTGACTAGTAGAATACAACACATCAAAAAACCAAATTCAATATGGCCGCCGCCACAAAATGGCGGATTACATTTTTTTGGCCCCTTCAATATGGGCATCAAATAAAAGGGCTTGATTAGTAGAATGCAGCACATCATAATAAAACAAATTTAAGATGGCCGCCAGCACAAAATTGCGGATTTCATATTTGCTCCCTATGTTGACCGATTGATCTGAAATTTGGTACACTTTTAGTTCTGATGACAATACAATTATGTATATTCAGTATCATTGTAAATTTAAGATGGCTTCCGCCACAAAATAGCGAATTACTTTTTTTTTAATCCACTCAATATGGGTATCAAATGAAAGGGCTTGCCTAGTAGAATACAGCACATCATAAAAAACCAAATTCAAGATGGCCGCCACCACAAAATTGCGGATTTCATATTTTACTCCCTATGTTGACTGATTGATCTGAAATTTGGTACACACTTTAAGTTCTGATGACAATACAATTATGTATATTTCATTTTACTCTATAGGAACAAATGGACTGGGCAAAAGTGAAATATAAATGATTTTCTTGTGATGTAACACTTTTATTAAATTATATAATCTTTATGTATAACAAAAAAATGTCTTAATCCACTTTAATTTCAGAATTACAGTAACACTACCCAATTCCGGAGCACAACTCGACCAAGTTGGAATGGAGAGAGAAGACAGGGCTCGAGCAGCTCGAGCACATATAGACAGTTAACGAGCGGTGTACTGGTTTCGTTAGTTTTTATTTTGTTGTTTTTTTATGAGTACGAAAAAGTTGTAACGTTTTGAGTTCATAAAAATAAATTAAATAAATCACTTCATTTGAAGTGCCCACTGAACGATCCCATCCCTCAACCTACGCTATCCACACCCGAAATCCCTTACACTACAACCAACAAACGTGCGATTACCTGAAGGACCTAAGCGTATATCTTTATTGCTATTGGTCCGATTCAAACGGGAAAAACGGCATTATGTAGATAACTTGATATAGATTAACGTCGAACAGAAAAATCATGCGCAGAACCAAAAGCCAGAAGGGCCGTTAACGTGTTTCTCGGATATTACTAGTCTGATTTAAACGGGAAAAACGGTATTATGTAGAGAATGTGGTATCGATTAACATCAAACAGAAAAATCGTGCGCAGAAAGAAAAGCCAGAAGGGCCTTAGCATGTTTCTTGGATATTACTAGTACGATTCAAACGGGAAAAACGGAATTACGTAGAAAACTTGACAACATTGAAAAGAACAATCATACGCAATGCCAAAAGGACCTTTTTTAAAGTAAATAGGTACTTCATTATTTTTTCCTCAATATCGAGATGTCTAGCAAACAGAATAGCCATAGAATTGAAGCGTTCAAATACTACGCATTATTTGTGATTGATTGTTCAAAGCAGGAAGAGACCATTAAATTTACAGTTGATGTAAAATTGGAAATAGAAGCAGATACAGGAAATCGATCGGTGGTGGTAGAGTTGCTATAGTCTGCCAATTTTTTAGTTCTCCTTCAGTCGCATCATTAAAAATCAATTTTAATTTGTATCTCTTTGCTTCATCGATTGCTATGGAAAACGCATTTAGCTTCATATTATTTACCATTGAGAAATTCATCTTTTGCCATTCTGTTTGATTGTCAAAACGTATCGCCATCTGTTGTATATATACAGCACGCTGTTTAATATAGCTGTAAGTATAATGAAATTAGCCTTTAAGATGGCCGTATTTGCGACAATTGGATTCTTCTAAGTGGATACCGATTAGGATGATATCTCTCAAAGACTTTATCCCAAAAACTTAAATTTGTTAAATCTCTTAAAACTTGTTTTTTATCTTCATATAATTTTATGTTTCTATTTAGTTCCCTAACTTTTACGCCAAACTCTTCAATTCTACATCTATTCTCTTCGCTAAACATCTCAATACTGACTATTCGGAGAATGGACGTCTTAGACCAACCTAGCTGTAGTAGTAGTTAGTTTAGTTGATGTACACGTACGTTAATCGAAAACGGAAACGGTAAACGAAAACGTCAAACAAAAACGAAAAACGTCAAACGAAACGTCAATTTTTCTTCATGTATACCACGTTCTCTATATAATGCCGTTTTTCTCGTTTTAATCTGACCAACAATAACAAATATATAAGTTTTAGGCCCTTTTGGTCCGTCACTGCGCATGATTTTTCTCTTCAACGTTAATCTGTACCGCTTTCTCTACATAATTCCGTTTTTCTCGTTTGAATCGGACCAATAGCAATAAAAATACACACTTAGGCCCTTCTGGCAATCGCATAATTTTTTCGTTCGGTGTTAAAAGAGATTTAATTCCCCCGCTCCACCTCACTATGTTTCACTCTTACCTACTGAATCTGTACCTCTCACTCTTACACATTGAATTCCCTATGTGTCCCCGTAGTAGCTTTGTCTATCTACTTATCTTTTATACTAAATATTTTATTGATATTTAGTATTACTAAACCATAGCATGAACATATTTAGTGGCTGTTTAAAGGCGCGAGCATTCGGGCTTAATGAGCATTAGGATGTGGCATCGCGTAAACATCTGAACGGGACAGTAGTAGTGAGACACATGAACTTATATTGCTTAATTTTTATTCATTAGGCTCAATTTCAGGTCACGATCGAGGGCCTGCTTTCCTATGGCTTGATAATATTTAATTGTAATTTTATTAAAACTTTTATTAATAGATTTTCATTCCAGCACAAAAAATGTAATTAGTAACAGTAGGCCAAACAAATTCTCCGATTTTATAATCTACACACTAAAATACATCTTTGTAAATGGATAAGAAGTAAAATTTACTTCATGACTATCTACCTACTTTGTTTTAATGCAGCATCAGTTATATTCGTATATTTATATATTATACCCTATTCTTCTGCAAACATTTTTATTGTTATTCTAATAGGTACTTCTTTTCCTGAATTTTTAAATGTTTATTTGGTTATAATGCATTAATAGTAGGTAGGCGATTTCTTAGATCCAGATCATAAACATCGTTATCAGTGTGTACTTTGATATAAAAAAATTACGCAAAACGATTTCGACAATGATAATAAGTACACCTATCGATGATAAGCCGATTCACACGAGACCCCTACATAAATCTAATTTGTAATATTATATCTCATAACGCGAAAGTGCTTTATAGCAGCAGCCATGGCATCTACAAAATTATTGTTGTTATCTTTTACTATTATTTGTCTAGCACAATTTATTAAAACGGTAAGTCAAACTATTTTTGTTTTTATTAGTTAATAATTTAAGCTCATGCCTTTAATTTATTAGATCATACAATTTTTTTCTGTTTGCATAAGATAAACTACATAGACACACCTAATTGCTAAAAATAATTCCGAGGACATTTAATGCTTGGATGTTAGAAAAATTAAAATAACTTTTTAAAAAGTTTTGATATTTACAATTTACTATTACGAATTATTATAATATTGAATTATTTATCGTAAAAAGCCTTCTAAAATGTCATTCTAACTCAAAATGGGTAGGTAGGTCAGAGACTGATATATCGCCATGACGCGTCTTTTTTTGCTGCAGAAGTAACAGTCTATGTAACTTTACTAAAGTAACTTGCTTTATAATTCTAGGTACAATAGCTCAATAAATCTTACTAGATCGTAATACCAAGCGATCTAATTTAAATCTATGAATAACGAATTTGCTATATGAGACACTCATCGTTGGTTATCTTCATTGTTTGTTTTATAAAACAAATAGCACACAATCACTTAGCAAGTAATGGCTATTCAAAAAAATTGAATAGTGTCGAGACTGTAATGCAGAATGCATTTTCACAAATTTTTGCTCTTTAACTTTGTAAAAATATTATATGCCGATAATTTGAACGGATGCATTTACGTTACGCTTCACACATTTGGGAAGCAAGAAGACAGGCGACGCGACAACCGCAGACAACCATTCGAGGAAACGATCAGGGTTGCCAGACCTACTATTTTAAAGTAGATCCACTGTTTTTGTCTCTGTTCTCCTGTTTTAGGCATCTACTGTTTTCGCCAACTTAACAAATTTTGTTTTTATTTTATTAAGTTTGCCTCATTCTTTAGTAAATGGTCAAAGAATATTTTCTCTAATAAAAGCAGCGCAGAAGCGGCGCAAAGCGTGGGCCACCACCGCCTACGGCCTCGCGGCTCAAAGGTTTAATACAGCTTTCTTTAAATTATGAAAAATATTTATTTTGTTTCCTTCTCACATCTGACCTACCTATATGTGAGCAAAAATCATATAAAAGAATGTTAACTTTCAAATACTCTGTATTTTAACTTTAATATAAAAAACAACGAATAACGAATTATTTTAAATAAGTAAGAATGCCAAATTCTAAACATCAAAATCTGTTTTTTGTTGCAATATATATCTCTCGAAGTGGCGCCGTAGTGAAATAACAAATAGGTAATATTGTTTTTCTACACCCATATGGATATTAGCTTATTTACTCTCAGATTACAAAACGAACCCAGACAACACACCAAGTCCCAGAGATATCCACAGAATATATTTTGTGGATATCCAATATATCCACAGGATATCAGAAATATTCCGTGGAACTAATATGGATATCCAAATGTCCGTCTATATCCAGAATATAGAAGATATCCTATGGATATTCAGCAAAATATCTAATGAGTATCTCCAGACAATACAAGAAATCCCAGATATATCCATAGAATATATTTTGTGGATATCCAACCAAATGTCCGTCTATATCCCAGGATATAGAAATTCAGATAAATATTTTATAATTATTTTTAGTAGAGGTTCATAAGTAACCAATGGTTATTGAATAACGTCGAAAGAAAATAGAGGTAAAAAATATTCCCAACAATCTGCCTTTGATTTTGCCTACTAAGGAGAAAATCATCCTTATTAGGAATCTTCAGCAATAAATGGAACTTCTCGACTTCAGTCTCTAATGAAGTCTGTTTGTGAAACAATGTCGATCAAACTCAATTACGGCGGGTTAAGCATGAGTAGATACGAAAGTGGTATCGCCATCTATACTTAGGAAGCAAAATCAAAAATTACATCTAGTAGATATCCACGATGGTTTGCGTCCGCGCTTAGACTTTGATATATTTATATTTATAGTGGATGTCCATGGGATATTGAATACACCTTAAAAAAAATTAATTTTAAATATCTCAATGGTACTATTAGCCACAATGGCGAGTACAATGGCGTAATTTTTTAATAATTTGCTATATAATTACAATTATTTATGGACATTTGCATGTCTATAAATTACATTTCATGGATATAAAATAGATATCCACCATGGACTGGACATTCAGTGGATATTGGGATGTTCAGTAGATATCCAAAGGATTTGGTGTGCTGTCTGGGAAAAAGTATGCTATTGCATTCAACGGAACGAATATATTTCATATCCATTGTAGGTAGTGAGAACACTGCAAAACAAAAGAAATCCACCAATCACAGTTTATATTTTGGACACCCAACCACTATTATTTTTAAAATTTTAAATAAGTGATAATTCTGTCAAACTAATTGTCATTATATTTTTTGGTTATTGAGATTAAATATATAAAACGAAAGTTAACATTTTGAAAATTTTTATCAAACTTTATGAAACTAATTTAATTACGAGTATTAAAACTAAAATCACAAAAGTGGCCGTGGAGCTGTGGGCAGAGCATCTGCCTTCCACGCGAATAGCCTGGGTTCGAATTTTATTTTATAAATTAATAAAATTCATTAATTATTTTGTGTTAACAGATAATTTTTTAAATTTGTATATTTTTTTAGTAGATCGTAGAAAAAATATACTGCACGACTCGAGTGGATTGTCCATATCTACTCTTGTTGCACAAACTACAATTTTCACTGAGTAGATACGCTAAATTAGTAGAATCCTGTAAATGCCATATATTCGCTTATTTTGTTTTCTGTTTGTATAAACAGATTTTGATATGAGAATCAGGTTTATTGATTGAAAGGGATAAATATTAAATAAAAAGTAAACCGGTCCATTGAAAAAAAAAAATGGTTTTCTGGTCAGAACCTATAAAAGTTTTACTCGTTAAGGTGAAATATTTGAACTATTATGCACAGTGTGTCAATTTAAAACATCTCTTTGGCAATCGTTCTATGCCAGAATATTAAAAATAAACTATTTTATAAAACAATTATATTAAAAACTAAAAATCGAATTATTATATTTAACAGAACGTTCCGATTTTGTTTACTTTTTTTTATTCTCCTCTAATATTCGATTCCAGAGGTGAAAAGTGAATCATTTGAAAGGTGCGTCTTTTGCGTTTTTGTTTTCTCTTTCGTTCCTTTTCCGTTTTTCCTTTTTTCTTTTCTATTTCTTTCCTAAGACGTCCCCTTTTATATGATTTTTGACTTATTTATGTATTTGTTTTTAAAAGCATCACCTTTAAAATTATTTAAAGTGGATTGTTCTCGAGTGGGTGAGATCAGTGCTTTCAAAGCTTACGAATTTATGAAGATTTACAAATAATGATCCCAAAACCTAATTTCATTAAAGATGTAAAACAGCTGCTCCAATACATAATAGAAAATAAGTTGAAAGAAATTTATCCAAATATTTATATTGTCATTCAAATTTTGTTAACAGTACCAGTAAGTACAACTTCTGCTGAAAGGAGCTATTCAAAATTAAAAGTAATAAAAAATTTAGAAGTACAATGGGCCAGCAAATACTTTTAGCTTTGTCAATTTTATCTATTGAAGCAGATATAGCATCTAATATGGATTATAGTACAGGAGTTCAGTAAAGCTAAAAGCAGGAAATATATGTTTCTGTAATTCTTTACTGCTAGTAATAATTACTTAATAATATTAGTTAAAGTCTATGAAATGTTAGCATTTTTATGAATACAAGTTTTAATTTTATTTCTCTATATAAAATCCGTCTTTTTGTGCCACCAGAGGGCCTCGCAAAAATGTATTTTGTCCACATAAAATTTAGGTCTTGCTCCGCCACTGAAGCAGCGTAATAAGCATCCAATACTGTAGGTTTGCTCCATAAAAAAAAACCTCACGATAATCATTATTAATAGGGCATCATAAAAAGAACATGCATGCCAAACACAACGTATTTGAATTATCTGATTCAGACTGATCTAAAAGAAATACCCATTATTTTTCTGTTTTTTGTATGTGTTCAGACGTGAAGAGACCGTTCTTGGTCTTCTTTGCCATCACGTCTGCTGTCGTATGTCGTCTGTCGCGCGTTCCGAAATGGTAACTTTAGGATCCCTTATTTTTAAAGACTGACATATTAATTAAATACCAATAACCATCGATAAACTAAACATTTATTTTTTATTTCTCAGATCCTGCATTTTTAGGCGTCTGATTGTGATTTGTTCACTTCCATTTGTTCCATTCTTTTCTGTTCCTGGATGTTTTTATCTCTGTCAAAAAGTTTTTCTATATCCACGTGGATATTATAACTATTCTACGCACAGATTACAAAAAAATCATTGTGTTTAAATACAATGGTTCAAATGAACGAATATATTTCATATTCATTCTACCTAGTATCGGTTATTAAATCTACTAATTACAGTTCATATTTGATCACCAGGCAATTTTAAATAAGTAAGTTACAAATTTTGTCCAATTAAATGTCAGTATATTGTAATGTGAGCCATTTCATTATTCAGTCATGCTCTAATACTCCAAGTCCCTCTCTGTATTACTTGGCCTTTGAGGCTCAACTTGTCCGATTATTATACATAATTAAACCCCTTAAGACCAAACCTATGTGACGACTATGGCGGAAGAGTTTTCGATTAATGTTCCAGAAAAGACGGGATAATGTTTCTAGAAAATTTGGTGGTTTCTAGAGAATTTGGTGACCTTTCCAGCTCATTCGCCAAACTTTTAAATTTGTATATAAATATTGGTGGGGAACTAAGAAGAATCAGTTATTATATGGACAGTGAAGATAAATAGTAATTAGTAGATATACAGTGGTGAATGTAAATAGTGATCAGTTTAAAGACATTTGAAGTATAAATAAATTAAAATAGTTGTGTTATAAAATAAATAAGTGTTTAAATAAATTATTAATGAATAAACTGTTGTTTGAAAATAAACAAACATCACAATATTCTTAAGATATTGAGATTAAATATGATTAAAAATGAGCCATTCTTGTGAAGAATCTATAAATAATAGAATTTCCAAGATTTATCTAAATTTACAAATAAATCTTAAATTTTAATAAAACTACATGCAATCAATTTAATTGTGAATATTAAAACAAAAAAAATTAGGTGTGTCGATGGAGTTGAGTAGCTTATACTGAGTTGTCATGCGAAAGATCCTGAGTTCAAATTTCCACATTCCATAGGATAAGTATAAGTATGCACCTATAACATTTCAGTTAAAACCTCCAGTGGTGTTGGTGTTCCGGATAATATACAAAACATATTTAAGTGTGTGTCTACTTGATACAAAGTAAATAAAAACAAATAATAATGAATAAATCATACTTTAATTATTTGTTTCACAAATAAAATTTTACAAGTACATGATACAAACATTTATTTACATTACAGACTAGATGAAATTGAAATAAAATTAGCAAACAGGAAGAGTCAAAGCAAATATAAACCGTTTCGTTAATCAGGTTTGATTATTTAATGACTGTGTTAAGTATATATCTTTCGTATTGCGTCATTGAGTTTTTGGCTAATATCAAACATTGTATAATATTTTTATTTTTAATTAGTGTTGATAGCTTTTGAGCTTAGAATTCACCTTACAAATTAAGAATTTTTTATTAATGGTGGCTTATTAGATTTTGTACCAAAGCCTATTGAATGTTACATGAAATGTAATACCGAAATTTTTTAAAAATATTCGCAAATAGAATTAAATATTGAAAAATACTGTAATTAATTTCAAAAAAGAAAATATAGACTGACGAAGTTTTGGTAAAGTAAATATACTTTATAAATTATAAAATTTGCAATAGACTATTTAAAAGGTTTTACTAATTATAGGAAAATTTCTATTCAAACACAATTTGATAAACTATTACATTCATTTATTTTTATTTATTTATTTTACATTAATAACTGTCAGAAAACCAGAAAAACTACTCGAATCTCTTTTTCTAGAGTCTGTCGAAATAATTTTATTTATGATTGTTTATACAATAAAGAAGAATCGTTTATTTTCAACTTAAGTCGGGCATTTTACTCGATTAACCACCATAACAAATAATCAATCAATAATCACTTATAAAAAATATGTCTCTTGGTGTACCACATGGCTCCATGTTGGAGCCATTAAGCGGAAAATGTCAGAGAATGGAAAAAAACGAGCCTCTGCAACAATAATAATAATAATACTCTCCCTAATTCACCCCCTTACGAGTGAATTTCAACCCCTGAAGTCGACTGAACGACTTGTGTAGGGGAAGGGACGGCTATTATTATTATTTGCCGTGGCGCTCCGGGGCGACTTAAGGATGATTGATGGTGCCATTTGACTTACAGGTGAGGAAAACCCGGAAAACCTCACCCACCATCATCGAGACGATAAGTAGACTGAAGAACCACCGGTTGTCAACAATGTAACAATAGCAATGAAAAAGAACCACTGAGGTGACTAATATAACAACCAGTATATACCGTATACGAGGTTTATCAAAAAATATCGTTTTTGCTGATGAAGTACCTTTATTTTTGACAAATCTCGTATAGGTACGACTGATAAAACTTGATATCCGATGGTTGTAGTTTACGTTTTAGACCATGCTCGATTTTTTAGGAAGAATAACTTGTTCCAAAATCTGTTTTTTATAAAATTATAAAGAGTGATCAACAAAAAAATATTTCTAAAATAGACCATGAAAATATTATGAGTAACGTATGTCGAAACATCCAATTCTTCATCTTTTTAAGTTTCAGTTTAGATTTAATTCAGAGCGGTGCGTATTTATTACGGACATAACTCGTACCTCTGTCCTTGTCGATCATGGCTTGACTTTCCAGCAGATTAAAATTCTTACAATTCATAAGCCTTTTATTTAGGTTAACCATACTAAGACTTGGGGAGCTAAAAAAGGACCTTTAGTAATTTCTACATGACTTGTATTTACCTTTCAGTTGAAAAGCGTAAAAAAAGATCTTCGCTTCCAGCACTGGGTTAAAAAAAATATGCTCACCATATTTTTATTACCCTTGCCTACTTTAGAAACATTTTTTTTGTGGATCACTCTGTTCAATCTATCTATTGAGCAAGGCAATATTTAAACAAAAAAAATCGTTTTAATTTAGGATTATATAGCTGCCGTAGTAGAATATCAACCAATAAATGGAACTGCCCCAAATGAAACCGTGGAATCGAATATAGCTCAATATGTATACAACATTGAGCAAGCACGAGTAAGTACTTACCCTTATTAGAGGAATAATAATAATAATAATAATGTTTATTCAAAAAGAAATAGTGTTTTACAAGAACAAGATAATGATAATACAATCAGATACAAATAAATAAATATATATAATTTAATTAACAAATTTTTATCGAATAAACATGGACCACCGTACGACTCGCTTATGACCTACACAGGTTGCGCGCGAGTTTTCTTGTTTAATTCCATTATTTAAATTCAATTTTTTTTTTTTTTTTTTTAGATATTGTACTTTTTAGTTCTAATTAATTTATGTCTCTTTCAATTAGAGAATGAATAATGGACCTTTCAACATTTAAAATAAATGATTTTAGAAGATCTATTGAATTGATTGATATTAAATATATTTTATACACGTTCGGCAAAAAATTGTAGATTACGGTACTTAAAAAATTTAATGATCTCTGTCCTATGGTCTTGTTTCTTAGAGCAATTTGGGTATTCTCTTCAAGTCTATATCGGGTATTATAATTATGTTTAATTGTTTGAATTATGGATTTATTTTTATAAATATATATAACGACATTGAAAAAGTATGCTTGTCTAACATCCAATAGTGATGTTTCTTTAAATAGAGAATTAGATGGGTAAGTATTATTTTTATTATAAATTATTTTTAAGAATTTCTTTTGTATTACTTTTAATTTTTTCAGATGAGTTTTTGAAGCAGAACCCCATGATAAGATAGCATAGTTGATTCTGGATTCAACAAGTGAATGATACATTATTTTAAGATATGCCGGTTTTAGAATAGTTTTCATGTATTTTAACTTATATAATAAGGGTCTTAAATTATTTGTGATGTTATTTATATGTATGTCCCATTTAAGGTGGGAATCTATAGTTACGCCTAGGTATTTAATGTTATTTTTTAATTTTATTATTTTGGTTCCTGTCTTATTGATTTGCAGCTCGGAAAATTGGGGTAACGTATTTTTATAGCTACAGAATGGAATAAAAAAAGTTTTTTCATAATTAATCGTTAGCTGTTTACAGTCGAACCAGTCAGAAATATTATTAAAATCTTCCTCTATTCTTCCCTTTAGCTCTTGCCATGTATTACCTTGGTAGAATATCGCCGTATCATCAGCAAAGCCAATGATATTTCCTTTAGTTGTCAAGGAAAACAGGTTATTAATATAAATAGAGAATAGCGTTGGTCCTAAGACTGTACCCTGAGGCACTCCAAATTTAATTTTATTATTTTTACTGGTACAAGTTCCTATTCGAACAGCTTGTTCTCTGTCGTTTAAGTAACTTTTGAACAGATTTAAAGGGACTCCGCGAATTCCTATATCCTCCAAGGTCTCCAACAGCTGATTGTGAGATACAGTGTCAAAGGCCTTGGCGAGATCTAGGAATACGCATATAGAAGGCTTTGCTGTATCTATTGAATCATAGATTTGGTTCACCAATGTAATTATAGCATCACTTGTTGAAAGACCCTCTCGAAAACCAAACTGAGATTTTGATAAGATATTGTATTTATTTAGATATGTCGTTAATCTGGTTTTCAGAGATTTTTCGAAAATCTTCGCAATTGTTGAAATCAATGAGATTGGCCTGTAATTTGATAAACATTTCTTATCTCCCTTTTTGTGTATTGGAGTAATGATGGCCTTTTTAAATTCTGCTGGGCACTGTCCTGTCTCAAAAATGGAGTTTATCAAATCTGATAAATAAGGTGCAATGATTTCAGCAGTTTCTTTAATAACCTCAGACTTAATGTTATCAATACCTGGTGCTTTTTTGTTTTTTAATGCTTTTATAATGTTTATTATTTCAGGTTCTGTTACAGGTGTCAAAAAAAATGATGAATTTACCTGTAGTTGGTTTTTTCTAAAGAGAGGATTATTTGGCCTAATTATTTTACCAGCTAATTTTTCCCCAATACTAGAAAAGTAGTTATTGAATTCTTGTGCTACATATAAGGGATCATTAACTAGGGTTCCATCTTCCGTAAGTATCTCCTCTATTTTTTCTTTATTTTGGCTATTATTACCACAACCTTTTATCAAAGTCCACAAGTGCTTGGAGCTATTTTTATTTTCTGTTATTTGTTTTGTGTAGAAATTTAGTTTTGCTGCCTTAATAGTTTTGTCGACGATTGTGCGGTAATTTAAATACTCACGTTTTTTAAAATTATTTTCACGATCTTTATTATATTCTTTATAAAGTTTATTTCTTTTTTGAATAGAGTTTATTAGACCTTTGGTAATCCATTGTTTTCTTTTAATGCACGCACGTGCTAACTTTGATATATGTGTGTTTGTTTCAATGTATAAACTTAAGGTTTTTATTATATACGTTGCTTTTAGATCTACATAGCCGATATTTTTGTATTGTGTCCAGTCATGTTTCTGCAACTCTTGTCTAAGTTTGCTGTAATTTATGTGTTTTAGAATGTGTTCGTTTTGGGATTTTAATTCTGGAGACAATGGGATAAATGCAAAAATCGCCCTATGGTCAGATATAAATGTGTCACATACCGATGCTATGCAACTTTTAGTATCTTTATTTTTGTTACTATAAAATATGTGATCGATGCAACTTTTTGAAATACCGCAAACTCTTGTGTTTTTATTTATTAAAGAATAAAAACCGTATTCCTCCATTATATTTAAATAATTGGAAACAGTGTCACTAATAATTTTTAAATTAATATTAATATCGCCAATTAAAATATGCTCAGTGATTTTTAATTTATTTGTTTGTTTTAGGTAAATTTCAAGATGTCCAAGGAATTCTTCCTCATTTACTGGTGGTGGTTTATATATTGAAGTTATTGCAATTTGATTATTATTTTTCATCTTTAATATTATTTGTATGGCACGACACATTCCTATAGATATTACATTATATGAATAATTAAATTTATTCTTAATAAAAACTATAACTCCATCATTTTTGTTTATATTACCTTCGCTATATAATAAATCATAATTTTCCAGCTGAAATAAATTATAGTCGTGCACATTAAACGTTTCACTTAAAACTATGCAATCGTAAGAAAATGAAAGTTGGTGTAAAAATATTTTCAATTTATCCAAATTTTTATTTATACTGCATATATTTTGGTGGAAAATGTTAAATGTTTGACCGTTTAAATTATTATAGAGATTATTAACATCATTTGGTGAATTTAATTTTATTGTATTGAAAGGTTCACGATTCACGTCCCTAATGTAAGGATCCATTTTTATGAATGATTGCTACTAAATATACAGTTATTAGCTACAAATACAGAAATTAAGTAAGAAAGTAATATTAACTTATAAGAATAGTTAATGATAAGTAAGCATATGTAACATATATATAAAAAAAAAAAAAATGTAACGTTGTAGCGTAATTACACAGAATAAAAATAGAAATAAAGTTAATTCACTGTATCATTAGTCTATGAGCTAACTTACTGCAAGTCACCGAGAGACACGTAAACAAGTTTTAGCGCCTGGGCTTCAAGTATTGGTCTATCCTTCTCAGTTAGTAAATCTAGATTAACAAACTTTAAGGGTTTGACTTCAAGGGATTCTTATTCCTAGTAAGGCGAGTTTCCTTAAATTTTTGATTAGGGCTAGCTGTTTTGTTTCCTGAATTCTTCGGTGTACAAGGAGCAATCCTATCCGGTTTGGTGTCAACCTTTTTTTTTTCTACAATATTTTTTTTTGGCTCTCCGTTTTTCTTAGTGAAAACTTGTTCTTCTTCTTCTTCTTCTTCTTCTTCTAAATTGTTAGCATTTGTTGTTGGAGTAGGCGGGGCACTGTTATATTTTTGGGGAAGTTCCACTTCGAACTCGGATTCCACGTTTCGGTCAATCGTCTCGCCTTCTAGTTGTTCGAATGTATATGGTACCTCTTCTACGTAAAGTTTGTAATTCCTAATATAAGCTTGTGAATTGTTTGCCTTTGCTAGTCTAAGATGTTTAACTAACGTTTTTGTAATATGTTGATCTTCCGGACTTTGGTCGTTTGATATAGATATACCTGTTCCTCTAATTTGTTTTATATTTTGAAAGATTTTTTGTTTTTTTAAGAAGGACACAAATTCTAGGATGACGGTGTTTTTCTTCCCTATGAAAAATATGTTATTTATATCTGCCTCCGTTAGATTTAAATTAAAGATTTCATTTAATTTTCTAAGGGTTTCGCTTAGTAGATTTTCGCGATTTGCCTGGATCCCAAATATAACTATATTATTTTTTTTATTGGCTCTTTCAATATACGTTATTTTTTTCTCTAAATTTTGGCATCTACTTCTCAAATTTTGAACTTCTTGATTGAGGGTTTCTTTTATATATTTAATTTCTGTTTTTATTTCTGCAGTTTTTTCGTTAATAATCGCTTCCAATTTGTGTAAAAGATCTTCATTCGAAAGATTCATATTTTAAGTTCAGCTACCTGACTATTTATTTATGGTGTACCGTATTTATCGGATTTCTGTTTTTGTGTAAAAGCAATTAGCCTTTATCTTTTATATCGAGACAAAAAATATATTGTTACTAGTTTATGCATTCATATTTTGATGGTTTTCTAACTTATTTTTAAATTAATCTTTGTAACTAAGTACTCACTTTATGAGGGATGATTTTGTCTTTTTAATGGTATACGTTTCAACTTTATTGCGGCACTTTTATCCACTGAATTTACAAGATTTCTTGGACAACACATCAAACACATCAACACACGTTAAAAATATTTTACTCAAATAGTTTTTAAAGCTTTAGTTAAAAATATTAATAGAAACATTGAAAATAAAATAAAAACATTTTTTGTTCAAATATATCTACTTAATAATAATTGTATTTTTATTTATTTTTAGAACAGCAAGGTTCAAATAATTGTTTTTCCCGAGTATGGTTTAACTGGTTTGGTTTTTAACCCAACCGGATATGCAATAGAAATTCCTAATCCTGGAGATAATACCACATATGAACATTACGTAAGTATTTATGTATTTATATTTATGGATATAAGAATATTACAATTGTTGATGTGTACCTGTAATATGTTATATTTTATAAAATTAACCAGACTTCTTGTGAGATTTCCTTTAAAGAAAAAATCTGATGTGTCCAACACATGACTTTCCTATCTAGTTATTACAGGCTTTTTCCGTTTATTGTGTACAACCTATTGCAGCATCTCTATAAATGTTTAGAGGATAAACTAAATATATACATTGTCCACATACATCTACCGCGAAACATTTTTCTATAGATATTCATTGAAAATGAAAATACTGAAAAATTTAAATTTAGAACTTTTCCTACAATTTTTCCATTACGGTCCATTTAAAAAAAATCATGTATGAACAAATATTATAGAGATCGATATCGCAAACAACTTTTATTTCAACAATTTTCATAAAAATCAGAATTTTTCACATTTTGTCAAATTTCTCGAATACGGTCCATTTCAGGAAATTTTTACATTTAGCAAAAATTATAGATAATAATATTAGAAGTAACTTTTATTTGAACAATTTTCTTCTCCAAACATAAATAACAGATATATTCCATAAAATATAAAAATGGCCTCCCATAAATTCCCCCCCAGATGTTCCGACTTTGTCCAAAATCTAATCATTTCACGTCAGGCCGAAATAAAACTTAAGTTTAAAATTTATTGATTTTTTCTTTATCCGTTTTTGAGTTTTCTTCAAATTTCGAAATTTACACATTTTCTCAAATATCTCGAATACGGTCCATTTAAGAGAAATTATCTATAAGATAAAAATTATAGAGAATTATAATACAAACAACTTTTGTTTGAACAATTTTTATAAAAAAAAATATTTTTTTACATTTTGTAAAATTTCTCGAATACGGACCATTTTAGGAAAATTTTGTATATGACAAAAATTATAGATAATAAAATAAGAAGTAACTTTTATTTAAAGAATTTTCTTCCCCAAACGTAAATAACAGATATATTCCATAAAATATAAAAATGACCACCTATAAAGTACCCCCCCAGATGTTCCGACTCTGCCCAAAATCTAATCAGCTCATTAGACGCTAGAACAAAGCTTAAGTTTGAAATTTGATGTTTTTCCGTGTATCGGTTCATGAGTTATGCGTTATACAGACACACACACACACACACACACACACACACACACACACACACACACACACAAACACACAGACACACAGACACACACACACACACACACACACACACACACACAGACATCATCGCGAAAATAGTCAAAACGGATTCAGGGGACCTCAAAACGTAAAAATCCGTCGAAAACTCGAGGTCGAAAAAAATCATGATTCCTATACTTTCCTTATATCTGTATACAGATAGGAAAGTAAAAATAGTAAAACAACAGTAAAATAACAGTAAAACAACAGTAAAACAATAGTAAATCAACAGTAAAACAATAATAAAACAAGCAATATTCAAAAGTAAATCCTGCCTTAAAACGGAACAATCAACGTCAACGACATCAACAAAATGTAACAGAAAAGTTAAAAAATATTCAAGGTAGAGAAAAACGCGCAGCACTAACCGCAATGCTGACGCCTTAAGTGTGGGTGACCGAACTCGCAGAGCTCGAAGTTTACTTACAATGGAAAAATACATGAGCTGAATGAATGGGAACGAATAGGATATCCAAATGGTGGCACAATAAGCCATTGAGCTTTAGTTCCGCCATGCGAACATCTGAGGAGGTAAAGCTGGCTGGATTCCAAGCTTGATTGAGGGTGGCCAGTGGCTGGACCTAAGCTTGATTAGGAGATCTGCCGGAACTTTCCCGGGAAAAACAGAGGGATGTGTTGTATTTAAAAACCGTTACACTAGAGCAACTGTATTATCTATTTCTGCTTCTGACAGTCCAACTTGAGTTTGTCCAATACTTTTTATAAGCTCTTCATATCAGAGATATGATAAAATGTATTATTCAAAAACGTGGAGTAGCCTGCGATCTCTTTTATTGACACCTATTTGTACCTACTGACTTTTGTACCTATGCAGTCCCCTTCTTCGTAGGTAGGTATGCATTTTCAATAAATAAATAATGTTTCATTTCTCTTACCAGTGACTTTAAAAACTATTAAATGCTGTTTAGGTATCGAATACATTCAGAATATAGGTAACCATTCAATTTTCAATAGATAAATATTTGTATTCTCTTACAGTGGCTTCAAAAACTAGCAAATGCTGCTGTGGCACATTCAATGTATGTGGTGCTTAATTTACTCGAACAAGAAAAAGATAATAGGAATAATACAACGTATTACAATACTAATATCGTATTTGATAAATATGGAAAACTTGTCGCAAAGTAAGTAGATTTTCTATGTTCCCTTTGTTAAATCAAATGTACTTATTATTAGTGAGTTTTAGCAAATGTACGTAAGATCTACGCTAACGTTGTGGTAAACTTAGATTGTGACATTTTCCATAAGCATTCAAAGAGGTAGATTACAGTATATCGCTAAGGTAACGTTAGTGGATGGTTAGCGGATGTTCGCTAAAACTCTCTATTTTGTATTAGGTATCGTTGTGCTTTCACAGCCAACATGTGGCAACTACGATATCCCCGTTATCGCTATGCTTTCTGCCTTTGTGACTGACAAATAGTTGACGACTGGCTGTTGCCCTGTTGCCATTTTATTAACTTATATACTAGTCGTATGCCTAACACGAAAAAATAAGTACTATATAATATGTATACAGGATGTACACTATTTGACAGACACTATTGGGATCTCGTAAAGTAGATGCTATTAAATCAACTTTTTCTTCGTAGCCCGTTGGACAAAATAGATTTTTAAATTTTCAAGATTGTATTGCAAATGGTATAAAATTACATAAATTTTGATATACTAAAAAAAAGTTAATACAGGTTTAAAATTATATAAAATGTCATAAAAATTGTGCAAAAATGTATTATCGACTACGGTGACTTGTGCGAGTTGTACAAAGTAAGAATGAACGATAAATTTGTAAATTATGTTAGCCTTAACAAAATGTGTACCAAAAAAGTGTCGTCACTGGCTCTCTTACCATTATAAAGATATCAAACCATTTCATGTTCTGTGCAATATTAATAAATCACCCTGTAGGCGCAAAAATCTTTTTTAAATTTTATCTTCTTCAAATTCATATACTTTTTTTTATTTTCTTGTTAAAATTAAAACATTAGAAGACAAAAAATTCTCCGATCTTCATAATATTACTTTACCAACTATTTTTAATAAAATTGACCAAAATTTACCGAAATTCGAAGGTTTATTTACAACGGAAAAATTGGATAAATATTAAACAATTCCTATAAAATGTATCTAAATGAAATTAAAAAGAAAAAAAAAATAGTTTGGCTCATGTGGGATTCGAACCCACGACAACCACGATCAAGTAATAAGTGTGGTGCTCTTACCAACTGAGCTAACGAGCCTTGATTATTTGTTGTACAATAATGAATTATTATCAAAAATGTTATCTGTTCATTAGTTTAATAATTGATAATATACCTACTATATTCATGTTTTCCTTATACTCTTTGAGACGGTTTCAGTTAAACTTGGTGTTATTTGATTGATTAAGCTCAGTCGTAATAGATTAGATTTAAGGATTTTAAAACAAAAATTTGACAAATCATTTGAAATGGAAAAACGCATATATGTTAATGTTTATGATGTCATTCGGTATGAACAGGTACATTTAAATGTATTGAATTTTACTTTTATGTTAATGTTAATACTTAAAATCAGGCTGACTAAACGCACCTCAAATCACCTATCTTATTTAAGATTGTTTTTAAGGCCGTTAATCTTTTCTCTATTTATTTTGTAATATTTTGAAAACGGTTCAGGAACCTATATACCTAATAACAATTTTACTCAGTGATTTCGGATTATACACTATTCATTTTGTGATTTAATTTTTTCAGATACCGCAAGATCAATGTATACGAAGAGCCAGCAATAACACCTGGAAGTTACAATCAGAACCAAAATACTTTTGTAACTGATTTTGGTATAACTTTCGGAACTTTCACATGTTACGATATAACTTTCTTCAATCCTGCCAGATCTGTGTTATCTAAATCTGTCACAGATATAGTTTATCCAACTGCTTGGCATTCATTTTTACCTTTCCATCACTGTAAGTAAAATAAAAATAATATCTATAATAATTTTCTAACTTTCAGGGTTAAAACCACTGATCTGTATTATACAGTGGTTAAAACTGATCCAGGCGCTTTTTTTTTCTAATGGTGAAAATAAAATAAATATACATCATTACAAAAAAAAAGTTCAAACTAAATACTCCTTTCTCATGAAAAAACATCTTTTATTTTTTTTTATTCTTCTTCTTCTTCATGTTTTGACTCACTTTTAGCAAAACTTTTTTTACTAAATTATTTATGGAATACGACACTTTCACTTTTAACTTATACATGACGTTTGTTCCCTACAGTCCTCTTTCTATTTTACGATGGATGGGAATGTGAAGCATCTCGATGTTGACATATACAGGGTGAGGCACCGAAAACGAAACAGATCGCATATCTTGAACACATTTTTTTTTGGAGAAAATGCAAAAATAGGTCGAATTTTATTTCAAAGGGGACATCTTTCGATCATATCCTCAACTATCCTACATCCCTCCCCACCCCTCTGTCACTATTACGAATGAAATTAAAATAAGGAAAGTACTAAGTGTGACACATCATTGAAAAGGTAATTTTATAAGGAATTTGACTGTGTGACAGTTTATTACGTAACTTTTGATTTTGGCGCCATCTTGCTGAAAAGTTTCCGTATTTTAAATAATGATACTTCATTTGAAAGTAAAACTCATTTAATAGACAATTCATAATAAAAATAAAAAAAAATAATAGAAAAGTGAACATAAAAATTAAATTAAAAAATTTAGGACAACTCCCATAATTAAAAACTAAATTACTTCAAAGTAAATGCTCAAAGTGTTATCCATTAACTTCCATACACAAATATAAATTATTCTCAAATCTTTGTCTGACGTTTTGGAGCATTTCTGGAGTTATTTGACGACATTTGGTAATAATACGTTCACGTAACTCTTCTAAGGAACCTGGCTGAGTGGCGTATATTTTATTTTTCAGATATCCCCATAAAAAGTAATCTAAGGGGGACAAATCAGGAGATCGTGGGGGCCATTCAATAAATCCTCTTCGTCCAATCCAATTTCTAAGAAAGTTTTCATTTAAGTACTGACGAACCGCTGCAGCAAAATGTGGAGGAGCCCCGTCCTGTTGAAATATTAGGTGATCTTCAAGGTATCGGTTATCGTTTTCTATTATGTCTGTTAACAGTGGATCAACGGTGTTTTCGAGTAATTCCAAATAAATATCCCCAGTTAAAGTACCTGGTAAAAATAATGGACCAACAATACGATCGCCAAATATTCCAGGCCAAACGTTTAACTTTTCTGGGTGTTGAGTATGCGTTTCATGAAATACTCTTGGATTGGAATCTGACCAGTATAGACAATTATGTAAATTGACAGTCCCGTTAACATAAAAACTGCATTCATCTGAAAAACAAATGTTATAAAGAAAATGTGGATCTTGTATAGCATGCTCTCTCATGATTTCACAAAATTGCAAGTGGCGATCAAAATCGTCTTCTTTAAGTTCCTGAACTAAATGAATTTTATAGGGATGGAATTTGTTGGCTTTCAAAATTCTCCTGACGATACGGTCACTTACTCCAGATAATTCTGCAAGCTTTCTTGTACTAAGAGTTGGATCTGCAACAACTTGTCCTAAAACGGCTACCTCTACGGCTTCCAAAACGTACTTACGTTTAACCTGTTTGTTTGGGTGTCGCTCATTGAAAATTGTACAGGCAGTGTTAGCACATTCGTTATTTTTTAAATAACATTCAACAATTTCTACTCTCTCCTGAATAGAATAAACCATTTTTATGTTTTACTCGCTAATAGACTTGAAGTTTCAATGACACTAAACTAAAAAACAGACCTGGTAGTTATGAAAATAAAAACCTTTATTTTTATTTTACGAAAACATAGGCGTAGTAAATTCAATTTTATTCCAAAGGTAAT
Source organism: Psylliodes chrysocephalus (assembly GCA_927349885.1). NCBI lineage: Eukaryota > Metazoa > Arthropoda > Insecta > Coleoptera > Chrysomelidae > Psylliodes > Psylliodes chrysocephalus. Next base: position 2,234,132 of record OV651820.1, read on the forward strand.
TATGCATTAAATTTTTAAATTTGGCTTTCACATGACAATATGCTTATTTGAACTGTCACATGTCACACAGTCAAATTCCTTATAAAATTACCTTTTCAATGATGTGTCACACTTAGTACTTTCCCTATTTCAATTTCATTGGTAATAGTGACAGAGGGGTGGGGAGGGATGTAGGATAGTTGAGGATATGATCGAAAGATGTCCCCTTTGAAATAAAAATCGACCTCTTTTTGCATTTTCTCCAAAAAAATGTGTTCAAGATATGCGATCTGTTTCGTTTTCGGTGCCTCACCCTGTATGTGTATGTAATAAGTTTAACTTCTTATTTCTATTTTAATAATAATAATAATAATAATTAATAATAATAATAATAATAATAATAATAATAATAATAATAATAATAATAATAATAATAATAATAATAATAATAATAATAATAATAATAATAATAATAATAATAATAATAATTAATAATAATAATAAAAACGTCTTTATTATTTCCAATAAATACAATTAACATTTCTCATATACTTGTATCTGGATTTCTTTTCTAACGTTTTCTACCTTAAGATGTGTAAATATGCACCTACTCTAAACATACCAAGGAGCTTCCACAATATTTCGCAGTACTTTATTTTGAAACCTCTGAACGATTATCCACATTGGATGGCTTAGCACAACAAAAAAATTTCACGATACAAGTCCATACTAGTTTTAAAACTTCCTGAACAATTTACTGGGTACCTTTTTCATACTTCTTGATGTGCTCTTTCCAAGTAACCTTTGTATCTAAGTTCAATAAACAATGCAGAATATTCGTTTTCTATTCACGAATGTAATCCTGTGGATTTGATCTATTGGGGAGTTTTGTGTTCTAAATCCTTTAATAAATTATCTTATCTCTATGATAGTACTTTGGGCCTCTTTAATCTATGTTTTTTTGCAGTGATGATAATCAAAATTTGATTTTCTAGCATTATCGATTCAATCTGGCTATGCTCTCGCTAATAAAGTTAACCTCTTGGCGGCGAATCTGAACAATGTAGAAGAAGGAATTGGCGGAAGTGGTATTTACGGTGCCAATGGAAGTATTTTTAGTTATTATCTATCAGGAAGTGAAGGAAGCAAGCTTCAAATTGCTACTGTAAAAAATGTTCCAACACATAATAATACGGCTTTCGTAAGAAATATTTTTTTATAATTAATTGAAACTTTAAGCAAATTGGAAACATTTATTACTAGATTAGTATTTTTTTTAGAATACATTTGGTTTTGAAGTATTGGACGACAATATACCAACATTGGCCAATTTTAAGGCGAAGAGATATTTTGAAAGCGACAAATACGAGTTCAGAAGGTTGAACCTTTCTCAACACATCGTCAAAGATGAAGTTTGTCACAAATATTTCTGTTGTGTTTTCACTGTTAACGCATCTTCTTCTAACGCTTCTGAAGTATATCAGTAAGTATATCTTCTTACTATTATAATAATTTTTAAGATGATTTTAACAGTTGATTTAGGAGACAAAATGGTTGTATTCTAAAATTAACCATATTTTTCTTAACAACATCTAAACTTCTAAAGAAAACTCTTCCATATATTAGAGACCAAAATAGAAAGGGGTACCATATTTTCATTTCCCCTCCGCTATCTTGGAAAACAAGCAAAAACTAGCACTTTTCCAGTTTTTCGTCTATAACCCCATTCTAGTGCATTTAAGCCCAAAATAACTTACAGGCAATCTCGTAGAAGATACTTTTTTTTTACAAATTTAAATCTACAGTTATAAAACGCCCAAAAATGGCTAAAATCACAAAATGTTCTTATATGACGATAACTCTGTAACGCTCAACTATAACGCGAAAATCCTAGGACCAGATGTTATAGAGAATTAAATTAGCTACAAAATTCATTTAAATTTTTTTCATGATAAATAAAAATGAGAGGGAGCGAATTTAAAAAAAAGAACGAAAAAGTCATTTTCTAAAAAGCGGCTAGTTAAAATTTTTAAATAACAAAAGAAAAATCGAATATAGAACGTTTTGAAGCAGAGAGTGAGTCGGTGTCATCTTCTTCTGCATCTATCTTCTTCATCTATCTTCTTCTTCTTCTATCTTCTTCATCTATCTTCTTTTTTGAAGAACTGCTTAGTTGTACATGTATCTATCTGAATTAGGGCGTGGTTCAAAGCATACTTGTACTAAAGCTCTAGGCTTATTGTACCCCTCACAGTTTCTATCCCATTAGATTGATTTTCTTGATGAATTCAAGAATATGTGTGGTGGGCGCTTTAGCGATTTCTTCAGGTTCCGGATATTGTACCCCAAAGTACCATTCCTGTTCCCATTTAAGGTTCCGACAGTGGCATAGTATGTGAACAGAAGTTTTGTCCTCCTTTTCACATATTCTACAAAGGGAGTCATCAGATATACCTAAGAGATTTTGGTGTCTTCTAAGGCCGCAGTGTCCCGTAAGAAGTCCTATTACGGTTTTGAGTTCGCTTCTGCCAAGATTTAGCAGTTGATTTTGTCTGCTCGTGGATGGCCCCTCTATGAATCTTTTGGACTGATTATGTCCAGGAAGTTCCAACCAAAGCCTATGGTGTTCTTTATTTATTTGTTCCTTTAACACCCATTTAACATGTTAGTATGAGATACCACATGTAGGTTCTGGTCCAATAAGAGTTTTTCCACTCCCTTCCTTGCTAGGAGGTCTGCTTTCTCGTTTCCAAACACTCCCTCATGTCCTGGCACCCCTTCAAAGGTGACCTTGTTATGTTCTGCCAGGGTCTGGAGGGACTGTTGTACTTCTACCCTTTCCAGTGCTTTAAGGGCTGCCTGACTGTCTGTCATGATAAAGACCCTCTTATCTCTAAAAGAGTCATTTAGCTTTTTATGTAGAGCAATAAGCACTTAATGGTAACTATTAAACTTAACTATCACAGTTACAATCAAGTGTTAAATAATTATTGCTAATGCATATGAGTAAATTTGTACAAAATTTTGTTTTTTACATGACATTGCATATAACTTGTTTTGCGCTTGTTTTCTGAGATATTTTATACAACATATCAAAAATCTAAAACTACCAGGCCCTTTAATAGGATAAAACCTCTATTCCCTGAAACAACAAAGTCGGAAAAATTAAATTCCAAACCTTTTCAATGTTCTTCTCTGTTACACAATTTTTTATTATTTCAGGATTATGGCTTTTAAAGGTCAAATAAGAGCTGGGGAGATTACAGATGTGAAACTATGTGCTCTTCTTGCCTGCGAGAGTGAAGATATAAACACTTGCGGGGAAAGAAACGCCAAATCAACGGCCAAATTTGAATCGATAACTGTCGAAACGAGCATGCCAGATGGGCCTGAACAATATTTTCTTCCTATTTCATTAAATGCTGATTTGAATCCAATTTCTAATACCGTTTTCAACAATACTATTAATGGCGATACTAGAACAATTAAATATCACTATTCGAACCTAAAACAACAGAATATTATTGCATTTGGTATTGTAGGAAATAGTGGTGTTACTTTAAGTTTCAATTTTGTTTTAATAGCGGCTATTTTGGTTTTAAATTATTTATATTACTAAAGAAGCCATTAGTAATAAATTTATATTTTATTTTTGCTTTAATACAATATATTTCACTTTTATAACAAATTTTTTGTACTCCGTTTAATTCTGTATCTGTTTTTTTTTTAATAAATTATAGTTTTAAAATAGCTGTATTAATTTGTTTAGGTATAGGTATTAGCGTAAAAAACGTAAAAACACTGTTTTTTATGGGTAAATTTGGATCAGAAAGTATAAAAAACAATATTTTAGAAATATAAAGGGACGTATCGTCTTGGGATAATTATGCTCACAAATTTACGCAAACTGGATGGTGAAATTTATTAGTTAGCTATCCAACTGGTGAGTTGAGACTGTTCGTTATCTCAAGAGGACACTTACACTAGCGACCCATAAAGTCTATGTGAACATCAACACAGTAAGTTAACCAACTGGCTAATTGGCGCTGTTCGTTAACTCCATTAGTCATTACCTCTACACTTGATAGCAGATTAATGTGGTTCGCGTTTGAGCTCGATAAAAAGTACCTATTGTAATATACTTTGCAAATTATTACGTTACATTTTAAAGTATCAAAAATAAAAGGGATTAATTTATGGTTTTATTTACGAATTTGCACCAAACTTTGCATGGAATCCTGGTATATTTTAATTAACATTACTACTTCTAGAGGAAAAAGGCCAAATACAGTAAGTATAGAATTTAAAGTAAAAAATCATTGATAGGTAAATAATAAAATTTCAGATTTAAACAAAAATCAAAAGAGTATGGGGTTGGGCATTGCATTTTATTTACCTTATTAAAAATTTTAAAATATGTACAACAGAGGCATAAAATAAAAACACAATTTCCGGAGGTCTTGTGTCGGCGTTACAATTTCCTGCTGTTCCTTTTATGATATTTTCACCTATCCTACGCGTTGTTATTTTGAATTTTGGCTAGACTAAATATAGCAGCTCCCGCTCCTTGTCAGAGAGGCATTATTAAGGGTTTGTGATTGTTTTGAGTCAGTAAAGATTTGTCTTGAGTTAATTTTGTAGTTGTCCCCTGAAAAAGCTAGAAAACAACAGGGTTGTCATCGATGGAAGTTGGGCTTGTGTTAGTCTTTTTTTTTGTCACAAATTTACAGGGCGAGTGACCAAAAAACCCGGAGAAGGAGCCGCAGTCGAGGACAAAAATTGCCCCCGGCTGGGGCCCCGCCGGTACACCCACTACTCAGTCGTCCGTCCGACTAGATCTCGTATGGGGGTGGGCGGTTATATAGTAATATTTTAGAGCTCCTTGAAAGGACGGAAAGGTCCTTTATACCTCTTATTTGCTACAGGCTTTGACAGTTTTGCCAAAAATATAGTAGACTCGTTTAGACAGTGCGATTTGATGACGCTACTTACTGCTGCAGCCATTACTGTACTAAACAATTCAAAAAATATAAGAAAAATTGGTTTTATTTTATAATTTCTATGTCGCCGTGTAACTCTAAACCCACCCTTAAAATAAAATATTTCCCTTTCTGCGCGAAACGCCCCGTATATGTTTATTGCTGGAAAATAAACGAAAGCGCTAAAAGCTCTAACAAAAATAAAAGCTAAAAGAAAATAATAATAATAAAAGTTTATTCAAAATATTAATATAATACAATACAATAAGTATAACAGATATATGACAAATATATAACAATTGAAAAAAGTGTTTTGGTGGTTTTTAATTAGTTAAATATATAGGTATATTTCGAGGCACGCGGTTTGTCCAAACAATTATGCAGGTGATTTCAATGTTTGTATGTAGCTACCAATTGAAAAGTACAAACATCTCCGTATTATAAAAACATTGTTATCTGTATTTATTAACATTGAGCAATAAAATTAAATACATAGAAACAGAACTAACTTATTCGAGACAACTAAGTAACTAAATTACATTTCAAGAGTTGACAAAACATCCAGTAACGATGACAAATTATAAAAAACTGTTTTTGTTGTCTTTTACCATTATTTGTTCAGTACAAATGATTCAGTCGGTAAGTTATAAAATTATTTGTTTATTACTAAATTCATTATAATAGCATTTTTTTATATTATCTTAAATCTTTAGTAGTTGCTTTTTTAAAAATGAAATTTCATTTCGAAAATGTACATTTCATTTCAATTAAAATCACACAAAAGCGCCAACACACTTTCAGAACTTCAACACTATTTTTTTATTGCATCAATTTATTATGGTTCATAAAAATCATAAATAGAAAATCCAGCTCTCGATACATCATTATCAATGCATTATTGGTACAAACAACTCATCTGTGTTATCTTTTACCCATTTTTGCAAAATCTGGCGTTTTAAACAAACTTAAGCCATTAAAAATATATCAGGTGATTTTAGCTGTAAATATACAGGGTAGCCCATTGAAAACCTACCGCAAGTCATTACATATGGTGGAAAAGAACTCTTCGGCGAAATCCAAAAACACGTCAAGTTTGTTTATTAATGGGACACAGTAAAACCTTTAATCCCCACAGTAGGTGTCATCTTCCAAATTTTTTCAAAGGGGAAGAGAGTCAAGTGATACCTCATTAAAAGGGTCTTGTCATTCCATAGACAACGCTGCTGAGTTTTTGAAAATCGAGAGAGAGAGAGAGAGAAAATTATGGAGTCTTGACAGTTAAAGAATAATGTGTGTGCTTTTTGCGTCAAAAGATGTCCTCTTGACAAACAAATGACATGTTTTTGGATTTCGCCGAAAAGTTATTTTCCACCTTGTAATGCCTTGCGGGACGTTTTCGATGGGCTACTCTGTATAAGTACCTATACTTAGTTATTTATAAGTACTTTGTAAAGCTACTCGTTGTGAAATACTCGTGAGTTCTTTAAAGCAGTACTCTGCCCAGCTCTACTCGCGCCTAGGTCTCCCGTTCACAAATGGTACTTTAAGCAGAGATGTTTGGAGTAAATAAACATCATTGGATAGGATGAAGTATATGGAAGTATAAGGTTTATACTATGAAGTTTATACTCTTGTTATATAGGAAAAATTATATAGGTACCATGAAATGAAAAAATGTCAATATTATCAACTGATGCAAAGAAAAATCCTATAAATATGAAAGTTGTTTTTTATAAATTGTAGGACTATATTGCTGCAGTAGTAGAATATGAACCAATAAATGCTACTTTCCCTAATGAGACCGTAGAAGCAAATTTAGCTCAATATGTATATTTTATTGAACATGCTCAAGTAAGTACTTATAATATATGCACATTTTGTTTATTGGTTTAGTTGTCTTCGACAACTAAGGTCATTAACATCGTTTTTAGTGAAAGTTTTTACTGAATCCTGGCGACACTTTAGGAAACAACTATTTTAATTTAATCCTTTTTTTTAATTTATTGACAGATCTAGCCCAGAAGTTTTAATGATGTCAAGGTTCAAAAATATTTTCTTAAACTTTCTTGCAATTTTCGTCATATTTTGATTCGAGGTTATAACGCATTGGACTTAAGTTTTGAGAAAAAAGGTCTTAATCAGAAAAATAACGAAATTGTATTGGTGTTTGACCTTTTACATCTTTTGACAACGTGAAAATTAAACCATAGTCCTCAATTGTATGCAATTTGCCTGATATTTTTTAATTTTTCAATGTTATTTTATTTTTCTAAAAATTCAAAAAACTTGAGCTAGAAAAAATTTATTACTTCTTATTAATGTATTTAGAGAAATTTGTATTATTTAAATAAAATGTGAACTGTGAAATGTTGTAAGGATAAAACTCAAAATTGAATTAACACAAAATAAAATTAGTTAAATATTGACTAATCAGTTGGTTTTGAAACCAGTGCCAAACATAAATACATACACACACACACACTAAACATTCGTGTAAAATTTTATAAAATGTTAAATATTTTCGATTCGCTATATAGCTCGGAAAAATTGCCAAAATATATTAAACGAATCTACAGAGTTGTTATTTCTTCTTATATTTTATGTTTTTTTTTGTTTTATTTAGATCAAATTTTCCAGCTATACAATAAATTATTTTAGCTCAGTTCTGTTCAAATCATTGTTTTTCCCGAGTATGGTTTGACTGGTTTAGCTGACAACGCAAGTGAATATGCAATAGAAATTCCCAATCCTACTGACAACAGTATACATTTTGAACATTTTGTAAGTATATATAAAGAAATAATAATAATTACATTATGTAATTGTTCTCTTTTAATTTATTATTATAAACAAACGTATCCTTTCAGTTCAGTTTATTTAAAAAATTTTGCTTGCACTTATTTAAAGAGCATTTCAGCAGGATAAGTGCTTGTAAGACTTGAAAACTGGGTGCCAGCGACTAAATTTTACTTTAAAGGAGTACATTCCTACTCTAATGCTATCTAGCGACTTCGGACTGTTTGTATACAGGTCTAATACTTATATTCATGATTTCCACCCATTTATTATTAATTAATTATATTATATGTTCAGCTCTTATTCAAGCTATATTTATCGCTTATTATTTTACAGTGGTTGGAAAAATTATCAAATGCTGCTGTGGCACATTCAATGTACGTAGTGGTTAATTTACTTGAAAAAGAAAAAGCAGAAAAAAATATTCTTTATTACAACACTGATGTAGTATTTGATACTAAAGGTAGAATAGTTGCTAAGTAAGTATTTTTATGATTAATTATTAAAAAATCCCAACACATGACTTTCCTGTCTAGTTATTACTTGTGTACGACCAAAGGTCAGTTTTTAACCGAAGCCGATTGTTCGGTTCTTGTCGTAATCTTCGGCCAACTTAAAAATTTCAGAACATTACTTGATTAAACTAAAAATTATTATATACCAATGTAAATTGCGTTTTATATATTGTTGACAATTGGACATTTCCAAAATTCACAACTCTCAAATTAATGTAAATACAATTGTTTTGTTGTCAAACAATCAATTATTATCTTCCCCACTCCCATTTTCTACACGAGATTTGTTCTTGATCAAATCATTGCATAAAGATTTTCATCCGCCAATAAATGGTTATTATGAAAATTTATTATTGAATTTTGAGGAAAATTAGTTTCATCGGTAAAAAGAATGTGCCTGTCAATTAATGGATTTTCCAGCAGGTTCTGAAGAAATCACTCACAGAAATTAATGCGCAACGAAAAATCTCTAGGAAGTTATGCCTGGACTCTTTGAATGTGATATGGGCATGGGTATAACAAATTTCCTATGAGAATTTTCTAAACAACTTAAATGTTGCTGTGCTAGTTTCGGGGTTCTCATGTAAAATTTATTCTTCAAGTTCCGGTGTTCTTACTGTTTGATGGACTCCTTTAGCCTTGTGGTTTACTTTTAAAGTTCCGGCCTCGGTAGACGTCTATGAATCCTAGAAAATATTCACGGATTGGGTAGTATGCGATTTGGATACTGCTCTTGGTATATTCACTTGGCTTTATATGCATTTCCAGAGACATGATGAGAGGTTCTACAAACACATCAACATTGAAGTACTTCAACTTTTAGACAGTCTGGAACTAGTGCGTAGACTTAAAAGAGTCAAACCTTTTGAGCTTGTGTTAGTAAAGTGATCGTGAAAGAGCCATAATAGAAGTGTGTAGAATATGTTAATAATTAGTATTGAACGCCGGTGAAATCTAGATTTAAAATTTGGTAATAAATTAGGTTATTTTAAAAATGCAGATTATTCTTGTAAGGTTAGGTGCATTCAAAAGTATTTAAAAATAATTGGCTTATAATTTCGGCTTTTTAATAGTGTATAAAAACAGATTTTTACTCCATTACAGCAACCCGAAATGCTTTAATGTATTGATAACAATTAAAGCATAGATTTACATTCTTAAAACTAAGTCAAAAACATTTTGTTTCCCGCAATATTCTGTATCTCCATCTGGTGCTACTAACTATATCAAAGGGTTGTGAAAGTCCGTAGCAAGTAATGCTTACATGTATATTGCAACTTTATTTCAAAAATAATATCGTTTACTATAGAGACCGTGCGTCATGACTTTAACGCTAACTGGTGACAAAAATGTGAACTTTATGGGGGGTATTTATTAATGTTTTAAACGGCATTTATTGCTTAATAATTATTAATAAAATGAAGTCGAATTATTTTCGTAATATCAATATCGAAAAAACTTGTTGCATCCGTGGATGTACAAACACATCACTTTGGAAACCTGGATTTCATTCGATAGTAAAGAAATTTTATAAATTTCCACAGAGCACAATTATGCCTCACACCCAATGATATACATAATTACAAAGATTGCTTATCCATATGTAAATCAGACGACGAACAGCGTATTTCACTGGGCAAAGTTTTCTTTTTATCTAGCTTGTATCAATTTTGAGCACTTAGCTCTATGGCACTTAGTTGTAAGGAAATCATTTACAGAACCGGTTTAGAAATTAGAATCTTTAGTGTTTTCTTGTCATTAAGATTTTTACATATTTAAATGAACATTTTATATAAATATCATTTTACAGATAATGGTTTATTCTGTTGATTAAAACTAATGTAGAATATGAAATAAGAATGTCCAATTTGACAAAAATATCACGGCCCTCTTTACAATTTATTAACTATTTCTCATTTATTATTAAAATAAACATATAAATAATACATTGCAATTACTGTCAAAAGAGATTGTAACAAACTTTAAAATATTAAAAATCCAGTGATTTTTGTAAATTTTTTTAGTGACATTACCATTAAACATTATTCAGAATAATAGATAAGTGTCCAATTACAACTCTTCCCAAAGTTGTTTATACCTCATATCAAAATTGTTTACATTACCTTTTCAAAATTGTATTACATATTGCAATTATGTATTTTATGTAGAATTGTTTCTGAAATAGTAGTCTAAAATTATTTATATCTATCTGTTATAAAAATTGTTTAGATCTCTTAATATTATTTAACTACATGAAAACTCAACTTTCCAAATACATAATGACATGTCTTGAAGTAAAACTTTAATTATTTTCTTTTTCTAAAGATTAAAATGCTGAAATTTTATTTTAAAACACATTTGGGCTAGAACGGCTCTATTTAGTGAGCACTAGGAAAGGCACATTGCAACTCGCTTTTCATAATTTTTTTATAGATGGGTGAGCAATCTATAATATGTATCATTGAACATCTCATAAACGTCAGTGGATGAATGACATTTCGATTAACATAAAGCTAAAAAGATTTATAATTATTATTATCAATCTTTTTTATTAATTTACATTATTTAAATGTTATTGTAATACTTTTAAAGTCAGTGTTACTAAATACCGATATTTTAACATTGGATACACTTGTTTAAGGTACAACTTTACAATTTATTGTCACTTAGCCATTTAAATCTTTTTGCTTAAAATGTATATGCATGTCCAGATTTTAATAATGTTTCACATTTTACGTCATTTTGACCATGTACACGATTGTTTGGTACGGGCCGGTATCTATTTTTAACTATATTTAATATTTAAAAAAATACCCTTTATTATTTACTTACAATGTTTACCCCATTTAGTTCTAAAATTAAACACTAGAGAGGGCTAAGTTCGGCAGTAGTGCTGCCTCTATATTTCACGCACGGTCCCTATCTATCTCGTGTAAAGGTGTAAACGACTCTTTTAAGCAGTAGAATTTTCATCGTATCTGATTAAATTCATAATTTTTTTTCAGACATCGTAAAGTAAATCTTTTCCAAGAACCATTATTAACACCAGGAAATTCAGAGCAGAACAAAAATATTTTTACAACCGACTTCGGTGTAACTTTTGGAGTGTTCACGTGCGCCGATATATCTTTTTATAATCCTGCCAAAACTATTTTATCTAACCCTGCTGTTACGGATATAATTTTTCCCACCGCTTGGGGTTCATTTTTACCATTCTTTCATTGTAAGTAAATAATCATTAATATACATAAATATGGATACTTTTATATAGATACTATTAAAAATATTAGATTTATGCATTTGAGCCCGTTTGTTTTACAATCATTAATCCAATAAATGTTTATATTGGGTTTGTTTTGGTTCAAACAGAACCGTCGATTCCACTTCTTAAATAAAGTGGACGAATTAATTTTTCAAGAACACGTCGCGAGGTTATAACAACCTCCTAGCTGATTAAGTGTAATTCAGTGATTCTGAACTAGTTTCCGAAAGAACCAGAACAAGCCTATTAGCGCTCAAATAAACAGTAATGTGACAGTTTTGTTTTTTCAGCTCATCATTTCAAATTTCAGATGTTTGTCATATTTATTGAACCTTCTTCAGATAATTGTTAACCCTAAAGGTATCTTCCAACAACGATCATAAACCAGTCATTGACACCAGGATTTCGCGCAGTAGATTATTGGGTTCGCAAACTTATCTACTGCGCAGAATCCTGGTGTCAGTGATTGGTTTATGATCGTTGTTGGAACAGACTTTATAACGCCTGAAATTGAATTAAAAGTATTTCTTTGTTCGTATTTATAGTTATTAATATTTAAAAATTAATTATAACAATGTTTTTATAGCACTATCGATACAAAACGCTTATACTCTAGCTTCTAAAGTCAACCTTTTGGCTGCAAATCTGAATAGCGTGGAAAATGGAATGAGCGGAAGTGGTATATATGCTGCAGATGGAACTATAATCAGTTATTATCTTTCGGGAAAACCTGGAAGTAAGATGCAAATAGCAACAGTTAAAACTACACCTACAAGTGAAACTACAGTATTTGTAAGTAGAATAGAACTTGTTCCAGCTAGAAGAAACTTAGCTCATAAGTGTTTTCTTTTTCTAAAAATCTAAAATATTGAACTAAAGTGATAACAATAATTCATTATTTTACACATTACTTTGTTTTGGGACTTATAGTCCCGAAAACGGAAGTCTCCCCTTTGGCGCGAGTCTTGGACCTCAGTCCTCACTCGAGTCTCTTTCTTTTTGTCTAGTCTCTCTATATAAACTCAAAATTTACGTGATAGTAGTACTTGTTCCCTGTCAATATTTATTTTGTATTCATAAATATTTTTATAAATTTTTTCAACCGTTTTTTTATTGACTTTATTAATAAAATTTTACATTCTAGGATACGTATGGTTATGAACCTTTGAACAACACTATATCAACTTTAGACAACTTAAATACGAACAGATATTTTGATAGTGAAAAATACGTGTTCAAAAGATTAAACATCTCGCAACTGAATATCAAAGAAGAAGTTTGCCACAGATCTTTCTGCTGTGCTTTCAGTATTAATGTATCTTCGACTGCATTAAACGCTTCTGAAATATACCAGTAAGTATAGTTTTCAATTTTTATCTCTTTGTTTTGGACACTACTGATCATTCTAGTTAATCCTCACCTTTTTGGTTTTTATTACCTATATTTTTGCTCTGTTGGGGGTGATCAATTTAGATGTTATAGTAGAAGAATTGAGACACGAGGCCTTGTATAACTGCTGTTACTCTGGTTCTACTCCCCCTCCTCTACACTGTACTCTTACTGCGTATTATCAGATCATTTTTCAACACACCAGATGTAGTGGAAATATCTTGTATAACTTTGTTTTTTTTTGTTTGTTTAAATTACTTATAATTTTTTATAAATTCTATTAAATAAGAAATTTCCTATTAATTTTCTAAAACATTACGTTAGAATTTAGAACATCTAAAATTTTATTATCAATATTTTAATATTTTAGGATTATGGCTTATAGGGGTCCAGCAAGGATTGGCGAACTCAGGAATTTGAAATTTTGTTCTCTCGTGGCGTGCAAAAGTTCAGATTTAAATACTTGCGGTGACCGAAACATCAAACTAACTTCCAAACTTGAATCTGTGTTGGTTGAAACAAATGTGTTAGATGAGCGAGAAGGATTTTATTTACCTATCTCATTAACAGGGGATTTGGTTCCGGTGTTTAACACAAGTTACAACTCTACCGCTTATAAAGGCGCCAGAATATATAAATATTTGGCTTCTAATATAAAACAGGAAAATATTCTCGCGTTTGGGATCGTCGCAAATGATGGTATTACTTTAAGTTTTAACTCCATGTTAATTGTTGGTATTTTGGTTTTGAAACACTTGTTACGTTAGATTTTCAGGTGCTTGTTTTGTTACAATATTGTAATTGTATTTAACTTTTGTAAATAAATTAAATAATGAATTTCTGTTTGAAAAAATCATTCTTATTTTCGACATCAGCACCTTATAGGTTTATAGGCGTAAGTAAGTGCCGCGTCGTAAATAAGTTGGGAATATTTACAAACGGAGTTTTCGAGGAGACGTTTTCCCTCTTTTAATAGTTTGGTTTACCCTTTTACCGCAAATTTAAATAATCTTAAATGGTATCCTGTCCTTGTCTGAGTGGGCTCGTGATGACGATCAGCTCATTCTTGAATTACGTACTATCCGCGTTAGTTTTTCTTTTTCCAATTGTATTCTTTATTGTTTTTTCGTGCGAATCGCCAATTTAAGAAATCTTAAATAGCTTCATTACCCTGTCTAAACGGGCTCGTAATGACGATCAGCTCATTCTGGGATAATAGGCTACCCCGACTAAAAAAGCGATGATTCAAGGTTGGTTACGACAAAAGGTAATTCCCTTTTCTGAGGACATGGCTAAACCTAACCACAATTAAACAGCATCGAAACAGATATCGTCAGCATGAGTTTGTAACAGAGTTTAAATACTTAGGTTTTATAGTGCACATCACGACTATATTGTTAGGAAAATAGCAAAAAACTATACTTTTTTAGTAGAATTTCTATCCATCTTAGTACTGCTGCCAAAGTCACTGTATACAATACAATAATACAGCCACATTTCGATTTCTGCAGCACATTGCTCTATGATCCCAATATCCACTGAATGTCCAGTCCATGGTGGATATCTATTTAATATCCATGAAATGTAATTTTTAGACATGCAAATGTCCATACATAATAGTAATTATATAGCAAATTATTAAAAAATTACGCCATTGTGCTCGCCATTGTGGCTAATAGTACCGTTCAGATATTTAAAATTAATTTTTTTTAGGTGTTATTCAATATCCCATGGACATCCACTAAATATATCAAAGTCTAGGCACGAACACAAACCATCGTGGATATCCACTAGATCTTATTTGATTTTGCTTACTAAGTATAGATGGCGATACCACTTTCGCATCTACTCATGCTTGACCCGCCGTAATTGAGTTCGATCGAAATTTGTGTCATAATCAGACTCCATTAGAGACTGGAGTCGAGAATTTCCATTTATTGCTGAAGAGTCCTAATAAGGATGACTTTCTCCTTAGTGGGCAAAATCAAAGGCAGAGTGTTGAAAATATTTTGAGTGTTGAAAATATTTTTATCTCTGCTATTTTCTTTCGACGTTATTCAATAATCATTGGTTACTTATGAACCTCTACTTTTCTGAATATCCGAATATCTTCTATATCCTGAGATATAGACGGACATTTGGTTGGATATCCATATTGGATATATTAAATATCTACAAAATATATTCTGTGGATATCTCTGGGATTTCTTGTATTTTCTGGAAGATACCCATCAGATATTTTGCTGGATATCCATTAGGATATCTTCTATATTCTGGATATAGACGGACATTTGGATATCCATATTAGATCCACGGAATATTTCTGATATCCTGCGGATATATTGGATATCCACAAAAGATATTCTGTGGATATCTCTGGGATTTGGTGTGTTGTCTGGGTAATCATTCGATGAGTCACCATTTTTAAAAAGTGTTCGAGTTTTTTTTTATAGAAAATCAGAAGAGTATAATTTAGATATACCTATGTAGAACAAAAACAGGTAATCAAGAGCAAGTAAAAATGCTATTGAAGATACTAATTTAAGAGAAAAATAGTGAGGAAAAGTTGTATTTATCCCCAGGATTCCTTTGTTCTACCATATTTTGAGTTCAACCGTCTTCAATATCCTGTCAGATTTTGTTACCTTTTTATCAACAAAGTGAAAACAAGTACAATTAGATTGTTATCCATTGTTATCCAAAAAAGGATGTTTGCGTAAAAGTCGAACAAAAATATTACCTTGTATACAATTTATTTTTCTACATAGAATTAAATAATTCAAAAATGTGTCTTCGGTAACGGCAGGACGTGATCAAAAGTTACATACTTCATTCAGTATTAAAAATTATTTTTATTTAATTAACTATACAAACATAAATTAAAACAGTCATTGTTCCTTATTATTAAAGTCGGTTTCAAGTTTGCTACTGCAGCATTATCTTCTTCTACTTTACCCTAACAGACACTTTAAAAAGTAACATTGCTGGATGTCTCCAGATTATTACGCGAAAGCTGCATACCCGGTATATCTTCCGCTAAACTGTAACTTCGCAAAATTGGATCATTTTTCTTAATTTTCTCACTAACGACGACTATGTAATACAACGCAACAAGTATACCTAAAATACTTCCTGCTAGAACGTCCCACCAGTGATGTCGTCTATCAGTTATTCTAGATAGTGAACACACCAGAGACAATGTCAGAGCTATTGAGATCAAAAAAGGCTTCATAACATATCCAACGTTTATCGTTATTGTTCTGATATGAATAACAAACTGAAAATAAAAGAAAATGTTTAGTAATTTGACCAATAAAACGTTTCAATTACTTAAATTCAACTTAAGTTAAAACAAATTAAAATAGTCCAATATATTGTCATCCCTTTAGGCGTTGAAAAGTTATTCGAAACCTCCTTAAGGTTCTGACGTCAATGGTAACGAGATTTTGGATTTGTGAAGGGATTTTTAGAATTATCAGAAGGTTAAAAGGTTGAATTAGAGCCACAAGCCTTAGTACTCGAACAATATTGGAATAGTTCTACCCTATACAGGGTGGAATAAATTATAAGATTTAAATTATCCTAGATAGTGCATGTAAGGAAAAATAAGAAAATATATGTAGGTACTTACACATAAATATATACCCAAAAACCAAGAAACAGACGAATGACCTGAAGGAAAAGATAACGACGCATCAACTAAATCCAAATAACTAAATTTTGCAGTATTCGTACATTTGTAGGTTTCTATAAATTCTCCAATAGTACAATTGACGGCTGTATCAGGTTGGCACATATCGAAAAAATGCGGCCTATGTTCACCAACTATCACTTTAGCTATCGAAGTCAGCAGTAGTACTAACACAGCTCCAACTGTACATTCTTGCATATAAAAAACCACGGTATAGACATTGATTTTTTTGAACGATTGATGGGCCAGTAATTCGGTACTTGTGATTATTAAAAGTGGAACTAGGACTGCTAATACTCCCAGAGTTTCTGTGGTAATTGTATCTCCTTTGTATTTGTGTGATATTAATGGATCTCTACAATAAAATCCTTGTATCACAGATGGTATTACCCCACATTCTAAGAGAATTATTAGAACAACAACTGAAACAAAAAAATAAATCTATCAATTTTTAATATATTATGGTAACATGTAGTAAGTATTTTGAATGTTATGTTTTTATTAGCTGAATTTATATTATTATATATTAATGAAGATCGAAATTATCAGAGGGAAAAGAATAATTGTAAAAATTGATTTTAGGAAAGAAGATTTAAAAAATTAGACTGTAAAAGTTGAATTGAAATGTTTAATTTAGGAGAGCTTAAAGGAGCTGAAAATAAGAAAGTCAAAAAAGATGTATTTTGGAAAAAAAGAAGAGCAACTATAATGTAGAGGGCGGCAGAAAAAAGGTAAGCAGATAGGTTGAGTTTAGAAAGGAGATAGCACCAGGAAGACGAAAAGGCAAGAAGATATCGAAGACAAAGAATAGAGGGATATACGCTAGTTCGGTGTGATGTCATTTTGGTTCCACTGACATTTAATTCTAACCAAACTTTTAACAAAAACATCAATAAATTTGACGTATACGTTTTTACTGTTTTTAGTTTATTTCTAAATATTGTTTACAGGTCATAAAAAATAGTTTAAAGATATGTAATTGGTAACTAAACGATTGTAGATTTGATGCATGTTATCTACTTACTTTAGAAATACATTTATAAAAGTGAAGAAACGATATTATAATAAGAAATAATAATAATAATAACGTCTTTATTATTTCTATAAAAATACAAAACAAAATATAAAAATTTTATAATAAAACAAAATATAGAAATAATAGGCGAACTTCATCCTTTGTAACTGTTTGATCATTTACAAAGCATGTTCTACCACTTAACCCTTTATAATTTAGGTAAACAAAACGAACAAAACGCACTCAAAAAATCTACTGTCACTTTAATTGTCAGTGGAACCATAAATACATCATCACTGAACTAGCGTATTGCAAGTTCACTTAAGTCCAATGTCAACGTCGTAGTCAATGACAAGTGACGGCGACTTTTTATCACGAAAAATGCAACTCTGAACGATATTTTCAGAAATTATTTTTGAGAATGGGTTCAGAGTTCTGTAAAAAATGTTGCAAAGTCTATAGTTTGTATTACCTTCAATGCATTATATTTTAATGTGATATTTAACAAATATTTAAAAGTTATGGACTTTCCACCATTTGTTATAGTATTTAAAAGCTAAAACGCAAATAAATCCGATAGCACAATTTGCCCTGAACACTAATCTCTGCATCTTATCCCAACTAACAAAGTAGCTTTATAATTTTTAGTTTACAAGACTATTATATTTTATTGATATTATATTGCTGTTTCTGGAATGCTAATTTATTGTACTACAGTTGTAGAAATCACTATTTTGTTCTCTGAAACTAAATAGTTATATAAATTTGTTTTTACAATATTCTTACAGCAAAATTATAAAATAGTTTTCACGATAACTATGAAATTGTTACATAAACATTTATACAACTGTTCTATACAATATTTCAGCTTATAAAATAAAATTGCTTTATAGTTATTCTATATTATTGTTCTGGATTACCTTTAGAACTTTTTGGTCATACAAATATAACTGTTTCTTAACCTCATAATAATGCTTTAAAAAATAGTTATATAAATA
Organism: Psylliodes chrysocephalus; assembly: GCA_927349885.1. Lineage (NCBI taxonomy): Eukaryota > Metazoa > Arthropoda > Insecta > Coleoptera > Chrysomelidae > Psylliodes > Psylliodes chrysocephalus. The sequence continues at coordinate 2,252,756 of OV651820.1, forward strand.
TTAGTGTGAGATAATTCCGCATCAATAGCAATTTGCTTCTGATGAAAACTCTAAAATAACTGTAATATATTGTCGAAATACACTATTACAAATCAAAAAAATGTATAGCAATTATTTTAGTTAAGAATAGTATAATCCCTTTAAAAATATTTATAAAAAAATAAAGCAACTACATTTGGTAGTACCTACGCCATATTATTTTTGTATTTTATGTTTGTTCAACTACTTCCCATACCAATTGTATGTGAGTGTATGGTCTGAAAATGTCAGATTTAAATAGTGAAGAAATATAAAAAATAAGTGGTACCTGCTTTTCAGAGAACAGTAAAAAATATTAGTAAAACATTTTGATGGTTTGTCTAGACACTCAAAAAAAAACTATCATTTAGCCAGATAATAATTAGGTATGTTCTGAATAATCATGCCCCAATACTAAAAGAAAGCCATATTTTTGGCGATGTCCATGTTAAAGGCATTTCTTTATAAGCTTACCAGAACATACTTCTGTAACCAGAGCATTTCTTTATAACGTTTGGTTACTCTGCTTTGGTTACATGTTACCAAAGCATATGTAGCTATATCTAACGAGGCATTTATTTATAAGCTTACTAGAACATACTATAATAAAAAATAACAAAGTCAAAACATCCTAAAATTTATAAAATTCAAATTCCGTTTAGAAATCCCCAAACTTAAATTAAATTTGACATATGACATTCAATAATAGGGAAACCATGGTATGCGTAATGTCACCACAGTAACCACAATACTGTAACCAAGTATGTTGTAGTAAGCTTATAAAGAAATGCCTTAAATTTGCTTATTCTCGTAATATTAAAAATTATGCTTGCTCTATAAAGCTGTAGAAACAAATCTAATCATTTCAATTCCCAAATACTTAAATCGAAAACGATTTAGTAAGGTTATGTTATATTTTGTCATATAGTGCAGCAATATGAAACTATTATACAACAAACCATGATGAACTTGTTTTGTAGAAATGAGTAATACAACTTAATTATTGTATTACAGCTGTTTTTACTACAATAATATTTTATAATTATGATTCAGTCTTAAAATAACTTTCTAATACCTCTGAATAGCCGCCATATTTAACACAAACCTAAGACAGTTTTAAAGCTAAATCTACTGTCGGTTTTACTAGTATTTAAGACAAAACCAATGTTAATTAAAGATTTTAATCATTAGTAATATTAGCATAATCTTATTACTAAAAAAAAATCAAATTGCATAAATTTAATTTTTGTTTCACACTGAAAAAGTATTAGAAATATGAATCAAACTCGAGGCGCTTAAAAATTTAGTGTTGTATGTGCTGTATAATTAACAGTAATTCTTGCTGCGCATCCAAAAACGACTTTATTGTAGGTCATAAATTATGTCTAAACCGCGTTATAGATATCTCTTAAGTAGATACTGCCATTTTACTAATATCGCCTTGAATTTACTTTTATGACAAATATAGAATTAATTTGTTTTCACCAGATACATTTAAAAAACTAAAATGTTACTGATTTTGATATGCAACCTAACCTCAAAATTGAAAATTTACAAAACAGTTATAAAAGTTTAAAAAAACATTTGTTTAAAGTTTGTGTAAATGTGTAGTAACTGTTCGGTAACTGCATTCAACAAATCTTATAGAATTTACAAAAGAACCAAATAGTTCTGTAATACTGCGCCCATTTTGTGTTTATTACTGTTGAAAGAATGTTCCGGAAATGTTCTTAGCTAATATTCTATTTTATAAATTTTGTTCTGTAAACATTTTTTCAGCTTTTATAAAATATCAAATTGTTACTTGGGTAGTATTAATTGAAACAAAAAGCCTCTAGCTGAACCTATTTTAGGGTGCGGCACTTGCGCCTGATTCTTTATATGTGTTGAAAAACAAACAAGTATTTATTCTGAGCTTAAAAAACTCGCGTCGGTCGTTTTTATTCTCCCTCCAAAATTAAAGTGACGATAATCTACATTTTTCCATTTCTCCTGTGAATGGGATGAATATAGGGACCGTGCGTCATGACTTTAACGCTAACTGGTGACAAAAATGTGAACTTTTTGGGGGGTATTTATTAATGTTTTATACGGCATTTATTGTTTAATAATTATTAATAAAATGAAGTCGAATTATTTTCGTAATATCAATATCGAAAAAACTTGTTGCATCCGTGGATGTACAAACACATCACTTTAGAAACCTGGATTTCATTCGATAGTAAAGAAATTTTATAAATTTCCACAGAGCACAATTATGCCTCACACCCAATGATATACATAATTACAAAGATTGCTTATCCATATGTAAATCAGACGACGAAAAGCGTATTTCACTGGGCAAAGTTTTCTTTTTATCTAGCTTGTATCAATTTTGAGCACTTAGTTGTAAAGAAATCATTTACAGAACCGGTTAAGAAATTAGAATCTTTAGTGTTTTCTTGTCATTAAGATTTTTACATATTTAATTGAACATTTTATATAAATATAATTTTACAGATAATGGTTTATTCTGTTGATTAAAACTAATGTAGAATGTTATGAAATAAGAATGTCCAATTTGACAAAAATATTACGGCCCTCTTTACAATTTATTAACTATTTCTCATTTATTATTAAAATAAACAAATCATAAATAATACATTGCAATTACTGTCAAAAGAGATTGTAACAAACTTTAAAATATTAAAAATCCAGTGATTTTTTGTAAATTTTTTTAGTGACATTACCATTAAACATTATTCAGAATAATAGATAAGTGTCCAATTACAACTCTTACCAAAAGTTGTTTATACCTCATATCAAAATTGTTTACATTACCTTTTCAAAATTGTATTACATATTGCAATTATGTATTTTATGTAGAATTGTTTCTGAAATAGTAGTCTAAAATTATTTATATCCATCTGTTATAAAAATTGTTTAGATCTCTTAATATTATTTAACTACATGAAAACTCAACTTTCCAAATACATACTGACATGTCTTGAAGTAAAACTTTAATTATTATCTTTTTCTAAATATTAGAATGCTGAAATTTTATTTTAAAACACATTTGGGCTAGAACGGCTCTATTTAGTGAGCACTAGGAAAGGCACATTGCAACCCGCTTTTCATAATTTTTTTATAGTTGGGTGAGCAATCTATAATATATGTATATGTATCATTGAACATCTCATAAACGCCAGTGGATGAATGACATTTCGATTAACATAAAGCTAAAAAGATTTATAATTATTATTATCAATCTTGTTTATTAATTTACATTTTTTAAACGTTATTGTAATACTTTTAAATTCAGTGTTACTAAATACCGATATTTTAACATTGGATACACTTGTTTAAGGTACAACTTTACAATTTATTGTCACTTATAGCCATTTAAATCTTTTTGCTTAAAATGTATGTGCATGTCCAGATTTTAATGATGTTTCACATTTTACGTCATTTTGATCATGTACACGATTGTTTGGTACGGGCCGGTATCTATTTTTAACTATATTTAATATTTAAAAAAATATCCTTCATTATTTACTTGCAATGTTTACCCCATTTAATTATAAAATTAAACACTAGAGAGGGCTAAGTTCGGCAGTAGTGCTGCCTCTATATTTCACGCACGGTCCCTATATGGAAATCAATCAACTCGATACTTTTAAGTTGATTCAAATACAGGGTTGGCTTTATATTTAACGGTATATGTTGGATATATTTCCAACACCAACTATTAACGAAAGGTGTAATGTACCTAAGTATATCAAAAGATGTGTATCTAACGAAAAATTGACCTATACGAACACTTTTTTGTTATCCGTCCAATAAAGGCAAAAACATACCGGGATGCCTACATATATTATGAAGGATTGTGAAAGAGTACACTTGTTTTATGCAATAAAAAAGTTACGAGTTACACATTTATTCGCTATGAAAACTCAAGCTACCCATATATTTATTTATTGAATACATTGAAAATATTACAGGAAATGGTTATCCTAAATAATGCCTTTTGATATCCTGAATACTAATGTGGAATAATCCAATTCCTGACTTATCTAATTATAATTATTAAACATATTATACAACGGCAAGTTCTTTAAAATATTAGTACGAGGTGTTGGTAAGTAAAATTAGTCAGTGTATCTTAAGGCTTGACGTGTAAATTATTTCTATGGCACCATTCATTAACTTGTTTTAGATTTTCAGAAAGTCGCTCACAGTCAGCAATACTATTTATGGAAGCATAAATTTTAAGGTCATCAGCATACAGTAGATAATTAACATTAATTACACTACCAATGTCAGTTATAAAAATATTAAACAAAAGCGGGCCAAGATTCGACCCTTGAGGGACACCCGATGTGGCAAGGTACTTAACAGACCCATTGAGCTGAACGTATTGTAAACAGTTACGCAAATAAGATTTTAGTAAGTCAATAAGAGTATCTGAGAGTCCAAAAGCAGTTTTTTTTACTAAAATTCCATGGTCAAGTCTGTTAAATGCTTTAGTCATATCTGTATAAATAACATTAGTCTGAATACGTTAATCGAAATTTTCTGCTATATGCTGAGTAATATATGAAAAGTATGTAGAATTACGCTCCCCTATGCAGTGTTTTATGGCCCAAAAATTTAAGATTTCATCTTAAGGGAAGTTTTCTTATTATTCCTAAAAATTGAAAGACAAAACAATATAAAAGAATCGTTTTTTTAGTTATATTTACAAAATCATTAAAAGTAGCTATTTTATCTACTGTAGTTTCTATTGTCTGCGATTTTATACAATAATTAAAAGCCTTTATTATTTTTTAAAACGTGGGGCCTAGCAGTTTTTATTGCCATTGTTAATAATGGCATCTTAAGTACTAAAGCAGGCTATATTTGAAATGTTTATATTAGAATTAAAATAAGAATAGAAATTTATATATTTTTTTTATTATCTTATCTTTTAATTAATAATAACAAAGTGTGTATCTGCAGAAATGCTTTTAGGGTGGGCAAAGGTTTAAATTTATGAACCTAACATTAAAACGTATTTAGTTAAATAAATAAGAATTCCAGTCCATAATGATCATTTAAACTTGTACCTAATAATTAGTTGAAACAAGATGTTTAAAACAGGAATTTATTGTTTGCAAACTTTAAAAATTCCCAAGGTGGATACTACTTCCCCCTCTTGTCCCGCACGTGAGAGCGCCTATGCACGAAAAAACTAAAGGATGATGATATCAACACAGCTTATTGTATAAGCTGTGATATCGGGACCATCACTTACATAAGACAAAGTTTAGTAAAGTTCATTATTATTCTTAGCTATGCTAAACTAAAAGAAACTATTTTTATTATTAGGAAAAATGAGCTATTGTCAAATTATTGACTGTTGTGAAAATAATAACTTTAAATGTCAAAATTAGTCAAATGTTTTTCTTAGCTCTCCTTACTTTAATATTCGGTTTTAATTAAAAAAAAATAAATAACTACAAATTCTTATTTGTTCATAGAAAACCAACCTTATTTAATACATATGATTGTACTTACCAAAAATACTTATTAAAACATTTAACAAATGCGCTAAACTTATTTGTATTCCATACAATGTAGCTAATATTTTCTTCTGAGGGTTTTCATATGAAGTTGGTTCTTCTATACCCAATACTGAAAGTATAATACCCATTCTACTTATTGGATGACTAGTTACTTTAATTGTGTAATATAATTCTATGCTCCATGAATCTCATTTTCAATCCTTAATATATTTAAAATTGTAATGCATCTGTAAACAGAATAATTTTAATAATAATCGTTATATTATTTCATACACTATCAAAGAGGATGTGAATTTTTTAAGATAACGTTCAATATAAAGGTAAGTTTACAGTAGAAATAATGTTGTTAAACAAGTCTTAAAAACATAATTGTTATCTTATCTGTTCTATAGAAAGGTGAATAAATTTACTCAAATTAAACAGTCACAAAACTAAGAAACACCCATCTAATTAATTAATAGAATAATTTCTATTTATTCGTGCCTGTGTTTTAAAAACCGCTTTTGCCAATAATTTATGACGAGTACCTAGTATTTCCACATTTATTTTGTACTAAATGTTTCCTTTTTATCTCCTTCCAATTTCGCAGATTTTTTGCTATCTAATTATTCATTGTCGACATGTCGACACCTACTTTGCAATATATTTTAATACGTCTATAAAGTATACAATGACAATCTACTAGTTTACTTATAGAAAACTGATTCATTTTTAGTTTTAGGAGAAACAGTTATTCTTCGTAAAAACTGAATAGTCTAAAACCTCGAAATAAAACAATTATACTTGCAAATTGATTAGTTGTTGTCAATAAATATGAATTTGGTATGATAAGTCCACATCGAATAAAATTTTACTAGATTTACTTCCTAAGAATCGACATCAGAGAAGAACCAATGTTTTTTTTGTACTATTCTACTAAAATGTATTTCAAATAAAGTTTCTACATAAACAAAATAGAAATTAATTTTCGATAGCCCGTCTCTGGAAACAGGGGTTGGATGGCATCTCTATCGACCCAAAAGTCTCCGATGCGGTGGTCTAGACCGCACCGACAAATTTATTATTGTGTTGCTTATACTGGCACCATTGAATTTAAATCGCCCACAATTTTTGCTTACATGTCCTACGCGACAGACTCTCATTTCCGCATGAATAATAATTAATGATTGATTAAATTAGAACCATTCGGATTTCGCACGGATTTTTGATTTCGCATTCTGAAGCTTTATTAATAATTATTGTCAATTTTGTTTTTGAGTTTTATTAATATTGGAACACTGCAATTTGGCGAATGTGAGGATATTCTGATATAAAATTGTATTTATATGCAAACTGGGAATACTTCGCAATGTGTCTCGAGAATATTAAGAGCTTTAAATTTGTATAACGATAAAAAATTTCAAAATAAATACTTTTCGAAGGCTTACAAAAAATTGAAGTTTTCTTCATCCTAAGTTTTGTTATTGTTGGTGTTTCCTGAAAATTTCACAAAAATAGAACTAAAGGTTTAGAAGGAATTACAAAATTTTAAGGTGTTTGATATGCTCTTAATAAGTGTAACCTTTGGTAAACTACTTTTACTGACCCAATTATTTGGCATCCCATACAACACACATTATTTCAAAAGTGTTTCAGAAATATTTCAATCATATAACATTACAAGCACAAGTTTCTGAAATATTTCTGAAATATTTTAGTTAAATATTTCAATGAAAATGTTTCTGAAACATGGTATACATGTTACACAAAAGATTACTAAACGGGTTATGTTGTAAAAGGCCAACAATTAATGAATAATTTCTAATTTGTAAGAAGAAGATGGAATATGTTATTTTATTTCATCCTATGTCCATGTCCAGTCACAAGCTAGAAAAAAGTCTGTATAGTAATGTTTGTTTATTTTAAACAACAGTTTATTTATTAATAATTTATTTAAACACTTATTTATTTTAGAACAATACTATTTCAATTTATATATTTTGAAAGTCTTTAAACTGTTCACTATGTATCTTCACTGTCTGTATATAATTGACTGGCGCGTTGTTTCTCCACCAATATTTATATACACATTTAAAACTTTGGCGAAGGTACTAGAATTTTCACCAATTCTCACCAATACTAGAAACATTATCACGTTGACTCTGGAAAGTACTCGAAAAGCGCCTCCGCCATAGTCGTCACATATGTTTGGTCTTAAGGGGTTTAATTATGTATGATAATCGGAAAAGTTGAGCCTCAAAGGCCAAATAAGACAGAAAGGGACTTGGAGGATTAGAGCATGACTGAATAATGAAATAGCTTGCATTACAGTATTCTAAATAATTATAGATTTGAGTTGTCGGTTTTTGATATTTGTGCGTTGTGATGTTGTTACATGGTAAGCAGACTATATCTTTAGAAATTGAGATAAGTACTACAATAAAACTATTGCTATATACTCTGATAGCCAAGCAGCTCTAAAGGCGATTCTCTCACCAGAAATCAAATCACGACTGGTGAAAGACTGTCTAGAAGACCTGACAGAGGTAAGTAGTCAAAATAAGGTGACCTTAGCCTGGGTTACAGGCCATGAGGGATATCATGGCAATGAAAAGGCCGATGAATTAACCCGAGAAGGCTCAGATAAGGCCATGACAGGCCCCGAACCCTTCTGTGGAGTTGCTAAGGCATTGTGCAAGGTATCCATTAAACAATTGATGCAAAAAGAGTCTCAGGAATGGTAGAATAACTATCCAAGACTGAGACAGGAAAAACAGTTCATCAAGGAACCATCAGCCAAGTTCACGAAAGACCTACTGAATCAAAAGCGTCAAATCGTTAAGATAACAGTAGGCCCTCTTACTGGACACTGTCGCCTCAAAAGGCACATGAGTGTCATAAATCCAGCAGAAGAAGCTACTTTGTGCAGGTTCTGTGAAGAAAAAGAAGAAGAGGAAAGAAACATCATTCCACGTCCTGTGCCAATGTGAAGACCTGGCTGGAATGAAGTTTCTAACATTAGGCGAAGAAAAGCCAATTGCATGCAACTACATGCGGGAGCCACTGTCAAAGCTACTAAGTCTAATAAAAAGGACCAAGCTAAACGACATACTCTAAAACAAACGAAGTCCCACAATAGATCTGAAAAGGTCGCGGTGAACATGGACAAATAACGTCCAACTCCTAATCTAATCTACATAAATAATGCTTGCTTAGGTGGAGCTTCATGTTTCCTTTAGGCATGATTATTGTGTTATTATAGTTAATTTAAAACAATATTAATACAACTATTGTTAATCAAATAAATTGTATAAATTCTTTTTAATTACCTATAATTTGTTTTAGATTAGTACATTTAAAGGAATTAGTGGAAATGAAGCAATTTGCCAGGTTTAAGGCTGTGCCAGTAAAAGTAGCATCCAAGTTATTCAACGTTTCCAGAATAACGTATTAAGGAACATCGTCGATGCATCCTGGTACTACCGCAATATTGATCTTCATAGGGACCCTAAAGTGAAGACTGTTGAAAATACAATACAAACATATGCCAGTAGTCACCAACAACGACTGCTTCAAAATGGAAACCTTGAGGTTATACAGCTCCTCAACAATGCAAATACAATAAGATTCAAGAGAACCAGACCTTTTGAATTAGTTCAGTGATGTTAGATTAAAGCTGAGTATAGTGTTATACGTTAATGGTAGTGTAATCAAATAATTAGACTCTAAAGTCTAAGGTACACTAGTGAGTAGAATCTAACAGCCGTATGCATAGTCGATCGCTAGCGACTCGCCAGAGATTCATTTCGGCGTATCGCCAGCGATTCGCTGGCGATCCGCCAGCGAAAGCCCAAAAAGCTGGCGACTCGCCGGAGATTGTCACCGGAATGTCATTTCACGCAAGTTTTTATGTTCTTTTATAGGGAAAAATTTGATATTCGTTCAATATTTTTTGAGTTTTAAGAAATGAATCATGAATAAAATGCGAGAGATACCGGTGATAATCCCTATAAAAGAAAATAAAAACTTGCGTGAAATGACATTCCGGTGACAATCTTCGGCGAGTCGCCACCTTCTTGGGCTTTCGCCGGCGGATCGCCAGCGAATCGCTGGCGATACGCCGAAATGAATCTCTGGCGAGTCGCTGGCGATCGACTATGCATACAGCTGTTAGTTTATGAAGTTTTTCATTACTATATAAATTAGGTAAAAATAAAATTGCTAATTGATCTTAATGATTAGATTGTAATATCGTAAATGTTTCTTTACTTGGGGCATTTATTAAAAAAAAAACCTAGTTGTTTCAGATTAGTGCATTTAAAGGAATTGGTGGAAATGAAGCAATTCGCTTATATATTTTATGAGATATTGTTTAAAAATTATTTATTTATTTGTTTGTTTAAGAATCAATGCTAGTGTTTTGTATATTTTAAATAAACATGTATATTTTTAAATGTCTTTTTTTTAGTTTAATAATATTTTAGAAAAAAAAAACTAGAATACATTTCTGAAATATTACCATTTAATATTTCTAACAGATTACAAATTTTTATTTCAGAAATATTACTGGGAAATATTGTACTTACAGGACATTTTTACGTTTCAGGCAAATTTCAGAAATGTTTCTGGGATGTTTCATAATATTTTTTATTGATTAAAAGCTCGTCAATGCTACTAAATAAAAATAAAAAAAAAAGAAAATCGGTGCTGAAATCTTTTGTCTTATACAAGGTGTCAATTTGAAAATGAATAGCATTTAAAATTGTGTCTACCAATGATAGTATGAAAATTTGGCGAAATGCCTCAATTTACATATTAAAAGGGGAACAATTGTTGAAGCCACTAACCTCCAGGGCTTCTACCCCTTAAAATTTTAAATGTTATCCCCTATTTCTTTTACCATTTTTGTGTTCCTTATGTAATTCTGGATAAATTGCATTATTATTTTTTTGTCAAAATTGAGGTACCTTACCTTATAAAAGTATAAGGGGAAATTAAGGCTTAATAATTCGATTAAATGGCTAAATGACTTCGGCCCGACTGTCGGCCGTAGTGACCTATATTTGCCGGCCTTTTAATTATAAAAGTTAAATGACCATCATTATAATTGGAGAGTAACAGTTATTGGGCTTTTTATTTTTTTACACAAAATGTTTGTTAGGATGGAATCCAACACATAACTTTTATAGTCGTGCTATTGAAAATGTGCAGAGGAAATTTGAAAATCAATAAAGATCCAGATTCTAAAAGAGCTTGTTAATTTTCTCTGGATGGTAATATACGAGGGTGGATCAAAAAGTGCCCGTGTTAGAAAGAGGCAAGTTTTTCAAAAAAAAAAATTTTATTTTTCAACGTAATCTGCTTTTAGTCCTATACACTTTTTCCAACGTTTCTACCTTTTATTTTACCCCTCCAAAAAATATGATTTCTCAAACTCCGCAAAATACGCTTCAGTCTCGACGATAACTTCCTCGTTAGAACTGAATTTTTTTCCCCCGAACCACGTTTTCATATTGGGGAATAGAAAAAAGTCGCATGGAGCCAAGTCGGGCGAGTACGGTGGGTGCGGCAGCAATTCGTACTGCAGTTCTTGCAATTTGACCGCGACAATTCTCGATGAATGTGCTGGTGCGTTATCGTCTTAGCCAAATGAGGCCGTGTCTCCTTCAATTTTGCATCGAATCGGTCCAATAATTCACTATAGTACTGCCCTGTGATCGTACTTCCTTTCTGCAAAAAGTCGATGAGGATTTTTATTCCATACAAAATTTTTCTAAAATGGACCGTATACGAGATATTTGAGAAAATGTGTAACTTTCGAATTTTGAAGAAAACTCAAAAACGGATAAAGAAAAAATCAATAAATTTTAAACTTAAATTTTATTTCGGCCTGACGTGAAATGATTAGATTTTGGACAAAGTCGGAACATCTAGGGAGGTACTTTATGGGAGGCCGTTTTAATATTTTATAGAGGTACTACAATAGGTTGTACAAAATAACCGAAAAAAGCCTATAATAACTAGATAGGAAAGTCATGTGTTGGACACATCAGATTTTTTCTTAAACGTTCATTTTCATCACTACTATCACTAACCTGTTCTTAATTTTACACGATGATGCACAAAAATGTAATGATATGAATACGTAGGCAAGTAACGTATCGGCTGATAAGAAAGTGTTTTTTGTCTAATGTTTCGGTGATTCATTCTTTAAAATTGTGCGCAGTGAAGTGTAATAATGTAAAAATGGTACTACCTGTGTAATATCTATTTGGACGAGTACACGAATTATAATCTGGCCTATCTATCCATCATCCATAAAACTTGTTCAACATCTCCAAGGTTAATTTTTCATTGAATTTCATTCAATTTCGTTTTTATATTTAAGTGAAATTATGGGAAAATGTTATGCTGGTCATAGCTCGTATTTCTTTTTCGTTTCCAGTTTCTCGAATGGAGGTCAAAAATCCGTGTGCGTCAGCATCCCCCGGATCCTGCTCTGCAGCGGCAACGGCTAGTCTCATGCGCGTACGCCGAACCTGACAGTATGGAGTAATCCCAGTTTGCAGTGCTGTGAAATTCACCCAAATAACGAGTATGTCCTAAAAATCGGTTCGCTGGCACTTTCGCTGCACGCAATACCCCGCAGAATTGGAAGGTCGTCATATCAGTCTTGGGGTGCAAATTGGGACAGTAAAAAGTTGGCGCGCAATGTAGCGCGATGCACGTGCATCCCTTATCAATCATGACACGAAATTTTTATACACGCACGGTGAGTATTGCTTGCCCTAGGACTTTTCTTAGATAAAAAAAAAAAAATAAAACGATTTGGCCTTGTGAAAGTAAAAGTATAGAACATATAATTAAGTTTTCTACTTAGGATATAAATTGGATCGAACAAAGCTGATACTATACGAACGTTTTTCCCAATATATTACAATACATTGGGTATTTTTAAATTAAATATGAAGCACTACCTATTAGTAAAGGACTGCAAACTTTTTAAATGTGGGTAAATCCCATCAAATTGTCTTAATTTTGGATGTTGCTAGAATTATGATACTTAATCAAAGTGTCCATGGGCCATACTTCTTTTTTTGGCCAATTTTCGTTATGCATGGTATTAAAAATTAGACTTTAGAAAGTTGTTATAAACATTTTTTTGATTATATTTAAAAAATATCGTATTTGTATCCTTAGATGACAAATACTTTTAGGAATTGCCACAGACAATCATATCGTAGTTATTTGCTTACACAGACTTACAATAACAATTAAAAAAAACTTTTTTTTTTATTTTAAATTACCTACTACCCTTCATCGTTATTATTCCATAAACAAAAAAATGTTTTACATAAAAGTTGTGTCGTTATGACTGAATTTTTTAAATAACCTTTTTTCCTGATATTTATTAAAGGCGTAGATAAGGGGGGGGGGTAATTACCCCCCCCCCCCCCCCAAGCCATAGTCAACATCAATATTTTTTTAAATGTTATATTAAACAAAAATAGAGAGATAAAATAAATACAATAAAACAAAGAGTTTCTCAAACATTATCATCTAAAATAATAATATTCCTGCAAATTTAAAATTAAAATTTATGTACAGGGTCCCATTAGTTCGCAATTGTTCAATATTTCAATTAGTTATATTAAGTTTTTTTTTTATTTGTAATTAATTGTACCTATAATTCGAATAATTCTATTACTGATTTTAAAATAATTACAAATATGCACAGTTGATCTTGCATCATAATCTCAAAAAGTATCTATGAAAACATGTGTTTGGCCTATAAAGTGGTCAAATAAGGTTTCCAGCGCCCAGTTGTCAACGCATGTTGACATGCAGTTTTAATAATAATAATACTCTCCCTAATTCACCTCCTTACGAGTAAATTTCAACCCCTGAAGTCGACTGAACGACTTGTTTAGAGGAAGCGACGGCTATTATTATTATTTGCTTCATATCTCTTCTGTGCGTTGACTATAACAACAACAACAACAACAACAACAACAACAACAACAACAACAACAACAACAACAACAACAACAACAACAACAACAACAACAACAACAACAACAACAACAACAACAACAACAACAACAACAACAACAACACCAACAACACCAACAACAACAACAACAACAACAACAACAACAAACAACGACAACAACAACAACAACAACAACAACAACAACAACAACAACAACAACAACAACAACAACAACAACAACAACAACAACAGAAACATATTATAAATTTTTAGGGCCTAATGGCATGTAGATAAAAATGTATTTAAATCAAAAAATGATTTAAATCTTACTGATAAGTGACAGCTCTACTTATAATGAATAATCCTAATATTATACCTACCTATTTCTTTTATTCTTTTGATACTTTTAATATTTTTCCTAACATTTTGATGTTAATTTAATAATTCTATAAGAAGTAATTAAATCACACTTACCTTGCCCCCAAAATGTCCAATTGATATTGTATCAACCTGTATACACCTCCTTTTGCAGCATACGAAGTACAATGGTACCAATAATCATCACAAACTGTAGTAAAAAAACTCCGAATGCAGTAAACACTAAATGTAGACATGATTATCTCAGCTAAGAAACAACAATAATTGTTTAATTAAATTATTTATATTGTACGTAATTAACCTTCTGTTCCTAAAATAGAAGTACGAGGGCTATACGATAGGTGTAAGTAAACATTTTAATTTTTAGATTTTAATAACTATACATATTATTCAACGATTTTGTCCCTATAGTACTACGCTTGATTGTACTTTCTTTTGTAGCTTTTTCTGAAATCGCAAATATCTTTCACATTAACCACTTTTTCTTGGAGTGTTCAAATAACTTGTCTATTCAGTTTATTATTTCATTTATTTTATATAATTCCTATAATTTGGTTTATATAATGTATTAAAATTTTAAAGAAAATCAGATAATTGTAGAAAATTTATAATAAAATTATCTCTTATCTAAATAATATTTATAACCCAGTTAAGTTAGGGTCAACAACTAAATATGAGGAAAAACTTTTCTCTTAAAGCTAGTCTACACAAATGTATAACTAAATTTAAAAGCACAATGGTTGTAGTTGAATTTTAGTCAATTTTCGAAGTTCCTGCAAGAGATAAAATAGCGAACTACATATGAAAGTTTTATCAATTTGAAAGTCAATTTTAGAAAGTTTTTAATGCGTTTAGTTTTCGAGAAACTTTTTGAATAAGTTAAATTAGAATATTTCATTATAATGCTTTTCCATTTAGTTAAAAAAATGTTTTATGTTTTATAAAACTTTTTGAAACGTAGAAAATTTTATAAACAGAATGCACATTTCTGGTGATATTCCATAAAAAAATACCTCAAGGTTTCCTGGGTTTGAAGAATAATAATTACTTGGTTTTTGGATTTTAGTAATTTTAACGTTTTAGTTCCCACTTTAATCGAAGGTTTTCAGTCAAAGAAAGATGGTTACTTTTTAACTAAAAACTTTAATAGACGACAAATCCCTAATACTCAATAGAACAACGCGTCATACGCAATAGAAACTGTTCTAAAAAATAACATTTTGAAAAGAAATACAATGGCGTTTGCAAAAATTGTAGAAAACGAAGACATTGATTGGCTTGTCCATAAGATATAAACCAAGGGTAACTCCTGAAAGGGGACCATGTCCCCTCCGAGATTAAAATTATTGCAATCCAAGAACTATTTATAAAAAAAATATGCTAAAAATGGTTAATGGCACTGGCCCCCCTACAAAAATTCCTCCCTTGATATAAACGACATGCAAATTACGAATGAGTAGAGAAGCATTCTTGATGCAATTGTTTGTCTTCAATGTTGTTTATAAACTTCTCAATAAGTTGTTCTTAATCCTTTTTATTATTGCCATATGGTCGGTATAACAGATTTCTGAGACCATCATTAATTCTTTCATTGCCATATTTCGTTTTAACATTTAGAAAACATTATCTGAATCGTTAACCCAACACGAATTGCAAAACATAAATAATAAACTTGTATAAGCTTTTATACTCATTTCACTTCATCTGAGTACCTATGGCCTTATTTATTTATTTTTCTCTAACTGAAGTTTTGTCCTAATTTCTATCAGAACGTCGAGCTAAAATCAATCGATATCAGAATAATAGGTATAATATTCCGCGAAAACAAAATTTAAAAAACTGTTTTAGCCGATAATGGAATAAAACGCCAACGTTGAACACAAAACAAATAAAATATACATGATGTCCTACTAAAAATTAGATCATTTATTAATTATCGAAAGTTTAATAATTATATCACTCACAAATTAGTAATTTTTTATACTTTTAGTTGATTAATATACCTATATCCTTAATTTGAAAGTATGTATTTTTAAAAGCCCATTTTTTCGGTTTTTTCCACAATAGAACAATTAAATAATGAATTAACTCCTTAATTCTGTTTAATTCCCGCAATCCAGCTGTCAGTTGTCACATCTAACCGGAAAAACCATACATTGACATGATGGATTGGTGTTGCATCGATTGCAGCAAGGTTGGATAAAAAGACAGCGCTGTTAATCATTGATAGATTGATGAAAAAAAAAGACACCGCACCGATGCCAACGTTGCTGCATCATAAAAAGACACACGTTATGCTTTATGCATACGTTTCTAAATCTTCCTTTACTCAAAATAACGTCAATCGTTAATATATCCAAGTAGAGGCTTTAGTTCCAATAAAATAACATTACTTATACTCGTATTTTTCCTAAAACATTCTGTAGTTTTATATATGCATAAATAACAAATCATTTATGTACTAACTTTTCTTAAAAAAATTCTTAATGTTTCAGGTGGCCGGACCAAACGGAGAAATCTTCGTTACGCAGAAAACGGAATATCTAGGACAAGTACTAGCCTCACTCGCTGTCTCTCTCGGACCATTAACAGCAGGATTAGGAAAAGGATACAGTTCTCCAGCCATTGCATCTCTTCAACAAAGCGACGCCGACGCATTCCCAGTCAGTGGCCAGCAAGCTTCCTGGTTGGCATCTCTGTCCCTCCTCGGAGCATTATTTGGAGCGCCCATTGGAGGTATAGCGGTACGTTGGGGAAGACGTAGAACTTTAGTTTTAGCAGGAGTACCTCTTTCTTTCTGCTGGATATTAACGCTCTTTGCTGTAAGTGTTGAAATAATGTGTTTTTCGGCCTTCATTAGCGGATTCTTGGTGGCAATAGTTCAATTAAGCGCACAAGTATACGTAAGTGAAATAGCTGCGCCTTCAATACGAGGAGGTTTAAGCGCACTTCTCAAAATTGCTGGTCATACTGGAGTATTAGTTTCGTTCGTAGGTGGAGCGTTTTTGAACTGGAGGCAATTAGCTGGATTCATATCTCTTGTTCCAGCTCTTATGTGCATAATACTAATTAATGTTCCAGAAAGTCCAGGTTGGTTGGTTTTACGTGGACGAGACCAAGAGGCTGAAAAAGCTCTTCGTTGGCTTCGAGGAGATACTGCAGATTTACAACTGGAACTTGCCCTTCTCCAAGCTCACGTTCTTACTAGGCCTATACAAAAAGATCCAGTAACTCTTTTCCAAAGTTTAAAAAGTCCAGTTTTTATAGCTTGCGGCCTAATGTTTTTTCAACGATTTTCTGGAGCGAATGCCTTTTACTTCTACGTAGTGAGCGTTTTCAAAGAAACATTTGGAAATACTAATCCGCATACCGCTGCCGTAGCTGTGGCAGTAGTTCAACTACTGTCGTCGCTATTGTCGGGTTTGTTAGTAGATTCTGCAGGTCGGCTGCCACTTTTGGTAGCCTCTAGCGTTCTTATGACTATGGCCTTGGCCTCATTTGGCTCTTTTGCTTATTATGAAGAAATACATCCAAAATTAAATCCTAATTTGGACTGGATCCCGCTCCTTTGCGTTCTGGTTTTTACAGTCGCATTTTCTTTGGGAATAAGTCCGATCAGTTTACTTTTGGTGAGTGAATTGTTTTCTTTGGAACATCGAGGATTTGGCACCGCACTCGCAACAGGATTCAGTTATTTCTGTGCATTTGTTGGCGTCAAAACCTTTGTAGATTTTCAAGAATGGTTGGGACTGTATGGCGCATTTTGGCTGTACGCTTTCATATCAATTTGTGGGCTGTGTTTCATAGTATGTTGCGTACCGGAGACCAAGGGAAGGGATTTAACGGAAATTGATACAGGCAGGTGATCCAACGCCATGAGACAAATGCATAAAGTCTCTATAAGTGTTGTTGAAAGGTACTGCTAGCATTTTTTATGACCATATCAACGATTTTAAGTACTATAACTTCATTAAAGCTTAATAAGCTTTAAATTCATATCTATAAAAAGAAACCTTCTTATATCATTTTAATAATAGTTAGGAATATTTTTATCATATGTTTTAAAGATCTCAGGAAAATTTTTAGACTGTTATTCTCATTTTTGCACATAAGTTTTGTAGGTTGATGCATTTCGAACTACAAATGATTGCTCAAAAATATAGATGTAAACCGTTAACTTAACAGGGGTTAAAGATGAAGCCAAAATTTTAGAACTATTTTCTATTCGTGTCCAAATAATTAAGACATCAAAATAGTTTAATTAAAATAACTTCAATTGAGCTAAAATAGCAGGATTACTCTTTAAACCCATTTAAGTTTTCATTTTAATTAGGTGTGCCCTCTAGGTAATAAAATGCCGGTTGATCCTCTGTAATGCTTTCTTATAGGCTTTTCGAAATAAGGGTTTAAAGTTTTATTACTGAATCCGAAGAATGAACGCCGGCACTAAGATGTTTATACATTTTTAAGGACAAACTTACGAGTGGAATATTCTCAACAGATAAATAATATTAGTTGTGATTCCTGAAAAATTAATCATAAAGAAATATTATGTATTAGGAAAATACTGTAAGATCCACTTTACAGTTTGCAATTTTCCTTGCTTTTAAGGAATATGGCTGAAATAAGCGCTGTCAATCACTTTAAAAATCTATAGAGTATATATTTCTGACATTCGAAATGTTTTGTGCTCGGAAACAAACAAACAAACAAACAAACAAACAAACAAACAAACAAACAAACAAACAAACAAACAAACAAACAAACAAACAAACAAACAAACAAACAAACAAACAAACAAACAAACAAACAAACAAACAAACAAACAAACAAACAAACAAACAAACAAACAAACAAACAAACAAACAAACAAACAAACAAACAAACAAACAAAACAAAACTGATAAACATTTAAATTTAAAATATACTCGGTTTTCCTGAATATCAAGAAAACCACATGAACTAACTCTAGTACCACTACTTATAAAAATCATAAAACATTTCTAGAAAATCTCTCTTTGGTCATAAAAAATTTAATGATGTCAGTAAAATTATTAACAGATTTGGTTTCGTTTAGTTTAATACGTTATCTTTTGGTCCAGTTATTTATTTAACTGATAATTGCAGTTTACTTGCAGCCTCTTTAGGATCTTTATCTAAGACTACGATTTGGAGTATCATCTGCAAATGTAGCTATAGTGTCTTGTTCTGGTTAGGTTATAATACAAGTGTATAATAGAATCAAAGTGGGTCGCAGAACGCTTCCCTGTGGTACTCCTACTTTGATTTATTTCAATTCAGAGTATGCCTTGTTTTTCTCTAAATAATCTATCTGAAATGTATGAATCCAGTAGCTCTGAGTATGGTTATGGAAGTACCACATTCATTTTATGTTTTAAGTCATCATGCCATACTTTATCATAAGCCTGCAGATCATTACTTTAATTGGTATATGCTGTTTCTCCTCCTGTTAAAGCATTATATATTCTGGTTCTTCTGAAACGTTAAGTTTAACATTATTGTCGTTGATGACTATAACTTGGGTTGGGAGTTTGGGGTTTCTTTCACCATACTATGGAGTTTATTAAAGTTTTGACCATTATTCACTATGATAGGTCTTAATTTTTACAGCTTTTTTCAATTGTAGTGCTGTCATTTTGTTGCTGTGGTCTTTGTGGAGGTGTCAATGAGGTATCCATTTTTTTTTCTGTTTTTCGCGCGAATTCTTTAACTAAGTTGGTGTACCAGGTTAGTGATTTAACTTAGTGACCTTTTCTGCAATGAATTACGAAGTGTAACACTTTTTTCATTACCGAAAACTGCGGACTATAAAGTGGTTCAAAATAAGTATTTAACTTCAAAATATGTGACCAATAAGATAAAAAATTACTTATTTGAGAATAATCCACAGTAAAAGTTGGTTCCCGTAAAATAAAAGCGCCCTGTACATATATAAATATATAAACCTTTAGAAAACTGTGATTAAAATATATTTTCCAGTAGTGCCATATTTGCTTATATCGAAGTGGTCTTTTTCCAATCTTGTGATATACATATTTAAGGTATCCGCTGTTAAATCCTAAAAAACACATTTTATGTCTTGGAAAAAGAGCTTTATTAATCAAATACCTATATCAATCCGGTCTCTATAGCTAAGCGATAATCATAAAATATCGTTAAAAGGTTTCTTAGAGGTAAATGGTTATTATATTAATTAAAATCCCTTTTAGAAGATCTACAAGAGTGTGCAGCCTATATTTTTATTTTGGTTAAATATTTTTTACTGAAAAATGGATTCGAGATGTTTTTTCTACATTACTATGGTCATTGATTTTATGTTTTGTGTAGGCTTTATGACTGCGCCACTTTAAAAGCAACACAGTTTATTTAGAACTTTAGAAATCAACAATGAATGGCAGACTTAGGTATTAACCACTAGCGACAGCTTTGATATCGTAGTGGTTAGAGTTTTATTGACAACTCACGTGTTTTCTCGCTTATTTCTACACTGAGAAAAATGACTGGGAAATAAATTGTTCCTTTGTGTGTGTGTTAACAGAAATATATTAAAATATGCTCTACAAACAATCAACAACCACTATTGGTTGATTAATAATTAACACAGATCGATTTGAGACGTATTTGCCGCTTATTTACGGACATGCGTAGAAAAATGTAGGCCCCTCATAAACAATATAAGTGATTTAAGTGATATATTGACTTAGACTGTCATCTTTTGGTGAGGAGAAATACTATGTGAAGAATTCCTACAGTTTGGTGAGAGCAAAATCGGTACAAGCGTCACTTGTATCCTTTTTATTTCAAAATGCACTTATGGTCCTTTTATTCTAAAACCCTTAATTGTTGTTACTGTATTATAACTTATACTGAGACATTGCTCACAAGTTTCATGCTCTAATCCTAACCACTAATCCATCTATACCACGTATTACATGCATAATGTTTGTAACGTTCAAATATATAAAGATGAAAATTGATGTTTATTCGTGTCAGTAGCACATCCAGATTTTAAGTCTGGGGGTGGGTAGTGGTAATATTTAAGCCTTTATTTCTGATTAATACATTTTTAGCACCTATAAAAGGTTAGGTTTAAATATCCCAAAGCTACGAAAATTAATGTTACAAGCTAGGCTGGACAATACTCTTTCGAGTTACATTATGATGGCGTTAAATAATTTTCTATTACAGAAGCCATGTGAAATTGAAATTAAAATAATCATGAGTGGATCGCTTGGTATGAATCTTAGGCAATGGAAGATCTTAATCAATGACAGTAATAATTCCTTAGACTTGGGTATGATTACTTCTATGATTGAAGTATTTGATATTGTAAATTATTAGTATCAAAGTTTTAAATTAAAGAACGATAATAAAATTAATCAAAATAGTATTAAAAACCAAGGTAGAACCAAAGACTACGTAGAACCCTATAATACAACTGAAATTTTATAGGATTTATTGAAGTTTTTCTTTTGTGACTAAATTTTTGCAATGACTAAATTATTTGAATTGCCATCTATATGAAAACTTGTAAATATAATGATCTTTTACCATTTCTAAGAAACCATTTAACAAAATTTCACTAGAAATCCTCAAAAAATGAGATTTTCAATTTACCTCTCCCAGACTGGAACCGGAACATATTGTTTTAAACATATCTCATATATTTAAAAAAAAAATCAAAGGACCGACAAATATATTATAAAATTGTTTTCTTTTAAGATAATTTCTTTATATCGAATATCAAAAACAGAGTTAATTCTTCAAATTATTATAGCTAAGTAGTACTGCTTTATATAAAAACAAAATATTGAACAATCAAAAAAAATACTATTTTCAATATATCGAGATTGGATTTGTAATTAAACGTTTGCTTCCAGAATTTTTAGAAAAGTATTTAATATATTATTGCCTTTAGATAGAATTAATATTCAGGCATTTTCTAGATGGATAAAAACATTTTTTGATCTAGAATTGAGAATATTTGATGAAGATTCGTCTCTTCAACTAAGAGGGATAGAAATTCTTAATCAGTTTATCAATTTGGTATCCATTAGGAAATTGCCTTTTGACAATAAAAGAAATACATGTTGACAATACTTGCAGAACTAGAAAATGACAATATTCGAAGTTAAATGACAATATTTAGACAATATTCGAACTTAGAGTGATTATAAAAAAAAGTATAAATTTTAACTGTAGGTGCTATTTAGAAGCTTTAGAAAAGATAATCATTATGAATATATTTAGTATTGTATAATGTCCATGGTCAATCAAACGTTTCATGGTGAAAACACTGTGATAATAAGAAAAAATGTATTGCGCATACAGGGTATAGTTAAAGTGAAATTTTTGTATCGTAAATAGAGGTCATTGAGGTGGTTCTAAATATAATATATTTAATGGATCTTAACAATATTTTTAACTGAGATACAGAGTGTTTTACCTATTTCTTTCGACAATCATAAGTAACGCCTGTAACATTGGCTAACACCGGCCGATATAAGAGAAACCTGTAAGCTGGCTCACGTGCCTATCTACTTAAGAGGAATGGGTCTAGTGAGGCCTGAGTATGGTGAGTTAACCCACTCTCCTACGTTACAGATACAGCTCTTAACAAGGATAAAACATACAAAAATGTAAATCATCACCAATAGATATTGTAAAAAAATCTCAATGAAAGATGTACTGGTTCACAAGGTGTTATAAATTGTTTTTCGATTTTTTTTATAAAAATTGTTTGATCAGGAATACCATTTTACTTAATTAGCGTTTCTTAACTAATGTTGTGTCTGTTAAACATGGATCATTCAAAGTTGTAGTCGAGAAATACTTAGACCTTACATTTTTCCAACATTGGATTAATATGTTATTTAGTTTACTAGTTCTTAATTCATATTTATATTCTTTCTCTTTATTCTGGCCTAAAACTAAGTGAATATCAAGTTAGGGACACCCTGCACACAGTCTACTTCGTTCAGGATTATATTAATACATTAATCTCTCTACTCTGTCCACTATTCAACGTTGGATAGAGCTGATCTCTTAGATGTGATCGTGAATACCAATACATCTTTGCACTGAGGGTTTCGCAATATTGGTGGCCTACATATTTTCACCTATCAATTCGTGTTTATTTTATTCTTGCTAGGACACTCACATCCACTCATTTTCTTTTTAAATATAATCCTTTGATTTCAAATGAAGTAATTTTAGAATAAGTATATACAGAGCATTTAAATATGTTTAAAAATAGCAAGTATGAACCTGTAAATACGCTATAGAGTGCTATAACGGTAAAAAAATCATCATATGCAAAGAATAATTATTTAATAAGATCATAATAAGGTTTCACTAAATAATTTTCATTTTCCTTCGCTTGTCCTTGATATAATTACATTGTAGTTTCCTTGATACCTACTCATCACCACGTATTTTTTCTAGAGTAAACAAAATGCCCCATATTCACTGCTCCTATCGTATACCAAACCTGCATATCATTCCCTTGAAGTGCGTGTTACGAAAATCACCTTATATCTGGGAATTAAATATGTATCCACATATATTAGGATGGGATGGGAAATAATTATATCTACGGACAAGCTCGGAAAATTACAATTAATCTTCCTTAAGGTGAGTCGATTAATTTTTTAATTTTCCTTCGCTTGTCCTTGTATTGTAGATGTTTAGAGTAAGGAAAGGTGATTTTCTGAATAATTGACAGACTTGTGCCTAAATTTTGTAATAAATCGGTCGTGTTCCTGCGCTGGTTTTGGCAAGCAGGCTTGAATTTCGTTCTAGAGTTTTACCGTTAACCGGAATTTTGTAATTATTGAAAAGTTCTTTTGCTGATCCCCTGGCTATACCATTTGACAAATTAATACCGTGTAAATTTTGTGCTCTCTTTAACTATGTAGATGGATTTTAATAATTTTGATGTACAGGGCATTGTTTTAAGAACCAAACAATTAATAAACTTTTTTGTTAATCTGCACATATATCTTCCGACTATAATTACTCATTTGCTCACTCTAAGGAAACCAAATATACCAAATGTAAAATACATATACTGGGTGTTTCGATAGTTATGATCCTCGATAAAAATAAGTAAAATCGGCAATAACAATACTGTATATTGTAACAAGATTGTATATTTAGAATCACCTCGATGACCTCTTTCTAACATTAAAATATTTCATTTTAACTATAAAACACATTGTTTATACTGTATGTCCCAAAAAGTAATATACAGATGGAAAAGTTATTATAAAAAAAAGATTTTTGATAAAAAAAATTTGCATCACTTGGAAATACGTAACATTCAATAATTTCCAAATTTGTATAGTTAGTGATTTAAAAATAAGTTAATTTGTGGCAGAAAGAGTGCAACTAAGATAAACTATATTGGTGATTTCTCGTTTACGTCTGTACCATATAAATTTGACTTATTTTTATCTTTTTAAAGAAAAAAATCTCTAAATAAACAAAATAACTAAAATTCATCAAACTATTTTTCAAATTATCATTTGTGATTGCAATACCATAGCGACACATATTAAAAAAAAATCCAATACACACTTTAGCATTAGTTTGAATATAAATCTCTTGAATAAATAATTTAAACTTGAGCATATTCCTTTCATTTTAAATATTATTGTGATATTATATCACTGATATATATATTTTAAAATATTTCACTTTATAGTATAAATCATTATTTTTTATTTTCCCTGTATACCACACATATTTTGATACAAGGATGTATATTTTTTTTAAGAAATGTAAGACACTTGTGTCCTATTTGTATCCTACAAGTTTTTGGGACACCCAGTACATATATATTATTTTTTAAATGTATCCTTTATAAAAAGTGAAATAAGACCTTATTTGATATACATAGTGTCCGAAAGGAAGTTTACAAGATCTAAATATCCAAAATAAAATTAAAATGTTGGAATTTTTGCTAAGCACCACATAATTTGTTTGTTTTTAATCAAATTTTGGCCATGCTTTTGTAAAACATGTTCTAAGAAAGTAAAAACCGTCTTGTTTATGATGAACGTGTTTACTAAAATTCCATAAAAACATATTTCTTAAAAAAAATATGAACAGAAAAAATGTTTAAAACTGACATTTTCTTTCGATTTGGATCGTTTAAACTCCGGTTGGACACACTGTATATATATTTTATTAATACAAATTCTTTCAAATCTTGTAGAAACGAATATTATTAAATTTTATCTTAGATCCCAAAAAAATGCTTTGAATATACGAAAAATGTATTTATATAGCCTAGTTGTCGAATCTGGAAATAATAAATGAAGATCGAGAATTTGTGAAAAACGCTGACAAAGTTGCCATATGCAATATACAGGATGTCCCAATGAAAAGTAGCCCATTTTCCATCATTTATTACCTATACAAGGTGTTGTTTAAAAATCTTCTCTTTTAAATTCATCGTAACCAAATTTTATCAAATGGAAATTTTTGATTGGGACACCCTGTATTTGAAATAAGAATTCATTTAATCATACAAATTAAATGTTGGCTCAATGACAAATAGATTTTTAACACATTCCACTTTACTGTCTATATTTCCAGATTCAAATTATATGCTGGATTAAGTTTTAAATGAGGTAATTTCCTTTGCTTCCACTTCAACCTCCAATTAGATGTAAATAAACGTTTGCGGCCTTATTATTTTCATCTTGGCGCAGATATACATAATATCTGCTCAGTTTCGTCTTCCATATGCAAATTCTGTCCAGTAGAATGTAATATTCATAAACCAAGTCCTATGGACTCAGTTTCAGTTCTTTTTAGACTTGTGTATACATTTTTTTTTGGTTATTCATCTCTACCTTTGTACAAAATAGATTTTATGACACAGCCAGTATTAGGTAACTAGAATAGAGCTCAAGATCTTAGAAGATACCTAGCTATCTGACAACATTTTTATATTTTTGTTTTGCAAAAGGGAAATGGTAGAAGTTGGTATCAAAAGTATCTGCTTGCTTGTGATTGTTAAGAAGTAGCAAAGATAATTCATCGTTCAGTATAGATGACGTTGAAGAAGGTATGTGTGTGTTATCGGATAACTAACACTTCTAGGATCATTTCAAAACTGTAATAATTTCCTATCGACAGCAAACCATCTTCGCCTCCTTCTCCAGTAGAATGTGGAAACAAATTAAATCCTTCGACATATTAACTACCATAGAATGAAGAGAAAAACTCTTTCCATGATACTACGTCACGGTCACGTATTGTGGTGTGGAGGCATGACTTTTACGCATTTGAGGTGTCAGCTGATTGAAAACAGAGGAAAACAGCGCGCGAAAATAAATGTTAATCTGCCATATTCCACACCACATTACGTCATGTACAAATTCGACGAAATTTCGTCGACTAAGCACAGCTCTGTAATTTTTTGTATCATGAATAATGTCTTAATAAGCACAAAAGCGCCATGTTTTAAATGATTGGCTGATATGATCAATTTAGTTGGTTCTTACCTTAAAATATTAACAAATATTGTTGGACTATAACTAGAAGATACTGTATTCTAGTTTGGAGTAATCTAGTTTACATAGTTTAAGGATTGTGTATTATGCATGGACTTGTAATATCCACTGACAATAATTTACAAAAAGAACGTTTGCGACCAAATATCAATGTACAAACGTATTCCATTATGTATAGACTAATGGATACACTTGAAATGATAATGCAAACAAAATAAATTAATGGATTTAAGATATAAGGCAGCCATTTCACTGTATACTGATTAAACGTGATCCGTCGTAATAAAATTTACATTTTAGTGGGTACAATTACGGACCAAATCTCTACGGACCAAAGCACTTGCCCGTCTGAATGCAAATAAATTAAAAATGGTTGAAAAGTATTAGTACATGTATAAGGAGTATCGATATCAACTCCCAGGCGGGATATTTTGGAAATGAATATGTTAATTCTGTAAAAGCTATTTTGCAAAGGACTCAGTTTAGGATATAAATTGATTTTAGATATGTCAATATGTAGATGGCGTTGCGCTCAATTATTATTTTTTCGATTGAAGCATCTTTCAAATGCAGCACATCTTGCAGAAAATGCTATTTTGTTCTATGAATTAATTTAGATATATTTAAATCCAAACATTGCTTTTTCCAAACAATTAAAATTGTACCTATTAACTCATATCATTCTAAAAGTCGTATTTTTGCCAATAAAATATAAAAATATGTATTTAAGTATTTGGAAAAAGCAATAGAGGTAGGCTCAAATATCTCGAAAATGCCTAGATTTATGGAATTAGTTCATAGAACAATATCTCTTTAAAAATACAAGATGTGTTACATTTTAATGAACCTCCCAATGAAACAAAGAAAATTTGAGCACAGTTCCATTCAGATATTGACATATTTAAAATAATTTTAATCTAAAACTGAAGTTGAACTCAACACAAATTATCAATACGGCTCTAAGGCTCGCTTACCAAGTGGACTATAACTTTAGTTGCAAACCTAGAGGCTTAACACTGCCTTAGGGTTTACATTTTGTTATTTTATTTATTATTATTTGATTATCTTTGCTCAGAGAACTATGCAATGTATAAAAGAAAAAATGTGTTTCTAGTGAAACCCGTCTGACTTCTATCGAAGTACAAACTGTTCTGCCGGTCTCAATCCTTCTATCTAGAAAGATACAAGGATACACAGATGTGCTACATTCATTCCGACACATAGGCATCTCGTACGTTTATTTAAACACGTATGCAACAAAACACCTGTGCATTGACTACAGGACCGTCGTTGAATATGTTTAAAAAAAATACTTGTTTTAAAACAGCTCCCTTTCTTTGCAAAATATCCGACCTGAGAGTTTTTATTGGTATACTCTGTATACTTTACAGTAAATTTTGGATTCTTATGAAAAAAAATGAGTAATTAAATATTAATACGATTTGGAAGAATTGTCTTAATAAAACCAAATTATTTGTAAAATTAAATTTAGAAATTTTATGTAAATTAAAATATTTTCAAAGGGACCTCGATTATTTCAATTCATTAATTTCACCATGAAATGAACATAAGCTCAACTTTTTAAAATAATCTATTTGTCATAGAAATATTTTAATATTAGTTAATTTAAAAAAGATTTTATACGTTCGATACACCTAAACCTACTATTTGAAATTTTCTAGATGCCTTCATTACCAAAAATATATTTATGCATATTGTTGATAATTTGTTATTAATATATTTTGTAATTTGTAACTAGATTGGTAATGCGCTTTAAAAAACTCGGAAAATAAAAGGGAGGCAACAAATATTTTATTATTTCTTTATTTTCAGATCAAGAACCGATAAGGATTATTTTACGATGTTCTTTAACAATACAAACCATGTCTTTACTACGTTAGACGTATATTTCGAATGTTTAATTGTTGATAGGTAAAATAATGATAAAATTTCAATTTTTGTCATTGGCAATTCAAGCTAAGTGATACGCCGCCCTCTCTGGGACATTTTGAAAAGATGTTTGTTAGCAGGCATGTTACATAATGTTTACAAAATTAAAGTTTGAACGCAATTATGGTCCGTCTAACATTAAATTCAATTGGGATTACCATCAAAAGCAGAAAATTTCAGAGCGAGATTGCGACGGCGTCGGTCAACTCGAGCGGTATAGCTCAAGGAATATCATCAGAATTTCGAAAAAAAAAAAAAAG
Source organism: Psylliodes chrysocephalus (assembly GCA_927349885.1). Classification (NCBI taxonomy): domain Eukaryota; kingdom Metazoa; phylum Arthropoda; class Insecta; order Coleoptera; family Chrysomelidae; genus Psylliodes; species Psylliodes chrysocephalus. Next base: position 2,281,422 of record OV651820.1, read on the forward strand.
CAAATTAAATGCGTACTTAATTAATCAGCTTTCGTTTGAAAAGATAGTTTCAAGGAAATGCGGTTATTAAAGTTAATACGGTGATGGATAAGAAAGTAACGTTGTCTCGTGGTCGACGGTCTAAAGTGAATGAAAGATTTACTAATTAACAGAGTAGTGAAGGGTCTATTGACTCGGGATACTTTGGATGTTGAGAAATTTAGTCATCGAAACCAGACTATGAGATCACTGATCTGTCCTCCTTTAAGAAACTTCAGATATCGCTAAATGCTACACAATACAGAACTAAGAAATATTAATAATGGGATAAATTGAGGCTAATAAAGTAGTTGATATCGTTGACAGTTGGCATCTAATTAAAAAAAATTCTGGAATTGTCCCTGATGACTGCCGCTCAAAATGGTAATTTGATCAATCACATTTATTCTAGTTAATTATTTTTAAAGCAAAATTAGAATTTACCAATATTATTGATCAGCCCTCGTACGTAGTAAATTAAATTCTTTGTTTTCGACCTTCCATTCGGTGTTAATCCTTAACAGAGAAAAAAAGACAAATATCAAAAGCCTTATATTTTGAAGTTACTTCTATCTTTATAGTAAAATTACGAAAATTACTTGAAAAGCAGGATGTACCTAATAAGTACAGAATACATTAACTAATCCTAGTCACCTGGTAGGGTAATTAATTACAGCTTTCATGTAACATATTTTATACACAAAATTCCTTTTCCATCCAGCTGGATTAGGCAACGATCAATACTATTTTATAGTGACTGACAGTAACATATTATGATCAATGAATGGATGAATAGGATAGATAATATATAATACTATGCCAAAATTTGGAACAAAAATGATGATATACAATGCCTAAATTTGAAAGAAAATTCATTTTGTTGAATAGATCGATAACAACTTATATACTTACCAATTTTCTAAATCAAAAAATAATTATATTTTACAATAAATTAAGACTAAAGGTAGAGTTACCATGTTCAAAAATACAGTTTCCTCATACCTACCAAATGAAAATTCCGAACTTTTTTTAAACCCAGAAAAAATTAAACTCCAATTTATGAAATCATTGCTTAACTTTTTATTAAAAAAGTAGGTAGGTACAAAGCGAAAAAAAAAACTAAAAACAAACAGTTCCTCAATTAAAAATTGTAAATGTAAAACATTATACTTTTTCGACGTTTGAAATGTATCTCCTCGAGCAGAGCGAGATTTTTTGGTCACGTGACATCGAGCAAACCATGTCAATGGAGCAAACGGAGCTTGTATTAAAAGAACGGTATCGAGTAAAAAAGTAAAGCAATATACAAAGGGCATACACAAACACAACTACACAAGGATAGTGATATTCATCGCAGGACATAACTTTCATTTTACATTAGATATTTATCGCACGATTCGGAATTTAATTTTAAGGGCCAAAATAACCGTTTATACGAGATTTTAAGTATATATCTTAATATTTTTGATAATTTTCCGGACAATTTATAATTACAGACAAAACAATAAAATTCCGGACAAAACACTAAAATTTCGGACAAAACGCCAAAATTCCGGACATTCCCTGACGTCGATAACCCTAGCTGAAGGTGTGTACACTTTTAATGTACGAAAAATACTTTAATTCTTCACTGAATATCAAATGTAATGTATTTGTAAAAAGACAATAGTTTTCACGATTTTGTTGCCTCCCTTTTAGATTTTATTCGTGAGAAAGCTTTTTCTTAGTACTTTGTGTTAACCCAAATGTATGTAAAAGCAAGCTAACTTGCGAAAACAAATCGAAACATGTAGTGATTTTTGATATAGGTATTTAAATACCTAGTAGGTACTGTTAAAACAAATACAAACAAACGAAGGTTAATTTTTTACCTAAAAAATGTATAAAGACAACCAATTAGTTGCTTCTTGTATTTTCATAGAAATTACTACCAACATGTCTTTAACTAAGCTGTTTTGTTATTAATAACCCATATTTCAATTACTCTATTCTTGGGACTTGGGACCCAGCTCTTGTTTTCAGGTATAGTGTGGACCCATCAGTTTTTGTGCATCTGGTACCAATAGGTGACACGAATCTAAGAATAATGTATTATCTGCGATTAGGTAAAAAGGAAATTATTGTAGGTGACGAAACACCAATTGACAAAACAATAATAAATATACTATACTATATATTATATACACATTTTATATAAATACTAGTATTCTGGCTTCCGCCAGTTCATCCCTTTAAAACCCTCATTTCTGGTTGATTATCCAAAAAAATCAAAATTACTAACGCAGCCATTCTATCAAAAATGTCTTTTCTATTGTAATTTTGTGACAAAGGACTAAAACGACTTTTGTTTTCGTAGAATAATTAGGACATGTAAATATCGTTAATACTGAAACGGCTGTTTCTTTTCAAAGAAAACAAAGATGATGATTAGGACGTAATCAAATTGGGATTAACAAAGGTTTATATTTTAATTATCTAAAATGCCTTAATTAATTTTAAACCAGATGTACATCTATTCAGTTAATCTTAAACTAAACATTGTTGTTTGGATGTAAGAAGAAAATTACTTTCGGTATAGATATAATCTAAATTAAAATTTAGTATATTCGAAGCTAATCGAATTTTTTACTTTGAAGACATTTTAGCAAAATGTATTTCCTTTTTCACTTACTGTAGCTACAGGGTTAGCAAAAATGTGGAAACACCTGAATATCTCACAAACGCGAAACGGAAAAAAATATTTTTACGCATACCTATTTATTACAGGGCTGTGATAAGAGGAGCATTTTTCTAGAATATTACAAAATATACAAGGTGATTCGGAAAAGAATAACAACCCAAATATTGAATAATTTATTTTTACTTGCCCAAAGTGAATATTGTTGAACTGTCAAAATTCGTTACGTAATATTAATTGGTATATCTATTAATTCAAAACGCACAAAAATTTTAATTTTACTTAACTTTGGAGACATGTTAACATCTAATGTAACCCTAGAATGCTATAATATTACAAAATTACTCTAGAAAGTGATTATATCATTTAAAAACCAATTGGGATGCTATACGCTTTTTTGTATTTTGTAAAAAACCCGAAAAGAAAAGAACATTTTTAAAAGATGATCAGCTGGCTTCAACTTCTGTATAAGCAGAAGACAGCCATGTTGCCGTTTTGCTTAGGCCTTAGTGTTGTGAATGACGTTCAGTAGACATTTGGAGATACCAGCTACATTTTGTCGAACACCTTCAATATTATCAATCTTGTAACATTGAAGAAGATCTATAGCTAATTAAATCTCACCAGTGTAACAAATGGTAGGTTTCTAATTAATCGTTAACTTATTTAGAACTCTATCATCTATGTACTACTAGAGATAAGGCAGCACTGTCATCAGCTCCATTCACTAGTAGCAAAAACAAACTTAATAGCATATTTGAGCGTTTTTGCTAACTGATAGTCCTTAGGGATAGGAACGCAAGAGCTTCACAAATGCTGTGAGTATTTTTGTAACTGGTTTTAGTTCTGGAAAGGGGTTAATCAATAATAATAAATGGAGGCAATCGATCAACAAAGAAAATGAATTAATATAAACAGTAAACAAATGTATATTTAAAATTAAATAAAAAAAAAATATTTAGGGGAAAAACAAACATAACCTACTACGCTTTAGTGCACTATTTGATAATATGCCCAAACCAATTTTTGATCAGAACTTATTAAACCTGAATTAAATTCGTTTTCGTAATATACAAATTTGAACAAATACTGAACTTCCTATGGGATTATATTTTTGCGAATATGACTGGACTATTTTATGCTCAAAATCAGATAGAGAGAGAAGTACATAATTACTTATTATTCATGAAATTATGGCAAACCTGCTTAGATAGGTTAAAAGTTCTAAAACAAATTAAAATAATGAAGTTCTTAGATATATAAAACTTGGTTGTATTTATTTTTACCTTCAATATTATAAATTAAAAATATCAATATCGTAAAAAAATTTAAACGATTCACATAAAGAAAATCCTTATTCTTTTTTATCCATTCTCCAATATTCTTGATAAAAGTTTACGGAGAACAATCAGCAGTTTACGTTGGTTTACACGTCTATTTTCTTTTTTATTGATTTACCCTGAATTTTCAGTATCAAAACTTTTTCGCTTTAATTAAAAATTTCGCCCCGTTCTGTTTTCGTTTTTTGACTGCGTATACTTATTTGGGACAAAAGATAGATAAATACGTAATAATCCTAAACGTATGAAACCTTCGATCGTTAACTAAAGCAACGTTTAATTCATTTAATTGTCCCTTTTATATGTGTTAAGGTGACATTAAAGTTTTATCGATATTTGCTTTTGGGGAAAACTTTATAGTACAGTCAACAAACTTCATTTTCTATTGGAATAATACAAAAAGAATAATATAGATATAGATAATAATAATTATAATCAAATTAGGGACAAATTTAAATAATATGTTGGTAAAATAATGAACGTTTTCAATCATACAGCTTCAATTTACCTTAAAGTTCTTTCGAAAGGTAGAATTACCGAAAAATATTAGTAAATAAACAAAAATCACTGCATGTTTTGCAAAAAAAATTGTGTCAATTGTGTTATTTGTGTAGTAAAATACGTGAATGTTTTCTTTATAATTTATTGCAGCAATAGATTTATTGTGAAATAAAGTTATTTACAATGGAGTTTTGGCATTTTATTTATCCCACTACCATAGCTTCGTTCGATGTAAGAATCCTGAACCGAATTATAACTAACAGTAACGATTTCGTATGCGCAGTGGTTAAAAAACGGTCGCGGAACAAAAAGAACTGAATTACTGGGGGTCAATTCTCGACTTTTATTCCCATGGGAAAATAAAATTTTCCCATGGGAATTCAGTTTTCGTATTCTCGACTTAATCGGTGGAATATTTTCCAATGAGAAGTATGGGAAAATATTCCCCTGCTTACGAGCATTGGAAATTGTGTTTTCCAATGGGAATTGTACTAGAGTTTGCGCATTAAAGTCGAAAATTTGACGAAAGACCACGCGAAAGTCTAAGACATAACCAAAGATTATTGGATATCTTGGATTTTTGGTGAAATTGTAGTTAAAACATTTTTTTGGCGTATTTATAGATTGATATTATTTTATTCATGTAGATATATTATTTTTAATTCTCTTTCACTGAGAAACTGTATAAACTGATTTTCCTATATCATTTAGAAATTGTGGGAGCTGCTAAGGGACTGGCAAATAACACAAATTGAGTGTAGTAAATTTAATGACCTTTTCGAAAATTTTATTATTTTCGTTAATGAAAGAATTTCTTAGTTTCTCAAAACTTTCGTTGCTCTTCCATACAAAAGCTACCTTTTCTTTTTTCAACATGAGAAAAGAAAAACTAAGAATAACTCGACAAGTTTTATTTATTACACGTAATCGAATATTTTCACTTATTCCTCGATCATGATAGCGATTGCTCGGCACGGCACCTGCTCCAGCGCGGAGGCTTGGCAGGTAATCGGATACCCAAAAACCACAACAAATACAAATATTGCCAACAGTAAATTTTAAAATATCTTTAATGTTATTGGTTGTTTCGAAATATTCGTGAACTTAATATCAGACATACGTGAAACTACTATTTCCATGGGAATGTCTATTCCGACACGTTCGAGAATTGCATAACCTATTACCATGGGAATATAAGTATTGGAATATTTTCCCATGGGAAAATTTTCCAATGATCTCGAGAATCGAGCCCCTGGTTCTATCCTGCGTTCGCGGTAAAATTGATATTGGTTTTGAATCGCTTATGTTATACCTGTAATGACATTTTTAATAAAATACATTTTTTTATTAACTTATTTATTAAATGATTGAAAATAATATAAAATATAGGACTTTTGGACGATTTTCGTCGCGTGCAATAAACACTTACTTTTTGCACTTGTTGCATAAATAACTATTATAGTTACCTTTCTTGTAATGTAATGACTTGAGATACGCAATTTCGTGAAATTGTAGAGCATATTTTTTGCATAATATGTGACTTATCTAAATTTTCAATTTTTCGAGTTACGTCACTTCGTGATATGTTCGAATAGGATAGAAGACATTCTAAATCATCCCAGAGAATGTTTATATTGGTGACCACTTACAGAAAAAAGGTGAAAAGGGAAGTGTACACAGCGAAATGAAAAGAGTACCAAAATATCATGTAAAATGTGTAATTTATCTTTACATATGGATTATTTTACTTCGTTCCATACCTAACTGTAAATCACCGACGGGAAATATATGTCCCAGTTAAAAACACGACCAGAACATAGAAGTCTAACCTTTTTTTGTTTTCTTGTTACAAACAAATTTAAATTCGTTGATTTTGTAATATTTAAAGTATTTCCCTTCATTATGTAACGGAATATTGAGTAAATATAATAATACTCTCCCTAATTCATCTTTTTATTAGTAAATTTCAACCCCTGAAGCCAACTGAGCTTGTAAGGAGATAGCCGTGGCGCTCCGGGGCGACTTAAAGATGATTAATGGTGCCATTCGACTTATAGGTAAGAAAAACCACACCTCATTAGTGGACTGTAATTAAAAAAAAAAAAAAATACCTGTTGATTTCTTTTGAGGTGCTGGTTATTTCTTCAATGTATGCCAAGTGTGCAGATGCGGCTTTGCAAATTTGGATTGATGTGATATGTAGAACGTTTTTTCAACATCGTACTCTGCCAAACCCAACATCGCCGAGCCTGCCCTCTCCCCTTAAACGAAAATCAAAGTTAGCTGCTCGACATTTCCAGCCATAAATTAGAAAATAGAGATCGACAGTAACGAATCAGTAAAAGTGAAATGCAGTATCGTACATTTACGAATTTGTAACTGTTCATCTCTAAATTCCCTTGGTTTTCGAAACTTAGATTTCCATTCGAGGATTTATATGTATACTGACATAATAAGTAGATAATTATGTTTACGAGAAATATTAAATATTTTGACACACTGTGTTGGATTAAGAATGTACCGCCTTGAACTATTTGGAGGCAGACAAAAAAAATTCGAATTGATCACAGTTGAATATGTAAGGTGAAAAAATCGACAAGAAATGTTAAAATTGTAGCCAAATAAGAGAAATTAAATTGCGAAATGTTTATTAAAAAAATCAACATACAGGGTCATACATTATTCCATTATTAAAAAGTTTATTATATGGTAGGTCTAAGCAGGACCTAAACCTAGAGAAATTAACTTTGATCGGATTACAGGTTTATTTGGCTAGAGCATTTGTTAAATCAGATAGGAAACTCCTTTCCGCGCCACCCATGACGTAAAGCGGCAATACATTTTATTTTAAGTCGCATCCCCTATAGGATAGCCATAGTTGAACTTGCAAGGAGAAAAAAATCAACAACATAAAATTATTGCTAAAGACTGGAACATTAATTGCTTGTGTGACCATGTGGGTAGACTTATAGTACCGGGTATGTATATTCATGATACAACACAGTGTGTCAAAATATTTAATATACGGTATTTTTCTTGACCATATCTACTTAGATCAGTATATATTTATTGTTTAAAATTCAAATTATTAGGTACATATTAAGTTATATCTAGAAAACTAGTCATATGATCTAATTTTGCTCATTGTTTTCTTGGCAGGTTTGTAGCCAATGTGTGTTGCTGAAATTGTTTTACTAATTTTTGAATGTCTTTGTTAAAGTTGTTGATGTTTGTTTTGACTTCCCGACTAAGGTTTTGTCTGTATTCTCTGAGTATTTTACGTATAATTTTGATGAGTTTCACGATGTATCTAGGAAGTTCATAAATAAAATATTTGTTTGCAGTTGTTGGTGTTGTTTGTGATAATCTCGGAGACCTTTGTGCGAAAGTTATTGACTTCATTGGTAGTAATATTAGTGTTGTTTAAAATTAGTTGGTTTACTTCTTTATTTATTTTTTCAATGTTTGATTTATTTATTTTTTATTTAATGTTTTTACTGGTGAGTTGGGAATTCCTGTTATTGGTTTTGTTGGTCTTTTAAGACATTTAAATGATCAAGCTTGATGATCTTCTGAGCCACATCCACTGCATTTTGGGGGTAGCGTGGTTGGACACTTGTTCGTGGAATGCGCTTCAGAACATGTTCATTTTGTTATTTCTGTGCAGTTTTCTGTTGAGTGGGAAAACTTCAAACATTTATTGCAAGTCATTGAGGCTGGGGGCGGCGGAGAGCTCGTATAGACAGCATAATGGCGGGATTTGTAATATAATCCTTCAGAGAGAGGTTTTTCGTAAAATTTTAGATTTTTTGTGATAATTGTTATAAAGTTTGTTGGAGTGTCTGTCTTTTTTGAGATGATTCGTTTACAGTAGTGGAATTCCCCTCTAGATGAGTCCATTTTTATGAGATTTCTTCGTCCGATATTTCGTTTTCGACAGAGGCAATAACACAAGAGTAGACTTGAATCGCTGGAATTTTGTTATTTCTTGAAGCTTGGTTGTAGGGTATTATTGCGTTATATTCCACAACTTTATTGTTATTTTTTAAGATCTTTAGTGCATTTTCTAATATCGCTTTAGCAATATCACTTTTTCGCCCTTTTTTGTCTCTAATATTATATCACTATTATTTGGTCTCGTTTCTTCCCCCAAATCAGCCATGTCGATTCTATTAATAATGGTATTATCGGTGTTGATATAGAATATATTATTCAATTGTTTTTGTTGGAACTCTTTCATGTGTGGTGAAAAATTTATGGCTCTACCTGTATTTTTATTTGATGGAATATTGGTTTTGGATTTACTTTGTGTTTTTTTTTTATAAGAAACTACGGAATATCCTTTGTTATCTTTAACTGGTTTTTTGGAGGGGGTCGCACGATTCTCCGTTCTTATCTATTAGCCTTTTTTTTTGGAGATTCCGATAAATTCGTCTAGCGATTCTTCTGCTGTAAATTCGTTAGCAACTCGTTGTATTTTCTTCTCGTTGACTTGGAAATATCTTGATCTACATCCATAAATCCGGAGAATTCTTCCCCATCACTTGAACTGGACTTTTTTTATGGACTTTGGTATTAAACAGTAAACTTATCGCTGCTACTTGTCTCGCACAGAAACTGGTGTTGCTTGTTTGAAGACAACAAGCGAACTGTGCAATATTTTGATTATAGCAGTTAAGTATGTATTTTGACTACACAAAATAAGCAAATAAATGCCAAAATAATTAAAGGGTAATTTTTGTTGTGCATTTTTAAAAAAATTGGATTTCTAACTTCAAAACCCTGTATGTTAATATATAGTGATAAGATTGGGCACATGGACACTTTTGATGGGGGCATAAAGTAATTTAGCACATAAAAAATTCACAATTTTGATGGTACTCTCGTTTGCATAAGTGCGTGGTCTTTTCACGTCACAAATGAGTGGAGTTTAATGAACCTTTCCAAACAAATTCCAAATCATACACCTTAGGCATAGACAAAACAACTTTTTGTTTTTTCCCCATTTAATCAGCATAGCGTTCTTTAAACAGTGTAAATATAAAAACTTGTAATAAAATAATGTTTTATTCGTTTTTACAATCTCAAATTAGTGTTGTAAAATAAATCTCTACCAAAATTATAAATACTTAAATAAGTACAAAATCTACTTAAATTAAATTAATCCTTATATAGTGTACAAGTAAATCCCACTGAATGAAATACATCATTTCTTTACAAAATACATTATTACTCTTATGCTTATATAAGTAGTATTACATTTCACTAGTTTACAAATTATGAAAACTAGTTGGTACCTTGAAACAGAATTACTTTTGCATTTTTATAATAACATGGTCCTGGAAGTGTCTGTGTTGTTTGCTATATAGGATGTCCGTAATTTCGTTTCATATGTTTCGGAAGAAGATTCTATATAAAAAAAAGCATGCAAAAGGTATATATGAACATGAGTTCTGAAACGCTTCGTAAGGATGCAAGCAGATATTAAAATTGCAGCCGAAAATATTTTTATTTCATCTGAGTTAGATTTTGAAAAATAGTAGTAAACAGTTTCGTTCAGTATTCAGTAGGACTTTCAAGGATGGGTATTTAGTTTTATTAGAATATTGAACATTTTGAATTCCAACAATTTTTCTATGTAGCTATTTTAATACTTTAACTGGTCATTGCCATTGCAAATACATCTAAGCAAGTTAACACACCTCTGCATAGCTCTGATTGCTCACATTTGGTCTAATAAAAAAGAGACACCTCTTGACTAGCTTAAAAGTTTTATACTTGGTAGTAGGGTTGCTACCTGTCCTTTTTTTAAAAGGACAGTCCATTTTTGATGCAAAATGTTCTTGAAACTTTTTAAAGCATAAAATGTACTTTTTTACGGCACATATCCTTAGTCCTTTATTCGCTTTTCAAAAAGGTGGTCAACCCTAATCGGTAGGTACAATTTTGCTTTGATTATTGCAATTGTTTTAATTTATATATTACAGATATTACAATAGCTATTGCAGTGAAATGAGTCGATTCAGTCTCAATTGTATATTATATGTCTAACTCAAATAATAAATACTTGTTAATTTCCGCTGCCTTTGAAACATGCTGGCAACCTTACTAAGCATTTCCAAATTCATGTTCATATAAATTATTTAAAATAACTTAAAATTAAAAATTTGGATGTCTTTTTCAGATATACTTTATATCATAGATAATTGAAAAGTACTTTTTCTAATAATTATACATTTGTCTACATCTCACTACCCTATATGAATTCTCTAATTTTCTCTAATTACTAGTTACATTACAGCATTGCACATTTAGGCCATTTTAAATAAAAATATAACGCTAGAAATGCAGAAAAAAGCCTTAAAAAATGCAAATATTTAAATTCCGAGATTAATTCTCCATTTTATTTAAATTCATTTAAAAAATTAAAAAGTACCTTTTCTGGTTCAAGATACTTCTTGTTGTAAACTAGTATAATTATTTAATAATTGTTCAGCACACCAACCTACCACATGTTATAATCTGAATCGTCTTGATCAAATGTTAAGAAAAATCCTAATAAAGTAGCGTACACCACAAAGTTTCCTGCTAATGTTAAATAGCAAGCACCCCATTCTATGACAGGAACTCGAGCCAGTACAATAGGCAATGCAAATGAACTGACTAAGATTCCCATGGTAATGAAAATGGCAGCCTCTAGGCAATTGTTACTGGATCCGGAACCATCATTATACCTTCTGGCTATTAATGTGGGTATGGGTGCTAGGAGATAGAATAGTAAGACAAAGAATGGCCACCACAACCTACAAAAAAATATAAAACTGTTGAGTAAGATTCATTTTTCATTCAAACCTTTTTTATAATACTAAAAAAGCTAGAATTATCATATTATATGCCCTTGAGTTGAGTTATACATTGCTTACTCTCCATCAAAACGTACAATGTATTAGAAACAAAATACTTCAATAAGACAACCTAGTTAATAACATGACAAACGTAAAAATTGTAAACATTGGCGTTTTCTAACCAGGCGACATGTTTCAATCTTACAAATTTTAATAACGTAACTACTTTTTGTAGAGAAACGCATATCCATGGTGGGGTAAGTATATATATTCACAACACTTTACAAAGCGCTGAGATTCCAGAAATTAAGATTTTGTCAAAAGAAATCCACTTCACTACAAAGACTTTATATCTTGCAAAAATCAGCAGTTCGCTCTAATTCTGTGGGTAAATTATTATGAACCATGCCGACCACTATTTAAGCAACTTAGCATAATGATCCTGTTTTCGTAAATAGTATTTGAAAACTTGCTAGCCATAAAAAATAATTTGGGAAACTTCACATATCACTCAATCATACATACGATACCAGAGGGAAAAATCAGTTAATCCAAACGAGGACTAGAATAAACAAGTCCCGAACAATAGGCATTTCATTTTATAATAAACTTCCGCCACACATCCGTAATCTACCAGGAAAAAAGTTTAAACATCAAATTAAAAAGATATTACTGGACATGTGTCTATATAACACTAACGATTATTTTGTAAGAATGAAACACGTTACATAATATTTTTAATATTGTATTGTTTTATATATTTTTTATTTCTACTAATATTGGAGCTGTGAAAAAAATCACTACAGCTTGAATTTATAAATTATGGAATAGCATATAATCTTTCATAGTTTCAATATTAACCCTTTGGTTATCAATATTCCTTTAATAATCATTAATTTTTCTTTATGAATTAAATAAGAATCGTTTCGTATGCATCACTATATATGGAACAAAAAGAACTGTTTTTAAAGAATATAATGGATCAATATTGACTTGCTTCTAATTGGCCAGTTACTCCCTATATTGAAATCATAACAGATTATTTAAAACTAGTGGAATACAGCCCAAATCGAATGTATCAATGCCTAATGAATTCTAATTGCAGACCATACCTACATTCTGAGTTTTACCTGTTAAAAATATATAATGTTATCCATAAAAATGTTTACAAAACCATAATTGGGAATATATTTGCAGTATTGCTTCAAATTTAGCCACAAACCACAACAAATTGTATAAAAAAAAACATTCAATAAATACAATAGGAATAATAAAAACAAAATCTTTTTATTTTCAAATCTCCAAAAAATTAATTTGGCAAGAATTAAAACTTATATTTAAATAATCTATTTGGTACATCAAACTTTTATTATTATTATTTTATTTTAGCAAAAGATTAACAGTAGCCCACACACTCTTGTGTCCACCCAGTGTTTATCAATTTGATGTTCATAATGAAGTAATCAATTGAGTTGTACAGGGTTAGCCACCAGTAACACTTCAGTGTAGAGCCAAAATTATTTGAATTTTTTAAAATCTGTTATCACAGCGAGATGTATATCAGAAAAGGCAAAAACTTAAAAATAATTACAATTATACATGGTTCTCCAAGAAAGTGATACTTATCAAATGTATATTAATTTTTTTAGGTCTCAAAAACATAGTACCATCTATGTTTAGGGAAATGCTGTTAAAATTTCTATAAATTATATTTTTGCAGCCTTATTATTATTATTTATAGATATACCAATTTAATCATTATAATATATTATTAATATACTTGTATTTACTGAAAAAATAACATTAATGTTATATTTATTTAAAATAATTCTTAATCAAAGTAAAATAGCAGTTTCAAAAATGTTAATCATGTAAAACAATTATTTTTTAATTTTATATAAATAATTTTGTAAAACTACTTTTATCTTCACAAAAAAATATTTTATTTGACCTTTCAGTAACTGTATACTGCAATACTAGATACAGATAATATATATAATATTATTTTGAATCATTATCAATTTTTAAATTATTTATTTGTTATGTTTAAAAGGTACTTACGCATATTGAGGTAGAGCACATGCCAAAATGAGAAAAGTCATTCCAATCGATCCAGCAAATGCCAAAATCACCAAACTGAAAATAAATTATCTCCAGGTAAATTTTTAGGAAACGACTTTAATTAAACAATAATTTACATAGATGTTAGACTAATTAAAAATAATTAATTGGGATTTGCAGAAAGTTTTCTTAAAAAGATCTGTTTACACAATATGTGTTATATATGAACAATCAAGTTTGGTCAGATGAAAACTCCTATATTTTATATGTATCTGCTCTTTTCTCTTTATCCCTACACTGACCAATCAGGCCCTAGTGAAATAATATTCTAAAAATATCTAAGCTTTAATCATCAAGAAGTTAGAGCAGCATCAAGCCTTGAGGTTTTCGTTCTATTGGTATGGGTATACAATGAGACTATATGTAAAATTATCAAAGTTATGGAATTATTTTTCCAAAATTATAGAAAACTGAATGACAACAATACAAATTATACCTTAAATCTTCAAAATTCTCAGTAACAAACCCTGCCTGTTTTCGCAAATAGTAAATACCTATACCTCAGTGGATTTTAAATTTCACAAAAAAAAAACTTTCACTTTTAGATATTTGGTAACTTTGTGTCCCTTTTCTTTTAAAGAAACTTGCTGCAAATAAACATTTGTCATAATAAATGGTTTTATAGATGATGTTAACAGTTGATTTTTCCATCAGTAAATTATTTAAGTTCTTTGAATTAAACATGTTTTCACAAATGTTCTTAGACATAACAATGTAAGGTGTTAAATTAAAAATAGTACATAGTGTAGATATCTAACAATATAGTCTTAAAACTATATTAACACCTTGCGTAACAATGACAATAAGGATTTTGTTTTACACATACCCAAATACATTTGGGGTTTTGTCAGATTAAAAAATATATATTAATATACTTATTAGGTTCTCCATATCTTAAGAAATAGGTATGAGAATCAATATAATTTAGAGAATAAATAATAAGTACTTACCCTACATTTTCAGACAGCAAACCAGACGATGGATATGAAAAAAAGAAACTAAATTAGTCTCTTCATATCTATAAAAATTTATTTATAAAACAAATCAGTAGGTAATTTTAAATATCCTTTAATGTATAGTCCATAGTCTGTTTATATTCAAGCAACTATACTATTACAAAATTAACATACAGATCCAAATCAATTTTAACCTGTTTTAATGTATTGTTTTTGAAGTTTGTATTTTTAAATATCAATCTGTGGAGCCACTAGACTAATTATTTTTTTCGAAATGAAGCATTCAGACTTTAATTATGTATAAGCAAGTAATGATTAAATTATTTAGTTCCCTTAATGTTATTTCCAATATTTAGTAATAATTGTTCAAGTAACAATTACATGTAGCAAGAAAAAGAAAAACCGCTTCTAGAAGATTCTTTCCACATTACCGATCAAAAACCTTTAAATCTAGTAAAAAGAAAACTTTCTATTAAAAATAGTTTCCTTGATAAGAAAAAAATATATTTGAGTGTAAAAAAATAACAAGTATTAACGTATTTTCTAGAAACCAATACATCAAATTTAACTATTCAAATTCTCTTATTAGGAAGAAATCAAACATTGGTGTGGTATGACTTTTTAAGATCAATGAAATGAATCACTTTTAATTTAAAAACTTGACCTTTAACTGCGATTATAGATTTACTTTACCTTTTATTCCAGCCATTTTAATACGCAATGTTTAATAACCTCGCCCAATAATTAAACACAATATTTCATAAACATCCCAATGCAATTTTTATATAAAAACACTTTTCAAATAATCCAAAAATAAATAACACTCAAGTTGAAGTTGATTAAATGACAAGAGTTAAAATTGACAAGTGACAAGTGAAATGAAAACTCTGACAACAAGGCAAATTTTGGTGACCCACTAACTAGCGCCAAATATTAAAATTCGAAAATTTTCAAAACGAATTTCATTTCTTATTACGAACAAATGATAATCAAATAGTTTTGTGACACTGACATTTAAAAGTCAAATTTCTATAAAGACGAAAATTTTAAAATTTAAATGATCCATTTATTAACAAAAATAATAATGCATTTTATCAGTCACAGAAAAAGTACTGATTCGGAGGCAACTGATGAAACTCCAGTCCCACTCAAGGACAGCAGTAATTCTGGACACTCGTAAGTTAAAATAAAATTAATTTTCAGTGAAGAAATTTCAAAGGTTACAGGACTCTTATTGTAATATTGTATGTACTGTTGATTTTAAAGTGCATTACATCTCCAAATAATAGTGGATCTCTCATCTCCTCAGAGTTTCCGTTTGAATATTTTTTTTTAAATTTTAAATCTTAAGCAATACAGCCAACATTAAAAAAAGTTACTATTTTGGGTAGGTCCATCTCATGACAGATGACGGCAACATAATCACGTGAAACTTCAAATAACGATCAGCTGTGGGCCAACTTCGACTTGGGGAGTGGTTGAAAAGGGTGTTTTGTGCATTTATTGTACTTTTGAAGGTAACTTATTATCGACCATATATCAATTAAATCATCAAATTAAAATTACAATACAATGTATAATTAATTTCTTTCATTCTGAAGTTGTAATAGTTCATTGCAAACATGCTACCCTGTAATTAAATATAAACTATTCAGTCAAGGGTAGCTGTGGAATAACGTGACCCAAAAAAATCAAAAATAGTTGTGGTTTGGTATTTCAATTCTGAACAGTTCAAATCATTATTTTAAACAAATATGCATTTAAACCCTAATGTTTTGTTTTATTTAGTGTAGAAATAATTCCTTTTAATTGCCTTATTTATTAATTTAAATTAATTTGTCAATTGATTTATATATTTAGTGGTGTTATTTTGATATCTTCTACTATTATTACTTAAAAACTTAACTCAATCCTTAAGTCACATGACAACATTAATGATCACAGCTTGATATTTTACAATAATGAAATTCAGGAGAAGCAAGAAGTATACATCTGAAGAATTACTAGTGGTATAAGTATAGTAAGTCTTTATTCTTTTTTAGGCTAGGTAAAGAGTCCTCAAAGAGCCATCACTCATTTAGAGGCAGCACTTCAGATCACGACAAGGAAATGACAGAGTACTGGTTAATTTCTGCCCCAGGTGACAAGACTTGTCAGCAAACATGGGACACAATGAATAACTTGACTAGTAAACAGAATAGCTTGTCGACAAATTATAAATTTCAGATCCCAGATTTAAAGGTAAATAAAAAAATTACAGTTAGTCCAATAGCTAAGTTAATTAAAAAAATATGATGTGTCCAACACATGACTTTCCTCTAAAGTTATTGAATATATTGAGTAGGGTCCATCTAATTAAAAAGTGTTTATAATATAAATTAAAGATTAAAATTATTTATAACATTTAAATTTTCCTCAAATTTCTCCTTTACAGTCCATTTTAAACAATTATGTATCAGACAAAAAATATTTTGTCTATCACTTCCTAAAATATTTGTATTCCTTTTTGATCCACTTTATGTATTCATTACAAACGAAAATACTGAAAAATTAAAATTTTACACCTCTCCTCAAGTTTTTCCATTACAATCCATTTTATGGAAATCATGTATACAACAAAAATTATAGAAACTGACATCACAAGCATAATAATAATAATAATAATAATAGTTTATTTGTCCTTTAGGATCATGTTACATGATATAGGATAAGTCATAATATATATGAATAAAAAATATTAAAATACAAATAAATGTAGGTATAGTATACAAAAAAAAATATATCTAAGACATGCACATTAAAAATATACAATTAGAAAAACATTTACCTTAAAATATAGTGGTATTCAGATAAATTATAAAAACATGAATCTACTAAATATTTTTTAAGTTTTTTTTTAAAAGGTTCATATTTCTTTTCAGATTTAATGAAATCAGGGAGTTGATTAAAAAATTTAATTCCAACAAATTCAGGCAAATAATGCTGTTGAATATCTTGGTATTCATGGTAATTTGAATTTTGTAAAAATTGGTGTATGTTGCGTTTAGCATATAGCAACGTTTTATAAATGTAAATACAGGGAAGTGTTAATATTTTAAATTTTTTGAAGTTATATTTACAAGTTTGCATTAATGCTAGATTAAAAATAAGCCGGATTATTCTTTTCTGTAAGATAAATACTTTAGATGCATTGACTGCATCACCCCAAAGAATAATGTTGTATGATATATGAGAATATGCTAAAGCATAGTAGACATTAAGCAGTTGCTCTTGGGTAAATATTGATTTTAATTTTAGTATTGCATAGTGTGCGCTGTTTAATTTTTTACAAACATTAGATATTTGGCTATCCCAACCCATATTGCTATCAATATGTATGCCCAAAAATTTTGTAACATCTAGAGCAAAATTTCTGCATTATTGACATTTATTTTACAATTCTGGGTAATTTGATTTCTGGAGTAGAACTGAAGGCAAATGGTTTTGTTTGAATTAACAATTAAAGAATTTCTATAACACCATGATGTAAACTCATTAGATAAAACATTTAATTTACTAATTAATTCATCTACTGATTGTGAGTTGATGGCAATTGTTGTGTCATCTGCATATAAAATTATGTTTTCTGAGTTAATATGATTAGGCATATCATTTATGTAGCATAGAAAAATTGGAGGTCCTAAAATTGATCCCTGAGGCACACCCGTATCAACACTTTCTAGTTCAGATTTACAATTTCCGACTTTGACATAGATCTGTCTGTTATTTATATAAGATGACAACAAAGACAAAAAGTTACCTCTAAAACCAAGCCCTTCCAATTTTTGAATAGCGACATCTAAGTTGATTGAATCAAACGCCTTTGACAAATCAAAGAAAAGCGCACCCACAAACAACTTTTGATCGATAGAAGTATGTATGAAATTAAAAAGATCTATTGCTGCACTTTCAGTAGATTTTTCTGGAAGGAATCCATTTTGATTTTTACATATTATTTCATATTTTTTAAGAAATATTAGCATTTTTTTGTGGACGCACTTTTCAAAGATTTTGCTTAAGATTGTAGGCACTGTAATAGGTCTATAATTATCAATTAAATTATCACCTTTTTTAAAGATAGGAGTTACATATATCCTACTTTCAGATAATCTGGGAAGATACCTAGCTGAATAGACTGATTGATTAAGTCTGCTAGAATTTGAGAGATGTGATGACTAATACATTTTATTATCTTTGTGGAAATGCAGTCAATGCCCATAGAGTTAACATTTTTTAATGAGTGAATAACTTCAATTACATCACGTTGATCAACAGGAGAGAAGTAAAAGGTCTGAGAGACACATGACACAGTAAAAATTTTAAAATTCAAATTATTGAAATGAGACTGTAGTGCTTTTTTTGTGGAGGTGGCAAAATGCTCTGCAAAAACTTTAGCTATTTGTTTTGGTTCAATAATTGACAGTCCTCCTACTTCAATTTGTTTAATTTGAGAACCTTCTGATGTTTTACCATCTTGGTGATTTACCTGTTTCCATATATATTTTTGTTTTTGCTGAAAAGTTTTATTGTGCAATCCCTTTTGAAAATGAAATCTTTTTGCTCCATTTATATTATTGACATATTGTCTCTTTGCTTCTTTGTATCTAACTAGCTGTTGCCCGCGGCTTTGCTCGCGACTTTTCTGGCATATTCGTGTTATTATTATAAAAAAATACATGACTTCCTTTTTTAATAATTTTTATTAGTTTTATTCATTTTCATTAATTTTTATTAATTTATTATTAATTTTTATTTATTTTTATTCATTTTTATTTATTTGTATTAATTTTTATTCATTTTTATTTATTTCTATTCATTTCTATTCATTTCTATTCATTTCTATTCATTTCTATTCATTTCTATTCATTTCTATTCATTTCTATTCATTTCTATTCATTTCTATTCATTTCTATTCATTTCTATTCATTTCTATTCATTTCTATTCATTTCTATTCATTTCTATTCATTTCTATTCGTTTTTATTCATTTTTAATCGTTTTTAATAATTTTTATTATTGTTTATTAATTTTTATTAATTATTAATAATTGAAATAACCAAAAAAGGTTGAAAGCTGTGTGCACGTAGTTTAGATTCAAAAGGAAAGACTTGTATTTCGTGCAAAACTTTTTAATTAATAAAGGCAAAGCGCTTTCAGCTTATTAGCCATCATCAGTGCTTATCTACAAAAATTGTGGATGTAAACTTACAATTTAGAAAAATATAAATATGATTAAGACTTTTAAGCCAAGAGTTAAAATTGTATATATACGGTTGTTTGAACAAATTAACAATTAAAAGATACAAACAAAGTGACAAAAATCCAGTATTGGAAATAGTGAGTGTGGGATAAGCCCTTACAAATCATATCTGATCTCCAGAAGCAAGTTAGGTTGTGAGGAATTAAGGAATTATACCACCTTCACCATTTGCACAATTGAAAACAAGTTAACAAATTAGTTAAATTTTAAAGAAATTTACAAATAGAGGGTGACTGTGGAAAATACACGAGTTGCATACAATATTTTTTCTACGTTCATGCAAAAACCAAAAAATGTTTTATAGAACTGCAGTTGTATTATCCAAATCATAGTAGCCGTGATCGTGTACCTTTGTTTGAGGCATTTATTTACGTTTGTGTTCATAATTTGTAATGACATTTTTAATAAAATACATTTTTTTATTAATTTATTTATTAAATGATTGAAAATAATATAAAATATGCAATTGTTTTTAAAACGTAACTCAGAAAATGAAAATGGACTAAATATTTGGCGTTGATTTGAATATTTATGTTTGTCATGATCATAAAACGCTGTAGTAAAATGACAGATGAGTGCAATAAATTTTTTATTGCACTAGTGCAATAAAGACCCAGTTTTTTCACTAAATATAGTTTAATAAAGTTTTGTTTTTTGCATGTACGTAGAAAAAAAAGTGTTAACTAATTAGACATTTTGATATTATGTTTAAAGAATGACATTTTGATGTTATGTTTAAAGAAGAGTAGGTATTTAGTCATGACTGTTTACACATTCCAAAGATAAATGTTTATTTCGTTACCATTCTGATTAAAATATTAACTTTAGTAATTATTTTTTAAACTAATTATAGAATGAGTAATAATTTAAAACTAATTATTCTTTCTAGGTTGGTACTCTCGATCAACTAGTCGGTCTTTCTGATGACTTGGGCAAATTGGATGGGTTCGTGGAGCAAGTTACTAGAAAGGTTGCTCAGTACCTCGGCGAGGTACTCGAAGATCAGAGAGACAAGTTGCAGGAGAACTTGATGGCTAATAACAGTATGTTTTCTTACTATTATTTATTATTATTTGGAATGATGGTTGACTTTATAAAATGTGAAATTAGCATGTCGATGTGTTTATTTCATATGTTTAAAAATAATAAAAAAATTAATGTATGACAAAAAAAATTAGTTTAAAATACAACAGTAGGTTGAATTTTATTTTTAGGTATATTTATTGATAATGAAATATTAATGAATTCATTATTATTAAAATTGTCATTATTTGAGTTACAGAGCAGAATATTGAATTTAGTAAATTATCTTATATTTTAAATTTGAGCAATACCATTCATGATTAATATTTGAACAAAAATATATTGTTTCTCTTTACAATATTATTATTTTTAAACAATAAATTAATATCAAGTAAAAAATTAAGAGATACAAACCTGTAGGACAAATAGTATTTTTTTAAAAGGGAATTAGGTGTCTTGTGAATTGACAATCTGTTCTGTAATTTTTATTCCAATAACCAAGAGTTGAGTTTTCAAAATCGAATGGTTTTTGTATTATACAGGGTGTGCCACGCTCAACGGAATGGAACTTGGTAGGTAAACTACAAAATATATTAAAAATTCCTTTTGCACAATATAACTCAGTGGCGGCTACAATTTGAAATTAGTTTCATATATACAGGGTGTCCCAAACCAGAAACCAATATAAAGTTATATTTTTTTAAATAGGACAACAATTTTAAGTGTTTTCTCTTAAAAATAATCTTAGTTTAATAAAAATCGATTATCTATACCTTTCTTTGATTATTGTCGATTTATTTGACAATTGTTGAAAATGTAGTGCTCTCGAAATTAATTAATTACTCTTGATTACGAAATAATTAAGAAATTTTTGGAATTTCCTTACAAAATGTAACTTTTTATCAGGAATCATTAAAATATTCAAAAAATGTACGAGGTTAAAACTATGAAACTAAATGGCACATGCAGTGGAAGACACGAAATAGGGATTGGAGTACCTCAGGGAACGGTCTTGGGACCATTTTGGATTTTCGTGTACCTAAATTCACTCGTATGAGTGGATATTGAGTGAACAATAATTTCCGTTGCTGACGATACTGTCTTTAGTTTTTGATGGAGTAGACTGGAATGATGTTAAAAACAAAATGATAACGGGCTTAACTAGAATGATATGTCCAACACATGACTTTTCTATTTAGTTATTACAGTTTTTTTCTGGATATTTTGTACAACCTATTGTAGCAACTCTATAAATGTTTAGAAGATAAACTAAATATACCGGGTGTTTAAATTAAAGTGTTACAGCTAAATACCGCCATTTATAAAAAAACGTTTCAGACGAAAGTTTATAGTTTTGTGGGGAAAAATTTTTGGCTAAAATCGTTTTTTATTGCTATCCATAATATGGCCAAAATTTTCTTATTTTTTTATGTACTTTAAGAATATGTAAAAAAAATGGGATTCCCATTTAAAAAAACAAAGTCCACCTCGATATGGCCATATTATGGTCAGCTATAAAAAAATGAATTTAGTCAAAATGTTTCCCCCAAAAAACTATAAAACTTTTATCTGAAACTTTTTTTTCTAAAATGAATATTTTCGGCGGTATTTAACTGTAACACATTTTGTCAAATTTCTCGAATACGGACCATTTTAGGAAAATTTTGTATAGAACAAAAATTATAGATAATTATATTAGAAGTAACTTTTATTTGAAGAATTTTCTTTTCCATACGTTAATAACGATAATTTTCCATAAAATATAAAAACGATCCCCCATAAAGTGCCCCCCCCCCCAGATGTTTTGACTCTGCCCAAAATCTAATCAGTTCACCTCAGGCCGGAATAAAGCTTAAGTTTAAAATTTAATGTTTTTCTCTTAATCCGTTTTTGAGTTTTCTTCAAAATTTGAGATTTACACTTTTTCTCAAATATCTGGAATACGGTCCATTTTAGAGAAATTATGTATGGGACAAGAATTATAGAAAATTATATCACAAACAACTTTTCTTTAAACAATTTTCATAAAAATTTGAATTTTTTACGTTTTGTCAAATTTCTCGAATACGGACCATTTTAGGAAAATTTTATATAGATCAAAAATTATAGAGATTCAAACTAGAAGTAACTTTTATTTGAAGAATTTTCTTCTCCAAACGTAAATAGCAGATGTTTCATAAAATATAAAACTGAAGAATAAAATGTATCCAACAGAACTGATATTTACAAATTATACTTGCAATATCAGAACCATCTACATGTCAACAATATGCAGTTACATACATACTCAAATTTCCCTACAAAACATTGTAAATCATCAATATCATAAAAGAAATAAAGTTAATAAAAAAAATATTATTCCAGTAAGTCACAGAAACATTGACCTAAATTTTTTTAATCATAAGATTGAATGTTATAAGCAATGATGTAAGACGTGTTTAGTTGTTCGAAGTTTTAATTACAAGAAATTAAAGTTATTACAGTCTATTTTGATTATTTTAATATTATAACTAAGTTTACGCCACGGCAAATAATAATAATATCCAATCCTTCCCCTACACAAGTCGTTCAGTCAACTGCAGGGGTTGAAATTCACTCGTAAGGAGGTGAATTAGGAAGAGTATTATTATTATTATTATCATCATTATCATCCACAACAGGTTGTAACAAAATTATGTAAATATTTTTGTATTTTATAAATAAATAAAAATAAATTAATAATAGGTTTAAAAATAGATATGGGTATAGGGAATCTTATAGAACTTTTATAGTAAATAAAATGTCCTTCAATTGGTACCATAAAATACTTGGTGTTCCATTTAAATTAACATTTTACTGTAATAAAACTTTAAATTGCAAACACCGTACATTTTTTGAATATTTTAATGGTACTGATAAAAAAATTACAACCTATTATAAGGAAATGTCAAAAATTCGTCAATTATTTTGTAATCAAGAGTAATTAATTAATTAATTTCGACAGCACTAAATTTTTAAAAATGTCAAATAAATCGGCAACTGTCAAAGATATAGAAAATCTTTATTAGACGAGGAATTTTTTTAAGTAAAAGAAAATAGTTGTCCCGTTCAAAAAAATATAAATTTAATATTGATATTCTGGTTTGGGACACCCCGTATATGTGAAACAAATTTTAATTTTTAATATCGTTTGTAGTTTACCCACCAGGTTCCTTCCTGTTAAGCATGGCGCACCCTGTACAACGAATATTTTCTCAAATGAATTTTAAAAAAAGTTGGTGATTATCTTTAAGCTTGTTTATACATTTTATTCCTAGAAAAACTCAACTTCTCTAACGCTAATTATTGGTAAGTTCTTAGCGACACAAAAATAAATATCATTTAATCATTCATTTGGCGGCTTATGTAATAATTTTCATTTAAATTGATTGTTTTTAATTTGAGTGATATATTTTATTTTTTATTGAACATTTTAAATTGGGCTATTTATTTATATGTACGTTGAATTATTACATTACTAATAATGATCACATAATGTTTAATAAAGAAAGGTAGTTGTTGTTTTAAAATTAAATAATACTATAGGTATAATAACTAAAACCCATACTTATATATTATAGCTATAAATCATTTGAAGAAAACACAGGGTTGGAAAAACCCGGGTTTTTTTTTTAAGGCCCATTCCGACGGGTTTTTTTGAGTTTTTATGGGTTTTTTGGGTTTTTTTTTAAATTTTCAGTTTTTTCTTTAGATTTGATATATAGTTTTTGCTCTATCAAAAGTTTTACAAAAATTATGACTTTTATTGCAAAAATAATAAAATAAAATGTCCTTACAAAATAAAGCAACTTGACATAAATGAATACATTTGGCATCAGTGCATCAGCACCTGCACAAGTCTCTTTTTTTATTTCTCTATATACCATATTGAAATAAGTGTTTTGTTAGTTTAGTTTCAGTTTCTTTAGTTTTGTATTCACCTACTACTTCATGTTATTTATGCTAGTTTTTGTTTTTATTCAGAAATAAATATATGTATATGACGTTCATTCAACTAAAAATTTGCTATTTTTGAAAAACCCAATAATAGTGGGTTTTATCAATTGAAAAAACCCACTGGGTTTTATACCATGGGGAAATTCCATGCCAACCCTGAGAAAACAACATAATTCAGTTAGACAAATTATTAATTATACAAGCTAAAGACAGTTTTGTATCAACATGTATCACATATTTATGGGAATATTGCAGCAAAAAAAACCTTCAATGGAAAAATGCAAGAGAGCTAAAATGGATTTGAGTTCATGTTCAACATCCTATATTATCCAAACGGTTCATGATAAGGTGTTTCTGATCTGATTTGAATTTGAAAAGAATCTCACAGAAAGCAATTTCTCATAAGATTAGTGCGGGGTCCTTTATTTATGTTATTATATTTCATTTTGTTGATATGCCAACACTTTTTTATTTTGTTCATAGGATACTGTAATGCGAGCCATTTCATTATTCAGTCAAACTAATCCTCCAAGTCCCTCTCTGTCTTATTTGGCCTTTGAGGCTCAACTTGTCCAATTATCATACATAATTAAACCCCTTAAGAACAAACATGTGACGAGTATGGCAATGGCGCTTCTTGGGGTATAGCATCACTTGGGCAGCTTGAATTCTTTTAAAAACATCTAAGTTCTTTAGATGTTCATCAAAGGATTTCACAAAGACTATGATGTCGTCTAAATACACGAGGCATGTTTTCCAGGTTAACCCTCTCAATACGTTTTCCATAAGTCTTTCAAATGTCGCGGAGGCATTACATAGTCCAAATGACATAACATTCAATTGCCACAATGCAGATCCAGTGGTAAAAGCTGTCGTTTCTTTATCTACTGGGTCTATTTCCACCTACCAGATTCCAGACTTTAAGTATAAGGTAGAGAATAGTTTACTTTCGGCCAGTGTTTCCAAGGTATCGTCGATACGAGGCAGAGGGTAACTGTCTTTCTTGGTAACATTGTTCAACTGACGGTAATCTACACAGAGCTTCGTAGTTCCATCCCTTTTCTGGACCAGGACTACCGGAGAGACCCATGAGCTGGTAGAAGGTTCTATCACCCTGTCCTTCTTCATTTCTTGAACAATCCTTTTAACTTCCTCCCTCTTGGCCTTTATTTCACTAGCCTTGGCCGGGTCTGTATGTTCCAACTCTTCTATCTTCTTTTCCATCTCTTTTATTTTCTCTTCAACGGAAGACATTATTTTATTCTCAACGGAAGAAATCTTATCTTCCTTAGAAGACATTTCGGAAGAAGAAATATTAAACTAACATTTATTTTTCATAGAAGACATTTTGCTTTCCAAGTCAGAAGAAATGTTAGAAGAAATATCGGTGTTCATAGAGATCATCTTACTTTGGGAATAATTATATCAACTGCTACCTTTATTTGCAAACACTAATTATTGAATCATTTTCTAAAAACCTAAAAAAATGTCAAATTACAAAAGATAAAGAACAAGAGATGTAAACATATTTCAGATATTTCAATTAAAAAAAAATAATTGATTTAAATTTACCATTTACATTATTAGTAAGAGAAAAAAATATGACCCAATTTGATGTTCGTTTGTTATATTACAAAAAAAGTAGACAGGTTAAAAATTAATTTTCAATAATAGGTATTATTTTAAATTATATTAATGATAATGGTTTGACTAAAATGAAGATAACTAGAACGTTTATAAAACAGTTGTTTTCCTTCATTAAAACGAATTACATTACATTAACAAATAATAAATTTACATAATATTGTAATGTGTAAAGTGGTTTTGTAAACGTTCTATTATTTTCATTGGGTATTATTTTGTAATGGCATGCACAACATTGACAAATAATATACTAATCCAACTAACCACCACAGACACACGTGCGAGCATGTCTCTTTTAATTTATTTCAAACAACAATACACAAATGCCTTTTATGAAATTAAATCACAATAATTGTTGTCGTCTTCTTAAGTTTCCGAGTGACTCATCAATGGAAATGTATACATTACAAATAACCAGATTTATTTAAATCCAAAATTAAAGAAAATTGATACAAAGAAAACAAATTATTACTCTGTTTGGGTGTCAAAGTGTTGATTACAGTTGTTGGGCGTCTTGTCTGATTATGGTTTAAAAAGTTACGAACTGGTTGAGCATGATGTACAGGAGCTCCATTATGTAATATCCACATTCGGCGTCTTATATTTAGTGGAACATTTTCCAATAGTAGTGGTAGATGACTCTGCAGAAAGTCTAAGTAGACCTCGGCAGTTACACGACCATGAAAGAAATGTGGTCCTATGACATAGTCCCCTAATATACCACCCCAAAAGTTAATAGACCATCGTGTTTGGCTATGTGTCATCAACTCATAAGGATTGGTGGTGGAACAGTAATGAAAATTGTGTTTATTGACGAAACCGTTTTTGTGAAATGTTGATTCATCCCCAAAAAGTGCACAATCAAAAAAATAATTTTCATTATTAATGCTCTCTATTGCCCATTCACAAAAAGCTATTCTTTTTTGAAAATCGTTTTCAAGAAGCTCCTGACGACGTTGGATATGGTATGGATGTACTTTATTTTTTAATAGTATCCTATTGACAGATGATTTACTTATTCCAGTTTCATTTTCCATGATGCGTGTACTGGTGTTTGGAAGTAACATTTTGTTCATTTAAAGTTCGTTTTTCTCTATCATTTTTTTGATATGCTACATTACCTGTACGTTTGGATCTTTCCAACAGATTTTCAAAAATTTCTTTACGAGGTTGTCGGCGGCGATCAGGATATTTTTGCTTATAAATTCTAGTTGCCAACAAGCAAGTTTCATCACTAGTCCCTAGCCCTAAAATCATATCAGTCAATTCATTCGTTTCAAAATTCATTTTTAAATTAGTCAAATCAATAAATTTAAATTGTGAACACTAGTAATTTTATTTTTTTATTTAAACAATTCGGAACTGTCAAATTATTTTTTTGACATAAATTTCAAAGCCCACTTGACCTAATGCACAAAAAAATTTGAAGTTCTGTTAGCGTTTTCATTGCATTTTATATAAAAAGTTGTAAAGATCCTAAAAAATAAATTCAGTTGATAAAAAATTGTACCAGGTACCTTAAAAATATAAACTGATTAACTAGTAACTAGTATGTAATATTTAACAGGAGTTTAAATCAAATTACATTGTGAATTTAGTTATAATTAACCCTTTTTAACATTTCATCTAAGAATCTCGCTAAACTGTTGTGTTTAGGGATAGGCAATATTTAACTCAAACGAACGTATAATTAGATTACTTTTTAGTAGTGATATCAAATACAGGGTGGTACATTTAAAAAAATTGAGAAAATCATGTACCTGAGTTTTGACTCACCCTGTACACGTCATCAAAAAATTTTGATGTTTGATTGTTTCTTTTGAAATATACAGAGGGTTGAACCTAGTACGATTTTCATACAAAATTGGTTTAAACTTTCAAAATACCCAGTATAACCTCATACATGTTGGTATTTTCTTGAAGGGCAAAGTCAGGGGAATTCAAATTTATAATTAAATACAGGGTGGTCCATTTAAAAAACAGGTTTGATCAATTCTAAAGTTATGGATCACTCTGTATAATCGAAAATAATTTTGAAATGTGCAGATTAATATTATCTACAACTTTTGTAAATAACATTTTTTGATATTTTCTATAATATAGGATATATTGAACTTCCACACACTATTGGGACACCCTGTATGATATGTTGCTTACCATCTGCTTTCAAAGTTCCCACGTTGGCATTATGTTCCTGTTAATTTGTGTAAAACTTGTAGTATAAAATCACTAATTTTTATTCCACTGAAATTGAAATTATGGTTTTCATTGAAGCCAAAATGTTTTTTTTGTGTGTTTGTATTGCACCTAGCTATATTTCAACTCACCAGCAATATTTATCTTTATTTATTAAAGTAAACTCGAGAAACTTCAAATTAAGAGTTCACCCAATAGTATCTTCTTTCTTTTATGATCTTCAAACTTCAGAACTATTCACATCCCTAATTGAAGACCTTGGCGTAATAAGGTTACATGCCACATTAAGTAAGTTTTAAGAAATTGAGTTTTAAATTTGTTTTAAATCTGTCAAATACAAATAAAAAATTATTTAAATATAAATATTACGAAAAATAGCGCCATCTTTCGGATTAGAGGTAAAATATTTTGTATGTAGTTGTTAACAGATATTTTGAACTAAAACAGTCACTTCACGACAAATTGTGGCTTGCATCCTTTCTACAACCAAGGACTCCCATTTCCAATGGTGTGGTCTTTTTGAGCCTTCTCATTAAGTATTGGTTGTCCAGGAATTGTAAAACTTCTGTAGGTGTTTTTCCTATCCTCTTCAACTGTTGGTATATCCAGATTTCTTGCGATTTACATTTGCCCTTAATATTTTCTTCTGGAAATGTATTATAATTTTGTAATGTTTACTGGCACACCCCCAAAACTGTATGCCTAAGTCCGTATTAGTTCAAAAGATGAGAAGAATATACAGATTGCCAACGCTCTTCTTCTGCTTTCTCTCTGCTTCATATGAATAGTCTTCTTTATGTTGCTCTTTATAAACTATTCAACTTAAACGCAAGTTACGCGTAAACATACTAGCTCCTTGACCACAGCACATTGAACTAGTGGGTAAGGAAACGTTCAAAATCGGATCACTGGGCTGGCCAATACCAGTCGGGCTTGTGCGTATCATGCTGTGGTCAAGCGGCTGTTGTGTTTACGCGTTACTTTAGTTTTGCCCAAGAAAAATTTAAACCGAATCTATATTAAAAGTTTATTTTCAATTAAAAGGTTTTTTTTTATTCATTATCCAATAAATTTTCTATATTTAATAAGTTAAAATATTATTTAATCTGACAGTAATAGTACTAGTTATTTTACATAGATAAAGAAGTAAAATCAGCAACTTTCAAAACAGAATATGATCTGTTTTCATTAAAGAAATCAATTGTATGAACGATTAACGCGACAATTGATTTGTCTTTTTCTGTTATTTATAATGTCATCGTTTCCATTCAGGCTTCGATAATTCTCGAAAGACAAAACGGCACTCGAAACGCAATGATTCGACAACAGTAAAATCAGAAAATAGCAACCGTGACGAGGGGCATTGTACTGATTCTGAACTGGTACATGGCTTGTGCTTGTTTGGCTGTGCTTGTGACGGTTGTTTGGTGGTGGGGGCAGGTGGGAGACCGCCCGACGTCGACGACAGAGGCGGTGGAGGTTTTTTGGAAGACAGGGACTCGGAGAGCTCCTCGGGGGTATATGTGACGCCGCTGCAATCGCCCGCTGATACCTTGAGCTCCTCGACATCCGACCAATCCCCACAAGTTGACATGTGCCAACCGATCTTGGGGCCAGGTCAGTGGCGCGCCGGATCCAGCTTAATGCACACAAGCTTCTCACGCCGAGCAGTCAGATCCAAAATGTTCAATTCTAAAAAGCTAGACTTGGTTTATTGAAGCTTTCTTTCTAGAAATTAATTATAACCAAAAATAACAAACTAACTAACTAATTATCTTTCTATTAACAAAAAATTATGTGAATTTTTATAACCATGAGAGCTAGACAAAATTGTATTGTTTACAAGACAGATACAAGTTGAACATGTATTTCGCAATTTTCACATTTCATATACAAGATTTGACAGTTTTGCCGCGGACCTGGCCGAAATGAACGGGATACATTGGCGTAGAAAATTATTTTATAGTTGCTAATAACAATTTCGCGTATTTATGTAAATAGTTTAATAAATTGTTAATAGTTGTTGAAATTTTGTAGATTTGGATTATTATAATACTATATAATAATTATTTCTAGCCCATAAATATATTGTCTAGTTCCGCCAGTAACAATCTTTAAATTATTAGCATTACTTTTATTTTACGAAACGAAAATGGCGGACAAACATTACAGCGAAATTCTCGAAGTTGTCCGATTGGGATCGATCAGAGATAACAGAGATATATAACCATTCATTGATAAAATATAATATTCACGATGCCAATATTAATTCGACAATCAATACGCTCTATTTGTAGATCCGCGGCGACGAGACGAAAGGTGAGAAGTAAGAGAGGGGATAAAGAGAAGGATTTTACACAGATACAACTTTATTTTATCAATGAATAAATGTAAGGGTGTAAGCGATGTGCGCTTATAATAGACAACGTAGATATCCATGCCGGTGTAAGCCTTGATGTCACTTCCATTACTAGGTTTTGGAATTTATTGAAAATTATTACATTTAATTTAGTGAAATTTGATATAACTAATGATTCAAAACTTTTTGGGTTCAGTTGCAATAAAATAAGTTGAATTATTTTAGCCTTTTTTTGTATTTTTTTCTGACAGAAATTTTTTGAGAAAACAATTTTAGACATATTTAGACAGTTTCACCCAATTTAAGACAATTTTAGACAGGTCTAGAAATTTTTAGACAATTTAGACAGTTAAAACAATTCAGACTGTTTAGACAGTTTTAGAAATTTTTAGACAGTTTTAGATAGTTTTAGAAGGTTTTAGACAATTTTAGATAGTTTTACCCATTTTCAGACTGTTTTAGATAAGTTTAGACAATTTTAAAGA
The DNA here is from genome assembly GCA_927349885.1 of Psylliodes chrysocephalus. NCBI lineage: Eukaryota > Metazoa > Arthropoda > Insecta > Coleoptera > Chrysomelidae > Psylliodes > Psylliodes chrysocephalus. Next base: position 2,312,860 of record OV651820.1, read on the forward strand.
GTTGTAGATTGTTTTAGGCACATTTAGACAGTTTTAGATAATTTCAGATATTTTAAGATGGTTTTAGATAGTTTTAGACAATTTTAGACAATTTTAAACATTTCCAGACGGGTAAACAAAACGAGAATAATGAAATAGGCATATGACAACAGCGGATATTAAACCCTCCTATGTCCCTTAGAATGTCTTATTCAGGACCACACGATATTTGTTAGTAGTTACGTCTCTTGTTATCTCTGGGATCGACGTTTATCACCTCTCCACCTACCACTGTTCAACTTCTGATCATACTTTATGATGTTTTACAAGATAAAATTTTTATTTGTTTTACGTATTGTCGCGTTTATAAATTTAACACACGACATAGTCATGATTTCAAACCGATACATTTTTGAATTTTGTATTTTACCAACTTTCAGTGGCTAAAAAAAAATTATAACGATTTTTATTAGAAAATGTGATCATTTTGTTTTATGAAATTGTTACTGGTTGAGTATATCAATTAAAAGCCATGAACAATAATATTCAATTTAATGAATGAAAGAATCAATAAACTAGGTAATTAGCTGTTTTCTATTCATAAATATTGATTTATACCTGAAGGGGTTTAATAATAATCAGTTATGTACCGTTCAGTATGAAAATAGCTGTAGTACCTTTTCAAAATATCTTTGGACATTAAATTTAAGAAGAGTCAGTTGCAAGAACTTTCATTAAAATTTGATAAACTTTGACAGCTCTTGAGAATGTGTTATGTCTGAATGTAATAAACTTTAAATTATTCATAATCTACATATCTCAAATTTTATCAGGTTAGTAAATGTTAATAAACATTTCTGCAACTGAATGTTATGTTAAATAAAACAATTTTAAGCATCGAAATGTGAATACAGCAAATGAAATTGTATTTCTTCATTTTGGTGTTAAAAAAAACGAGCAATTTGCAGTCCTGATTTTTATATTTCTAGAAAGTGCTTTACACTCAGTTTTGTTTGACATTCAAACACCATGGGTTATTCCCACAGCAGTCACTGACTATTAGAATTATGCACTGGAGATTTTTCTTAATAGGTGTTAGTAGTAAGTGAGCCACTTCAGCACATTTTTCCCCAGATCCAGGAAAATTTGTAGATATGGCAAAAATTGAAAATATGTACTGAAGTGGCTCACCTACTACTGATATTTAAATATATTTTGAAACTAGAGAACACTGTTCCAAGGAAAAACTTAAAAATCTCCCATGCTGAATCTTGACTGCTGAGTAAATAAGCCCGTTTGAGATAACATCTAGTAAAAGTATGAAAATAATTAACTAGGTAGTGCCATGAGTAATCAAAAGTATTTCTAGAACAGATTGTGCATCATGCCATCCCTAAAGAGGCAATTAATCTTCTACAAACACCTTATATCTAAAGTCTTTGGTTATCCTATACTAGCCACTTTTTCGGTCAAAATACCAACCTCAGTTTTCAGAAAAAAATCTTTATAAATAGGAGATGTTGACATACAAATCTTTTTTTGATCCCATCAGTATCCAATCCTTGAATATTAACATATGGTTACAGTATAAAATGCATACTGATTGCGTCATTCTTCACAAATACAGTCAACCATCTTTCAATACATGCACCATTTATAAAAAATTGAGAGGTCTTCAAAAAACACTATTTTTGAATGTAACTCTATGATAGATTGTAATATTAAAGGGTGAAATAAACATGAAATAATTGGATGTTTTGGATCTAGACACCGTTTTATTTATTTTTGTTTTTAAGGCAGCTGCGTTATATATTTTCAATTCGATCGATTGATTGTAGTGTTTTATCTTCGTACACACATACACAAATCACTCTTTTTTTGCTTACGTTTTTTTTTTTCAAATACTTATTATTTTAACATGTTGGTGGCTTTTTGCATATTTCATTGGTGGAAAAATTTTGCTATGGAATGCGTCTTTGTAGCGTACAATGTTGGATGTTATGAGGAAAAATTTAATTATCTATTTATACTGAATTGTTATACTAAATTCCATAAATCAAACGAATTAAATTGATATTTATGTTAAACATTTAATAGAATAAGTAGAGCAAATCATTCATTTTTATTAATGTGAAAAGAATTCATTTACCACAGAATTTTACAAGCGGCGACTAATTTCGGTCTCTATGGGCCATCATCAGATCACACTTTTTTTTTTTTTTTTTTTTTTAGGTATATTCTTTATGTCAAAAATTGTAACATTTCTGAAATTGTCCTTATAGTATAGCTGTATGTCATAAATCCAGACTGTATTTAGGATTTGTTTATAAATCATATGAATTTGTTGTACACATAAATTTGCATTTTTAGATGCATAATTATTAGAACTTTGAATTAAATTGAGATTTGAAGAAAAGTACTGTAGGAAAAATGTTGTTACAAATAAAACACGTACCCATACTGACTATCAAGTTTAATCCAAATTACAAAATTAATAAAAATCTCAATATGAAAAATACAAAAGGCACAAAATTTTAGACAAAGGAATATGCCCTAGATCCTAAAAAATACAAGGCAAGCGCAAACTGCTTGTATTCATTGGAATGTCTTCTAGCTAGAGACTTTTTTTAAATTCTGCTTGAGATTTAACTTTATCTACAAATGGTTGGTTTAAAAATTTTGGCCCAACCGAAGGATATTTTTGGAACTAGCACATGCATTATCAAAATAGAAACAATATTTCTTTAATCTTCAAAGTTAGTCATTCTTTTGTTAGGACCTTAAAAAATACATAAACAACACTTTTATATTATTTTTAATACCTAGGTGTACTGAGAAAATCGTCGTGGGATTTAGTAGTAGATTTTGAGGGCACAGATTCATTCAGAACGATCAATGTTTTCATTTGTTGTGGGTGTGTGCCAAAATATTATCAGAAGTACATTTTCAAATAAACGTTTCAGAGTTGATCCAACTGAAAAACTACTGGGCTGCCGGGCTGGAAATGTTTTTCACACAACTGGTAGTTTCTGTGTAATTATTCACTAGCTATATTAATTAAGTCTTCTCGGTTACAGGCTCTTAACTACATGGGAACCCTAGGTACATAAATATAATTTGATTTAAAAATGATAATAAAATAATTGTTTTGATTAAATAGCCAAATAAATAATATACAGTTAACATTGTTGCGTTTGAAAAGTGCCTCGTTTTACTCATTTTACTCGAAGCCGTTCTTTTAATACATCTTTGGCTTCTCGATGGGATCTGCTTTATTGCTTTTTTAATGCAGAGCTGACTTCAAGATAGCGCTCTACACATACAGCTTAAGCAATCTCATGACAATATTTTGTTTTTCAATTATCACATTGCATTACACAATTTCTGCAATGTTAATATTTTTGGAATAATGGTTTCATGACTTACATGTACGTTTTAAAAACATTTTTAGCCTGTTAGTAGCCTATAGAGGCCGAAACTAGTCGCCGCTTGTAAATAATAAAATTTTGTGGTAAATGTCTGAAGAGTTTTCTTTCCATTTAATAGAAACTAAGCAAAAAACTGCAGAAGTTTCAGGTTATTTCTGTTAAAAAAAAAAACTAATTTTGAAGCAATAGAAATAACCTAAAACATAGTAAATGTAAAATTAAGAGTTTTATACAAAAGTCGTGGAAAACAGCAAAATATTAATTAAAACTAAACCACCAACAACTTAGCAAAGGTATTGGCACACTGAGAACCTACACAAATACAGGCCATGGGGATTTGTTAAGATAACCCATCCTATATTTATGACATAATAGTGAGGAAAGTTCTGATAAGAGCTCATCTAATTCGAAAGAATCCTGCAATTCATATAATGATTTAGGATTCGATGTAAAGAAGTAGGAAGTCTCTAAAAAGGAAGCATAAGGGGTCAAAGGACACATTCTACGTGAATAACAAACCACCTCATCAAACAAAATAAAAAATAATACAAATTGTTACCATATAATTTTTTTTTTCAAACTGGGGGTGTATCCACTATATTCTTATTAAATTATTATTATCCAAATCAAATATACCTGCTTAAATTTAATACACTAACAAACCATTCTAACACATGTGCATTTTATTTGAATTGTGTTTTAAATAACAATAGCTTTTTGTGAAAGTTGAGGAGTTAAAAGGTATTTGAAGAAAATAGATTTTATTTTTAATTTTATGGTTTTTTTTTTACTTGAGCATGTTGCATGTAACAAATTCGGTTAATTTCGATTACAAATGGTATTTATACTGCATTAACTTCAAAGAGAAAGTAAACTACAAAGAGTTATTATTAGCGCTAGCAGGAAATGGATATGATTAGCCGAACGTTCGGGGATATATTTCGCAGTGTGTCTATTCACTTTTCACAACGCACACGGCAACGTTACTATGATGCGTTTCCTGCTCGCGCTAATGCTAACTCTTTGTAGTTCTCTTGAACTTTAACAAAACGTATTGGAAAGTGTTCAATAGTTGACAATATATAAGTACTTGTGTAGTGTAAACAGATGATGTTTTTTTCTTAATATCAGTAGTGGATGGAAAAGTAGGGAATAAAGGATCTGAAAATTAGTAGATATAAAACAAAATAATTTAATAATATTCAAAGGCAGTTTCAGATGGTGGCGATATTTCTTATTTTCTTTCTTATTTTCCTACATGTGGCAAGTTTAGTTATATTTGATTTTACGATCGAAGAATAGAAGTTTTTTTTACTTTTTTCTATGACATTTTATTTTCCTTATACCCTATTATACGAGTTATCCTCCTTTTCAAGGTGGATAGAATACAAGTAAGGGCTTATAGATGACATAAGTGGAGAAATAGTAGTTGGGATAAATTGTTACCAGCTAAAACAAAATAATAGTCCAGTAGGGCATTTGTTAAAGCAGTAGGGTATCGAATGCCATACGTGTATGAGATGATGATGCATATGTATTAGAGGTGCAGTTGAGGACGCTTTTTTTAGGTGAAAATGTAAATAAGTAATCTTAGGAGAGTGTAACAGGTTCAGAGAAGAGTGGAATATCGATTAGATGAGCTATAGTTGAGAGAAAGAAGTAAAAAAAAAACGGGCCAAAGGAAACTTGGTGTAGAAAAAGGGAAATGGGATTGAAATTGCACAGTATAGGAAGGATACATTATAGGAAAACAAATAAATATAGTTGACACACTGACTGATGCAAAATATAGATCTAAAGCATTATGTCAGTTCGTTTAAAAATTTGTAGAGGTCGCTTGTTTTTGAATACACATAAATTTGATTTGATTTAATGGAATTGATTATTATACTTTATAATTATTTGAAATTATTAATATATTTTTCCACATAACATTCTCATTACAAAAAAAGCCAAACCCGTTTATGGAGCTTTTATGTGTTTATCAATAAAATTCGAAAAAGATGAAAGTTTAGAACGCAAGAATTTTTCCCCAAGATTGGATATCTATGTTAATTAAATAAAAATGTTGTGTGTGTCTCTTGCGACTATAAACATTTATTGTGTATTTTTCCGTATTTATAGCCGATTTGCCAAGTTATTTAACCAGATTTCAATGGGACATCGCCAAATACCCGATCAAGCAATCCCTGCGAAATATTGCCGATATAATAAGTAAACAAGTTGGCCAAATCGACGCTGATCTCAAGACCAAGTCGTCAGCGTACAATAATTTAAAGGGAAGTCTTCAGAATTTGGAGAAGAAACAAACGTAAGTAGATAACTCAAAAGACGCTGCTCTTTGCTGTATCTAAAGCCGGGTTCAAACGACTCGACTCATGTACTTGGCAAATACAGAATTATTTGCGTTCTTGGCAACTATACGAGCTTTGCGAATTGCGATGTCAAGCAGGGCGCACACACGACGTGTACAATTTACAAGTACGCAAATAATTGTGTATTTGCCAAGTACACGAGTCGTTTGAGTTCGGCTATAGACAAGTTTGTACGAATAATCGTGATCCCTTTGACTCGGGCCATTTTTACCGACCACAAATGGAAAACCAACAAGTGACAAATAATTGTACAAGTAACCCACTCACACGAAATGGCAAGTATACGCAAGTAACGATTATTCGCCAAGTACACGAGTCGTTTGAGCCCGGCTTAAGTGGTACTTATAGTTGGGTCGGCCAAACTTTAGTCGTGCATCCTAAATAGAATGGCGTGTTCAGCCGACGCAGCATTTGATTATAGTAACTTGTTGGCTCTTCTGCTCGTTTTTACAAGATCAATACTAGTTTTCTACTTATTATATTATTAAATTAAATTATTTAATGTTATTATTAAATTAAATTATTTAATGTTAAATGTATTTATTTGCAAAAATAACAAATTATTTTCAAATAAATTATATATTTTTTTAATTTTAGTGGAAGTTTGCTAACACGTAACTTGGCAGACCTAGTCAAGAAAGAACATTTTATTTTAGATTCGGATTATTTGCAGACTTTGCTGGTCATCGTTCCAAAGTAAGTACATTAAACTCATTTTCAGTATAAATTAAAATACTTCATTTCAGTATTTATTTTTGGAAAGCTGAAAATGTAAACTGGGGTTTTCCATTATGTATTTCATTGTTTATTTATTAATTTTAGGTCTCAATTCAATGAATGGAACGCTACTTACGAAAAAATTACAGATATGATTGTACCGCGCTCGTCAGAGCTCATTACTCAAGATCACGAATACGGTCTATTCACCGTTTCGCTCTTCAAAAAGGTCGTTGAAGAATTTAAGTTGCACGCAAGAGAAAAGAAGTTTATTGTCAGAGATTTCACTTATAACGAGGAGGAACTGGCAGCTGGCAAAAATGAAATTACCAAACTCGTTACTGATAAAAAAAAGCAATTTGTAAGATACTTTTTTACAAAATTTTAAAATATAATTTTCACGCTTCGTTGTTTTTTTAGGGACCGTTGGTGAGGTGGTTGAAAGTCAACTTCAGCGAATGCTTTTGTGCTTGGATACATGTAAAGGCGTTAAGGGTGTTTGTTGAGTCCGTATTAAGGTAAGAGTAAAAAACTATTTTCATAATCGTTCATATACAATAATTCTAAATTCCTACCTACATATTTGCTTCCAGATATGGGCTACCAGTCAATTTTCAAGCTATCCTAATCCATCCAAATAAGAAGACACTGAAACGTTTACGAGATGTGTTAAATCAACTCTATGGTCATCTAGACAGTAGCGCTGCTCTTTCCGGACCCAATGTTGATGTAAGATTACCCATTTCATTTTTATAAACAAGATATATTCTATACAAATTATCCAAAGAGGACTAACAGGTGTTATTTTGTCACAAAAGCTCTACATGTTAAGGTTGACACAAATTATGCTGAGCAGATTCTTTTTTATTTATAGCCAAGCAATATTTTATATTGCTATCAAAGTATGCTCGGATGTGTCTTGTTTTGACCAATTTGCTGAAACTAATGTTAGATCTGGACATGCTTGGTTTTAACAGTTTACGTCTTTTTTCATCCTTTCAGACTTCCTTTTAAACTACTCTTGATTGTTTTTGACCAGCCTTTCCTACAAGATTTTGACATGGTGGCTGCAGCTTCATTAACTAATTGTACTACTATTTGGATACCCTACTTCTTTTGATTTATAATTCCTCATTTATTTCACACCCTAGAAAGGTTTCCGAGAAGTTAGGGTCAGTCATTCATAAAATGCTTGACTACCTTGATTTATTATAATTTTTGATAATTTATAAAGTTGTAAGCTCTTGTTTTTTTTATTTCAGAGCGTAGACATTCCAGGCTTAGGTTTTGGCCAATCAGAATATTACCCGTACGTGTACTACAAACTGAACGTCGATATGATAGAATCGAAGATCTAAAATTCAGCATAAATAAAAAGGAGACATTTATTTTATAGGTTCCAAACATTTTAAACTATAAACGTATTAAAAAATAATATTTTTTTTTGTTTACTCAAAAGTTTTTTGAGGTGGGGCTGTTGGTAAAATAATGCCCTTTCACTCCAATAGTTAGTGCAACCATGTAGTACCCCTTCTTCTTAAACTTGAGTTTAAAAAATCAATAGTTGCAATAAGTAAGGAGTTATTTCATTATTCTCAAAATGGTATTTTAGTGATTTTATTTAAATATTTTTACGCTCAATACGTACATTTTTATTTTAAACCTTTCCATTTACAGTTTAAAATCGGTTCCTTTTGCGAAATATATTTTTTAAATAAATATAATGTGCTTCTTAACGATGTCATTTTTTTATGACTGGGTATTATGTGAATGCTAGGTCTCACAATTATGATATTTTTGTAAGTAGTGTGATGCTTAATCACTGACAATATTTACAATAACTTTAATTCAGTTACAATTTTGTATAAAACAGTATTCATTTATTGTAAATAAAAATTGTATATATACTACAAACAATAAATATTTCGCCTTTTGAATCTATTTATAAAAATTATGATTCCATATTGTAATATAGTTTCAATTTATTAGTTTATTACTTTTTTGAATATATTTCAGAAGTAATTTAAGTGGTTATTTTTGTTCAATTATTGTAATTGTTAGATTATTAAAAAGTATTGAATTGTTGACTAAGTATTTTTATTTTTTATAGTTATATCATTATAATCTTATAAATGAGGGATTTTCATCATGTTAATTTTTTTATTACGTTTGTAAACGTTTGAATAATAACATAAGATTGACATCTCTCTCTCTCTGTACGTATCCATAAAATGTGGAGGGTGGGTCGCCCACGGTACTTAGGCCTTACTAGTCCCCCTCCCCATTGTGCATCTTGCTAATTTGATAGTTCTTCAGCCTGTATACAAGTTTAAAATATATAATTCTTTACTAAAATTCGAATCAAGTTTTGAACGTTCAAATTCAGGTAAATTATCTGGTAATTTTCGTCAAATGTCAAAAGGACATTTTTTCAGTTCTCTGATTTGTAAATATTGGCTACTCCCATTCCGAACCTCTCGGAAACCGAACTAGTCCGAGCGAAAAGTATAAAACAGATCTTCGCCAATTATTTCTCCTTTTTTCCAGTGCAAGTTTCCGAAGTGACTTAAATTTAAAACCTCTACCACCACATTCTACAACAATATCTCCAATGAAAAAAAAAAAAAAATTAAAACAATTAGTCTGTGATACAACATTTATTGTAAAAAACTTTAAATTTTAATAACACTGGCTCTGGAAAAGTACAAATAAAAGCAACAATTCTAAAAAAATACTACTAACGGCTAATATAGTTTTCCCACGCCGCTTGCATGGACCAAATACTAAGAGGTCTCATATAGGCCACTGCTCTCATGTGTTTTTCAGCATATAAAGCTTCAGGAGTATCAAACGCCAAGCCGCATCTGATCATGGAATTATACATGCCACCAGCTGTTTTAAAACCTTCTTCAATCATGCCCTAAAAATATTTAACTCGTATTCAAAATTATCAGTAGTATAGTTGCCATTTTCTTATTTGGTCGTTTCAGTATTTTGACTTTTCAAAGCAAAGTAGCAACTAAACCGTTGTCCGCTGTCATTCTAAATGAATTATTAATTTCTTCTATCTCACTTGATCTGCAAAATGCCATTCTAATTTAAATTTACAACTAAAAAAGAAACAAACCATACTCTGGATGTTAATGAACATACGTTACAAATAGCAGAGACTGGTTCGTTAACTTCAAAAGATATGATTCAAGCTTGGACTAGCGTTAAACATGAAGCGACAAGAGTAAAAAGGATTCTACTTCGCAAATTAAATAAAAAGAATCAACCAATCACAACAAAGACTGAGCAAAAAAGAGAAATTGAAGGAAATGTTTTTGGACAACCGTTGTTCAAAATATTTTACGGATAGAATAACTGAAAGTTGTGCTCAGAACACTGAAATGACGTAAAAGAGGGAGATTTAAAGGAAAAAATACATCTGGGAACTGCAAAAGATCCTTTGGGTTGCGATTTAACGTAACTTGGTAAAACCACGCTAATCAAACAAATGAAAGATATGTGTTCGGACATTTAACTCAATCTAGAAACCCCGCTTGCGGAGTGTTGTGATCGGGAATGCCACGTGACGGGTTTGGGGGAATGTGTGGGAGTGCGCTTAACAAATGAAGATGATTGTTTAAAAAAGAGAACAATTAATATAAGACGTTTGTATTGGTTGCACAAGTTACTTTTTATAATAAAATCGTTAAAAAAATTAATACTATTCTATATAATACAGACCAACAATGTGTTTGTTCTTATTAAATAGATTGTGTAAAATATTGTCAATTTTACCTCATAAATCATAGTTGCAGCCAACGCATAAGTTACACCTGTCCATACTTCTACACTTTGTACACTTGCAGTGTCAACTTGTCCTTCAATAATCCCATTGACAGCTCCCATATTACCGTAACAAAATAATTCGACATTGCTTTTGTAAATTGTCTTTAGGGCAGTTTTCACATGATCCTCTGGAAAAATCTACAATTTAGAAAAGATTAATTATCTTGCTTATAAATCTATATAGTCGTATTGGTGGTGAAAAGAGCTAAGCCACATTTTTATGCAAAATGAGTCAATTATATCACATAAATAAGACATCTCTGAAAAATACAGTGGTGAAGAGAGATAAGCGATTTTGTAATTATAACCTTAAAATCCCACAAACTGAAAGAAGCAAGGTGAAAATACATATAGCTTTTTCAGTGGTAAAGCATTTTTAAGCGACATACATTTCTTTTTCTTTCGTTTTTAAATCAATCTTAGAATGAACGTGTTTTTGTTTGTACCAAATTTTATCATATTTAGTACATAAAAACTTAAGATTTAAATCAAAAGTTGTTTTAACCTAAGAGTTACAAACTTATTTATCCATTTTCTTCAATTAATAAGTGTGTGGCTTAGCTCTTTTCACCACTAATACGACTATATATTAATATGTAAATTCAATAAAAATTTAGGATTTAATGTATAAATATTTACATCATAGGTTTTGATCCCTGAGGACATTAAATACCAATGGCCGCAAAGCTGATCAGCCATTATAGCTTTCGAGTGATCTGTTGAACAATCGAAATTGTAATATCTACCATTCCACATCTTCTTTTCAAATGCTACCTTTGCTTTATTTAAAATGTTTTCAAATAACTTTTTATCATCAAGTTTTCCTAATTTTTCAGCCATAATACCCATTCCATACAAGGCGGATAACCATAAACCTCCGCAATAGGCACTGAAAATAATAACACATAAAAAGAAGGATTCTTCTGATTTTTTTAAATATAAATAATTTTTTTATAGGTTCAATAATTTAGGTATTAAGAGCATAAGCATTTACCAAAAATTTTGGTTACTTCTCATGTTAATAATACATTCCTGGATACAATATTTCACTAGTAGGTGCTAAAATTAATATTTGAGACTACTACAAAGAGAAAATATAAATATTCGGCAAAAATATGGGTTATTATTATTATATCACAATTATAATTATTACAAAGGCGCATAAGGCATAGAAGTTCAAACAAAAATACATTATCTTAAAAACAGTAGGTCATTATTATAAATAAATAAAAACTAGGTTCTCAGAAACCAATTTCGAACATCTTCCAGCCTTTGGATATACACTGAATCATGAGGAGACTAAACAGGCATATATAGTGTTGATCTAACATATTTTAATGAATACACAGTTAAACAATAATTGTCAACTCAAGAATCACTCTGTATACTTCTAACCGTTTATTTTCAAATAGTAAATAAGTGAATATTAATCTTGACTTTACCTTACACCAGTCATGACCCATGAATCGTAGGTTTGATCCGGAATACCTTGGTTTTTAATTAAACCATCCTCATCAACGTCATTTTTAAGGGTTTTTTGTACAACGGTAAAACAGGCATCGTACATATTTTTTATATAATCGATATCAGGATTTTCCGGAGAAGAAGCGAACGCATCTCTGAACGTTTGAAGGACGAATTTCGAATTCAGGTCTCTCCAAGTGCTCACGTCATGTATGGGATAGGCATTCACAAGAGTCAATGGTCCTTCACCTAGAATATTATTGTGTTAGAAAGTAAAATTATATTTCATTGGGTGTTATTTAAGTCTATCAGTATTCTAAAATATCGTAGATGTTGATAAAATAAAACTGGTTAATAATAAATAAATTGCTAATGTTATATCAAAATGAAATTAATTACTTGGACTTCCTGCATCGTGAGGTACGGAATTTGCTTTCTTTCTCTCGCAAGTTGTACCTTCATAAAGTTCCTTAACATTTTCTTTTATTTCCAGTGACACAAAGTCCTTTAAATCGTATTGTAGGCATTTTTGAAGCATCGGCCAGTTCTTATGTAAAGCGTGCGATGCATAAAAATGAACATCATATGAATTATACATAATATATTCCTGTCCTTCTAGATATGCGAAACGACCATATTCTATTCTAAAAAAAAGAGTCCGTATACAAGGTGTTTCAAAAAACATGATATGTATGATAAAGCTGATAGAATTATGGAAAATAATAAGTTTTCTTAATAAACATATGTGACCAGTGTTGTACCTGGTTGTAAAATTATACAAAATGTTGTACAAACAGTTATGTAGTTGGCAGAAATGTACAATTTTAAGTTGCTAAATATTTATTTAAAATCTGGTATATAAAACACATTCTTCTGCTAAAAAAGTCTACAATTCGTTATATCGTATGTATTAAAGTTAATAAAAAAATTAAAGTCTATATTTGGCGCCATTCGCGACCAATCAAAATCATTATAAAACTGGTTGGACTTGTATCCTTTAAAAAACAGAAGAATTTTAAGCTTTGGAAAGTGGTAAGTCATAAGCTGGCAGTGAAAAAGAAGAAGATAAATTAGTGGTTGTACAATTGAACGTAAAGATGTACAATTTTTGACATTGGAAGTTGTACAATTCCAAAATCCCTAGGAACAACACTGTATGTGCTACATTGTCTTACAAAATTGGTTTGTTTAAGTCAAAGATTTGTGCTGTTAAATATATTCAAATTCAACGTTACGGGAAACAATTTTTAATTTTAAAAATGAGGATCTAACACATATATTTGCTAAGCAACTATAGTTTTTTTCAAAGCTCTATCAACAATGTTTTATATCGTTCATTGGCACTCGATCTTGCATTTTAGAGAAGTAAGCCAGGTTTTTTAAAGAAGTGTGAATACATATATGTCACTTTACCTTGGATCGTTTTCTGACATCGTTTTCAATTCCTCATCATCTAACAGCAACCATAAGGTTCCTCCATCACTTATGTAATAGGTCTCATTAAATAAGGCTCCTTTATACCAATCTGGTAGCTTACTAAAAAGATCTTGTTATATATTAAATTTTATCAACATTAGTCATTTTATATTATTATTATTATTATTATTTACCTGTCTTCTAATACCTTCCTTTGCCATTCATATATCCTTTGCTCCCACATTTTGTAATTATTAAACGCGTAAACTACAATTTTTAAAATTGCGTTGTCAGTTCCAAATTGCTTTGTATAGTATCTATTGTAAGTTTTTTTACTGCTTGGGAAACTGATCGTCGGTATATGCCACACAAGACTCAATTCTATTTCCTCTGATTGACTAGCGTTTACGGTAACTTTTGAAGCAATTCCGACAGCCATTTCGCAGTAAAAATCTTCTATAAAATACAAAAATAAATAAATTAAAATAATTCATAAAGTCTAATAAGTAGAAAGGTTGATTAAATATTTAAAAGAATTTAGTTGATTCAAAAAGAAGGGTCTAACATTTTATCTACTTAGTTCTCGAGGTATTTTGTTTACCACAACTCAGGCATAAAGTGGTGAATAGTAAACAAAAACAAAACAAAAATTTAAACATCTAAGTTTATGGTAGGTTATATAATATTTAAGAATAAACATTGTGATAATAAATAACTTGATGTGATATTGAAAACTTCAATACGACACGATAACTCTCGAACCAAAGTACCGATTAACCTGCGATTTTTACTTTATTTGATTATTTCTTCCAGCTGTTGAATATTATTGATTTCAGCATTTGCGGTTTAATTGAAATCGGTATTTTAAAATAATTTCTTATCGAGCTTATTTTATATTGCTGTCATTCAAACTACAAATTAAGCTTTTTAAATGTCTTTTGATTACGAGTTTGTCTGTAGGTTCCCCAGTCCCGATAACTAATAAAATTTTAAGTGATCTTACAAACTACTTCAGCATTTATGAGTAAACATTATTAAATATTACGTGTACTTACTAACCGTGAACTGATTTTTTTATTTTGTCGAATTCGCCATTTTGTTCTAGCTGAGACCACACTTCGGATCCATTGGACTTTGGATCGAAATATAAACATTTTGAGACTGATATTTCGGACTTAGTCTTTGCTGACAGTGCATAAGTGCACTGAATTGTATCGAGGTTGTTATAAAGTATAACTCCTTCAGAATTTTCATAAACAAACGATTTTGAACTGCAGGTAGCTAAAAATATATGTTTTTTCCTCTTATTATTGATATAAAAGTATGAATTTAATTTGTTATGAAGATTTAAAATCACAAGAACACATTTTGGTCAAAAATGAACATACAGCTTTAACAAGACAGTGAGTACAAACCTTAGTCAACGCTGTATGTATTTTTTTTTTTTTTTTTTAATTAGGCAAATATTAAATGTAATACAGATTTTTCAATGATTTTGTTCTGTTTTTAGTTAAAATCTAAGGAAAAATAGTAAGTTCTAAATTTTAACAGGTTACATTTCATTAATTTATAAAATTTTAGTCAACATGAGATAAAATGTAATATTCATGCTGCGACCATCGATTCCACAGTCAGTACGCTCCAGTTGAGGATTTGATGGCGGTACAAAACAATTTTATCAATGAATGTATAATTCGTTGTACGCCTATAATAAACAACGTACACAATGGCCAAGCATTGTTGCCACATCTAGTAAAAAATACTTAATATCCAACTTAACATTAACTAGGTTTTGGAGTTTATTGAAAATTATTACATCTAATTTAGTTATATTTTATATAAACAATAAAATAGTTTGAATTATTTTAGCTTTTTTAAAATATGTAAATAATTTTTTACACAAAACTAGAATAATGAAATAGGCATGACAACAGCGGATATTATACCATCCTGTGTCCCTTAGAATATATCTTATTCACTACAGCACGGTATTTTGTTTGTAGTTACATCACATCTCCTGTATCTCTGATGTCAATTGCAGATTTATACTTTTTATAAATTTTTATAGGTTTTTATAGATTTTTATAGCTTTTTATAGATTTTTATAAATTTTTATAGATTTTTATAAATTTTTATAAATTTTTATAAATTTTTATAAATTTTTATAGATTTTTATAAATTTTTATAGGTTTTTATAGTTATTTATAGGTTTTTATAGTTTTTTTTTTTTTATAGATTTTTACAGTTTTTTTACAGATTTTTACAGCTTTATAGGTTTTTATAGATTTTTATAAATTTTTATAGATTTTTATAGTTTTTTACAGATTTTTATAGGTTTTTATAGATTTTTATAGAGTTTTATAGATTTCTTTAGATGTTTATATATTTTTATAGATTTTTACAGATTTGAAGATTTTAGGAACATACACATAGAATCAGTGCATCGGTATCGCCATGACCAACAATAATTGAATGTGTGCTATTTTTTAAAATCTAATATATTGACAAACGCAAAAAAAAGAAAAGAACTAAATTATGTTATTGTTTTTTTTGCTGTACATATTTAAAAGCAAAAATTAGAGATTTGTAATAGTACCGAATTATTATGACTAATACTTGAATTATGGTCGTAGAAGAGAATAAAATTATTATAATTGCGAAGCCATAATACAAGTGGTTTTTCTAAACCATTTCTGTGGTTTACCATTGTTTATTGTTAAAGATTTTATTATAATTGTAAGTTAATTTTTAAATAACAATTTGTAAGATGTGTTCATTTAATTGGTAATTTCAAAAAAAACTCGTGATTATGTAATATTTTGAATATATGATATCAAAATATAAAATGCATCTAAAAAACAAATTTTGTCTAATAATATCAGAAATATGATATTTCTCAATTTAGCTAAATCGTGTACAGACGTCATAATAATTATTTTTACTATTATATTTTGAAAACGCACATCAAATCATTCTTTTATGCAACTATTTCAAATATAATTCATTTTAAACATAAAAACGCAGTGGTACAATTCGTTCACTGTACCACTAGGTACGAAAGTAGTAAAGAAAGATTCAACAAAAGTAACGTAAAACAGAATTTACCTTTATTATCAGATGGATTCCCTGTACCATTTTTAAAAGTAAATGCAATAGTAACAGTTCTTTGAGCATTACATACATTTTTAACATTCCATACAAATACGGCGCACGGCAAACAACTGTTCTAAAAAATTAAAAAACTAGAATTTTAAATATATTAACAGCCGGTTGCAAGAACGTTCATTAAAATGTATGAGACTAGTAAATATTGACATTATACACATCTATTTTGTTCCAGTTATGACTCCTGCAACTAATTCCTAATCATAGTGAGTTCTCCTGTTCTTTTTTAATATAGTCTTTCTATAAAGGATTTCCAATGTGCACGTTTTGATATATTTTCCTAGTAATTAAGTATTCTTCATACTCCATCTTTCAAGATTCCTCTAATGTATTTTAAACTGATTTTATTTCCATATCATTTCTCAATAACTTATAACTAACAAATAATACTTACAGCATAATCATTAGGAATTACTGGACTAATTTGTCTACAAGTAAGATATACCCCATAATCAGATAAGTCATATTCTATCCAGGCCCTTGGATATAAGCCAGTATAATGGCATTTATCACCATCTATACGACTTTTCCAACTCGAAAGACTAGATTTACTAAAAAATATTTATATTTTTAAATCTAAGCCATCGAAAAATTAAATCGGCAATGAATACATTATTTTTAAATACATATACTTACGGAAAAGTGGACAACAGGCTTTGAAGTATTGTCGCCTGATTTTCATCCTTAATAGTTACAATAAACTGGTCTGCATCGACAGTGTTCCATTCATAAATACCTGGTCTCAGTTGAAATCTACAAAATTCACCTCTAAAACCTCTTCCTATTGTTCCACAGCCTATTCCTCCTATTGGTACCCCTATTAATGAGATCAATTAATAATTTTAGTTACCTATTTTTTAAGCAAAATGGATGAAAATGTCTTATATAGTTGTGTTCTAAACAAGTTAAGGCCCTTATAGCATAACTTGGTATCATTTTTTGTTGCCTATTTGAAACATTTAATCACAAATTTTAATATTTTTAATAATATGCATCTAAGAGTAAAAAGTTCAACTACTTAACTCATTTAATAACACAACAAAACTCCGAAAATCAATTGAAAATGTATTAATGGCCTTCCCATAAAAACGTAAACAGAAAACTGAATTCTAGTAAGAAAGTATAAGTATTAGATTTAATTTAAAAAAAGAGATGCTTTTAGAACACAATTATATAAATAAAACTTTCAAGTTTAATTTTATCTCCTGTCTTAGCTTTGATTTAAAAAAAAAGAATGTTTTGTACCATATATTTGTTGAGGATCCCTTGCATTCACATAATCCATTACTACTTTGATGCCGTTCCATTTTGATTTTAAATAATAAATAAGATACCTGAAATGAAAAATAAGTACATATTTTTCACATGATATATCAATCAATTAATCAAAAAATACTTTATTGTATATGATATAAAAATCATGATTACAAAGTCATCGCATTTAAAATAAAAACATACATATATAAAAATTTAAAAATCAATACAAATACAATTAAATGATTATTTAGGTTTGGTGAATCTCAACGCAAATGGGCTGTTTGTTGAGATTACAAAAGAATCTAATAATATGAGAGGAACTCAATATCCCTTGTACAATTTTAGTGGCCGAAACTAGTCGCTTCATCTCCGTTTATAACAAAAAAGTTATTTCAAAATTTTGTTTCCTTTCCCATCTCAAAAAAATATTTTTCCTTCTTTTTATTATGCTTCTTTAACACACTACATGTTCAGTTGTACTCTAATTTAAATCTTAAAATAATCTTAATTAGTTTTAGAATAAAAGACATACTTGGAAATATTTTAATTTATTACAAAACAAGATATATTATTTTCCCAAATATTCATATTCAAATATTTAAAAATCCTCATACAATGAACAGCTTTTCTAAAATCTTGGTCCCGAAGACAAATCAGTTAGGGCTAGGAGATGGTAGGTCTTTAATGTCCACTAAATTATAAGTATATATGAATGGGAAATGTCGTTTTTGTGGTCTTGCAAAGGCTTCTCTTTCACTACTCATTAAGGTAATATTCTTTTCGTAAGGAAAGGAAAAAGGTGCCCATTCATTGAAAGACATTTTCAATGAAATACTTAAAATTTTGACAACTGTTTTGATGACTTGTTTATACAGAATGCTCAATTACCTTTACCTTAAACCCAGCTGCCTTAGTAATTAGAATCTGTAAAACAAATCAGTTTTAAGAGCAAACCGGACCTCTCGCGAAAGTAAAAATGTTTTAAGGATTTTTTTATTGTATTTATAAGCGCGCCACTGGGAATACTTCACGATATTTCTCGAGAATATAGGAAGCTTTAAATCTGTGCAACGCTAAGGCAGCACTCCATAGAGACGTTTTAGAAAAAAAGGTGGAAAATCTTCCCATATAAAAACTAGTATTTATTAAAACAAAAAGCAATTTTCATAGATTTAATATAGGATGGCGCGTAAATGTTTTTTCTAATTCTTTTTTAAAAAATTTCTAAATAAATACTGTACAAAAAAAATCAAGGTTTCTCCACCCTAAGTTTTGTTATTATTGGTACTTCTTGAAAATTTCACAAAAATTGGGAATAAAAATAAAGGTTCTGAAGGGATTCTAAATTTTTAAGGTTTCAGTTTGCTCTTAAGGTTTGAAACTAAATATGATTTTTATTGTGGTATGCTTTTAGATGAAGTTCTTTTTTTAAATTTAATGTTGGTATCTATCAAATTAGCCAGTCACAGTTTATAATTTTTTATTTTTTTAGAACCCAACAGTGAATGGTCAGTGTCGTGAATCCTACCCTAGGAATCAGAATTATTTTTATGTACATTAAATATAGTATCCCTGGATTCATAAGTCCAGACTCCAACCACTGAGCCCCATTTATATCACATTTTAATTGTTTTATTTTTGTAAAACGGTTTTTTTTTATTTCCCAAAAATTAACACAAATAGAGCTGCCCCCTTCTTGCAGCAAGGTACTCAGTTTTAGATATAATAAAGGACATAATTGGAAACATGTTTTTATTTTTAGTAATTTGCCCAATTATTCATATTTTAATAATTATTATTTAATGAACCAAATTTGTTGATATTCTTCTGACTTTTTGGTCGATGTCCAGGTCAAAAAGGAGATGGTAGGTCATCAATGTCCACTAAATTATAAGTAAATATGAATGGAAAATGTCGTTTCTGTGGTTTTGTAAATACTTCTTTTTCACTACTACTTTTTTTGTAAGGATGGAAAAAATGTTTCCATTTTTTGATAGACATTTTCAATGAAATGCAAAAAAAAATTGACAATTGGTTTGATAACTTGTGTATACAGAGTACTCAATTACCATACAGATTTTTGCTTGACACTTGCTATCTCTCTTGCACCTAGGTAAGATGTCAGAGGCTTACTTAAAATATTTGTTTGATTTTGAAAAATGCAACAGAATCATATTAAGTAATTTTATAAAAACTATTTTATTAATTCTAATATACATATATTCTGGATACAGTAGTAAATGATCCCATATTATGCAATTCAGGCATATATATTATCAAGCTCCAACTTTTAGAATTAAATAAACAATAAAATCAAGACTGACAATTAACAAAGGATATTTATTTGTTAAACATAAGTAAATAAACATACAATTTTTAAGTGTTCGACCTGTATATTATTAAGTTGTGGTCCAACAGTACAAAACTTGCAACTTACCTAAAAATTAATGGTAACATAGACCATACAACTCCTATTCTTGGAATGTACTTTTGGTCACGCTTTTCGGGATATTTATGATCTAATTTTACCTTGAGACCATATTTTGGTATCACAGTTGATAAATTTCCTTCTGCCTTATCTTCTTGATTCATTATTTTTTGATATTTTTTCTTGAATACTTTTAGCTGCTTGGCTCTATTTTGTTCATTATATAATTAGTTGTGCTACAAACTATATCTGAAAATTACAATAGAATTTGTAATGCAAGGCATACCAAAATTGATATAAATTTGAATTTAGTAAATAATTCAGTAATAAAAAAAGAGTATCTGCTATTCAACTAGCATTGACTAATGTCTATCATATTATTTTTTTGAATTATTTACATGCAGCTGAGAGTAATAGGTAATATTACTGCTCATTGAATAATATACTACTACACTACCTATCTGGTCGATATTACTACTACACTACCTATCTGGTCGATATTTGATGAATGCTTTCTTTCTAAAGCACAATCACTCTTGTTAAATTAGTAATCTATTAAAGAGGTATTTTGTTATGTATTAAAATGTTAAATATATGGAGCTAAAATAAGGTATTAATTACTAAAGTATAATAAATGTACCACTCCCAACTATTGTAGATAATCACAATCGATTTATTAAAAAGTAATTTGCATATAAACACGTAAGCTAACAATTAATTGTTAGTAGGACTTACCTATTTTAAGGTTTTTTAATAGTATGCTATAATTATTAAAATTTTATATAAATTTTTACCTACCAATTGATTTTAGAAAAAAAACTATTGTACATTGTACTACTAATCCGTTTTTTATTTATTTATCAACGTTTGGTTGTCGGCTTTCGTTTATCTAATATTTGATTTTGATATTTGATTTGTTTTTATTTTTCAATTTTCTAATATTTTCATATTTTGACATTTGGCAAATATTCATGTCATATGTCATGTATATTTATTTTTTCTCTCAATTCTAAATGTAATAGACAAAGATACCAATACCCAACTACCAACATTTAAATACTAAAGAACTAAGGAAAATTTAAAATTTGTGCCGCAAAATTTTTAGGGTTAGAATTTAGAAAATTGAAAACAGAAATAAAAATCAAGTATTTGCAAACATGGAAACGCAGAAAAAGACATGTACCGCTTGTAAAGTAATATGTGTATGTTGTTTTTGTGGAATTGGAGCTTATCTTATACAAACAGGAAGGAGTTATCAAAGAAATTCCAAATTGTTGATAAATTTACTGGGAATAGGTATGACTACTCATATATTTAAAAATATAAATAATAGTATATTCTGATATATTTAAATCACTTTTTATTATGAAATTTGCAGACGAATGTACCTACATTTTCTTTTAAACTAATTATTTTATTGTTTCTAATATATGGTGACCTTAGGACAGCATTTCACTATATTATGTAGCATTTTCAAAGTCTGTCAAGCATTTGATTTTGTAAAGCTGAACGCCGCATTTGTCCAGCTAACGTAATAAATAAATCAATTATAGATTTCGATAAAAAATATGACACCCAAAGATATGTTGTTGGCTTGAACAATAGTCTACTATCACTGATGTAAAACTAAAATGCTTCTATCGACTCTTGTAACATTAATAATGTACTATCAGAAGAAGTTTTCAATGAGTTAAAAAAGTTTTTCACTATTTGATCTTGTATTTTTGAGTCCAAACTGGCTCTATTCTTATAATAACAAATAAATTCCTGATTCACATGCATATTTTCCTCTGCAAAATATCGTATGTGTCCATTACATGACTTTCCTGTCTTACCTTAAGTTATTATAGGCTTTTTTAGGTTATTGTGTACAACCTATTGTACTGTAAATGTTTAGAGAGCATGAACTAAACATACATTTTCCACACATCTTACTCAAAATATTTTTTTTATACTCTTATATATTCATGCTAACGAAATTTTATACTTTTATGGTATTACATGTAAAAATTGAATTTTGCACTTAACCTCAAATTTCTCGAATACAGTCCATTTTTGGGAAATTATGTATAAGACCAAAATTATAGAGAATGGCATCACAAGAAACTTTTATTTGAAAAATTTTCTTCTCCAAGCATAAATAACAAATATATTCCAAAAAGTAGAAAAATGACCCCCTATAAAATACCCCCAGATGCTCCGACTATACCCAGAATATACACTATTATGATTCTAAAACTTCAAAGTGTTAATAAACCATTTATTTTAGGTAGTATCGGCTTAGGCATTGGAGAAATATTCGATTTATCACCAATAAGAAGTAATACAAAAGATAATCCTTAGACATTCATTTATTTTTGACAGTACTTATTTTTTACACTTATATTTTAATGATAGAAGAAAAATCAAGACAATATATATTTTTTTAGTTTTTTAATCTGTATTATTTAAAATCCAACTTTTCCTAACTTTGTATCTGTTTTGGGATTGGCAGTTACAGATTGTACAGCCACAATTAGTTCATTTGCTCTGGTTTGTAGATCTCTTAAGTTTTGAATGTAAATCATGCGCAAAATTTTAGCAGCTTGATTCAAGACTGGGTCATTCAAATCAAATCCTAGGTCAGTATCTTGAAATGGAAATGGTGTTCCCTGAAATTATAATTATACAACTTAAAACATTATGCACTACTGGTAAAAAAAATCAATATTTGTTGATTGTCAAACATGGTAGGTAGAATTGAATATTGAACCCAAACACATTTGATGACCAAGAAGGTAAGGCTATGAAGTACATATGTACTGTGTTGTACATCTTTAGGGAAAGCAGGACAATTTCTTGCACTAAGGGAAAGAATTTGTAGCTATTTGAGAGTTTATATTCTATTTTTCTAACAAACTGATGAAATTCATATACATGTTGCTAGTTAAATAATTCTAGTAAATTTAAACAGTTCAAAGGTGTTTAAAAAAAGTTAGAAAAGAGGTACAGTTTGGCAACAGGGAGCTGAAAAAATTTGTTTTGTAATTACATCCAATATTGAAAAAAGAATTGCATAATAAAATATAATAAAAAAATAATTACTAAATTAAGAATACATTTAAAGAAATGTTTTTACCTTTAGAACATATTTGTCTGGATTTTCCACACAATCTGGTGACATCCTTTGGATTATTACTTTTCTTACAGCTTTCAGTGTAACTAAAGGATCAGGATGAGTTACAGTATTTAACACTTTTGCAAGTGCTTTAATACCATCAGCAAACTCTTGACTACGAACTAAAAAACAAATTACAAAGTATTTTTTAAGATATTTAAAAAAAAATATTATAGATTTACTTACAATCAAGTTTGTCTAATAAGTTTTCTGCAACTACAGCAGGGACGTTAGTGTTTTGTAAATTTTCCACTGCATGTTTGAAATACAAGTTTTCTAAAACAAATTAAGTATTTTAAAACCATTATCAATCCTTATAAAAATTTAAAAATGGTTATTATCAACTTTCTAACAGAAATGCAATAATCGAACCCATGATAAATGATAGAATTATCTTTTAAACCACTGATTCTCCAGTTATACTCTTGCAGATTATACAATACTGCTAAAAACTCTCATTATTCACTAAATATTGGGAAAATATGAGATTGGTTTATGTATTTAGAATTAAAATAATTAAATCTTATTGAAAAACAATACGCTTTTAGTATAATAAATACATACTGTTCTTCTGGGTTTCTATTTGTACTGCATAACCTAATATCCACTGTAACTCTTCTATTTTTGATTCCAAAACAGGACAGCCCAGTCCGTCTTTATATTTACAATAAATAGTATACCAGTCTTTGGAATTCGTATTTTTCAACTGATTTGATAAAGATTGGGGAGCTTTTTTAATTCTGTTCAGTTCCAGCCAGACGATCACATTCCTAAAGGCGTTTTCATCTAAAAATATGTTTTTCTTTTTATTTTATTCAGTTAATAGACAAAGTTTATTACCGTTTAAGTTTAGTTTGTCTGCTTCTGGATACTCCAAAGCATTTAATAATCTTTTAGACATATTTGAAATAATTATATTTTTTATTTATATGCGGCACAGTCAGTTTTGCCAGTCTCAAAAACAAATAACTAAGAATGACAGATGAAAATAAAAGAAAACATTGTAGCCAACCAAATTTATATGTATTCTAAAAAAAAAATATTTTGAAAGCTTTTACCGGTTTTGCAGTATTTTGAACAATAGTTTTGACTATTTTCATTCCTCTGCTTTTTTTTAACAAATTTTGGATTTTGGTTCGACCTTCGATCATGTATTAGAACAGACAGTCAATGCATGGTACAACAAACTGTGGCGTACTTTTACTATTGTGTGGAAGGGTCAAACATTGTATTATTATAAAATGCGAGATAAACGGCATGAAATTAGTGTTGTGTGTGGAAACAAACAACAAAAAATTAGATGTAAAAACGTTAACTGTCAATAAAAATCTGATCATATCAAAGAATCCGACCTTAGCTAAATAAATTTAAATTATATAATATTTATTTATCTAGGTATATTACACTTTGGTTCCACCCAATGAACTGGAGTGGGGTAGAATGCTAATCTGCATGTTGTAATAATAGAACTAGGTGCGACTCTATGGGCGCAGTCATTTTTATTCTTCATCTCACTCGGAAGTATTTATAATAACCATTT
This sequence comes from Psylliodes chrysocephalus, assembly GCA_927349885.1. Taxonomy (NCBI): domain Eukaryota; kingdom Metazoa; phylum Arthropoda; class Insecta; order Coleoptera; family Chrysomelidae; genus Psylliodes; species Psylliodes chrysocephalus. The sequence goes on from OV651820.1 coordinate 2,337,623, forward strand.
TCTGTTTCACATTGTTATTGTCCAATCCACAATCTGGTGGATCAGACAACAATTGTGAAATAGAAAATGGTTGTTATAAATACTTCCGACTGAGATGAAAAATGGCCAGAAATTAGGGTGCGTTTTTTGGGACCGTATTTTTGTATGCCGATTCGTGTCTTTATCTCTAATTTTCATAGTTATACAACCCTGATACAACCGTTGTCTGACAGACAACAAATCTACTAAAAATATGAGATCATGCAACTTGGATAGACTATTGCCACCATTGTTTATGTAAACAAGGCATGTTCCTATCCTATCTATCTAAAAAAATGGTCGAAGCTGTCATGTTGTCATCTAAATCTAACCTCACATTTGAGTTTACTAAAAAAGTAAAAATCCCTGAATTTCTCAACTCAAAACCCGATTCCTTCATTCTATAAAAATATTTTAAATATATTTTATTTATCTATTGGTGTTTGATCATAATCTCAGATCTCAATAGTCGTTAGTTTTTTACAATCACCATCACCAGCAAAATCTTCCAATTACCCAGTAATTTTGTACCAGTTTTTTGAGCCCGATTTGAAGACAAGTGTAGAAAATTATCTTTTTTTGGATCTTTTTATCATCTAAAGAAATTTACTTGTACTGCAGTGTTCGGTGTGTATATAAAATAAACCTAAGTAAATATGAAGAACCGCAATTTGGAATCTATTTAGTGCTGGGCTACATTTTACAAAAAACAATAGGTACGTTAAATATTTATTCATATATATTTAATTGATATTACCTACTCAATTTAATACATTTTCTGTTTACTTAATGATTGTTTGAACAAAGATACCTTTACAATGTTAGGAGCAAAGTATTTCTCTATGTTAAATAAGAAATAATGATCAATTGACTTCTTTAATTGGGGTTAACTGATTTGTTCCAAGGTCTAAATAATGCTTAAACTCAAATGTGCTTTAATAAATCTTGAGTTTTGAAGTTGAACATGGGCTTCTAGTTTAAGGTCACACATTAAAATTAATATTTGAAACAATATTGATAATGAAATGAAACAGAAAATAAAGAAATGAATTACTTCGCATGTCTAATGATATGTAGGTATGGGGAAATGTTTGATGTAATATAAAATTGCAGTAAAGCTTCAATAAATTATGATTAAGGACAATAATAATCATTGCTCCACATTTTCTCCTCTAATGAATAGACCCCTGAAAGCAGAGGTTGTGTTCTTTGCCTTTGTACTCCTGGGCAACTTACAGTCGCTTCATAGTGCTATTAGACTTATAGGTAGAGAATACTGTTACCATGATCATCTTCACAGTAGCACAGTGAGATTGATATATAGATGTATCAACAGAAATATAAATTCACTTCTAATTGTACAATGAACCAACCATACAAACAAAAAAAATGATCTGATATGGGATTTGAACAACTATCTTTGTGTCCTGTGAATCCCAGATAATACCTGATGAGAAAGGAAGTGTAGGATTTGGATTGGAAGGGACTTTAAGCTAGGTAGATTGACTTCTATTTGGTATGCTCTTGGATTCTGGAGTGCTACACATTCAGTCAGAATATGAATAGAGGTTTCATCCTCCTCCTCACAGAATCTACACTCATCATGTCTACTATGTTACAGTGATTAAGATGAAGTTACATTACACCAACTTTTTTAAACCTAACTTCCAACTTATCAACTGTTATATAAATATAAACACGGGATTCACAATCTCTAATTATCTAGCTTATGTTCTGTATATACTTTGCTATAGTTTCCCAGCTCTAGTGTATAACAAACAATTTTAACCTAACATTTCCAGTGGGATTCCTATCTGGGATGCTTTTATTTATGATAAAAAATATTAAATAGCTCACAATACTAGGGATATATAATTGGGGGTTATAAATTATTAACCAGTTGCAAAAACGTTCTTTAAAATTTGCGATCTTGATAAACTTTAACAGATGTTTAGACGGTGAATAATTTGAAATTCATGTTACTAAGACATCACATTCTTAAGATCTGACAAAGTTTATCAGACTCATAAATTTTGATGAACATTCTTCTTTCAACTAAGTGATCGAACTCTTATTTAAGTTTTTTGAAACCTACTGAAGAGTGATTGAATTAATAATTTGGAAAAATTATAATGTTTCTATACTGGAGCTGCAATGTATTTCTACAAATTTTTTCAGATCTACCTGAACACCTCATTCCATCAATTTGTTAATTTTGAAAAAAGTGTTGCACATCAAAATATAAAGATGGATGAGGCTAAAAGAATCAAACTAGATAAAGAGCATAGTAAAACAGAGAACAATACTTTATATCCTGTATTACCAGATGACTTAATAATAGATACACCCTTAACTGATGTTTATGTAGACACCATAGTTGATCCAAAGAAAATTTCTAAAATCATTAAAGAGATAAACTCAGTATTACCTCTGCCACAATTGGCTCATTTAAAAAGAATGAAAAGCAAAGAAATTATTCTTTATCCTGTATCACTTGAGCAATATCAAATTATTAACTTATTAAAAGAGAAAACTATTGATACATCTGCATTTCAAAATAATATAAGGATCATACAAGTTGCTAAAATACCTCCAATGACTCGAAAACAATTTGAAAAAGTGAACAAATTGTGGCCTTGCAATTTTCACCCTAACAACTATTTAGAGAAATTATCTACAAATACATTATTTTCTCATGATGAATTAAGAAGTCATTCTCGATATATGAAGGTTGCTGTAGATGTGGCTAAATTTGCTAAAGATAATTATTATTCAGAAGAGCAAATTGGTGCTGTTGTTGTTGATCCTAAGAGAAAATCAGTTGTAGCTGTTGGATATCGTCAAACCAACAAAGGTGTATTGAAACATGCTCCAATGATAGCCATTGATAATGTTGCTAAAACCCAAAATGGAGGAGTGTGGAATCCACTACTTAACCAAGATACCAAAATTGAACTAAACCTTGATGGAATTCCAAAAGATTTATTAGAATATCTTCAGATTCAACATAATGACATTGTGTTTGGTGCCCAAAGGTATAAAGAAAAAGATGAACTTATTGAACCAGCTGATGGTCCATACTTGTGTACTGGTTACTATATATATTTAACTATAGAACCATGTGTTATGTGTGCAATGGGTCTTGTTCACAGTAGACTAAAACGAGTGTTTTTTGGTGCAAAATCATCAAATGGAGCCTTAGAGACTTTATGTAAATTACATACTGTGAAAGAATTAAATCATCACTTCGAAGTGTTTGGTGGATTAATTAAACATGTTTGATTAGATTTATAAACACGTACTACAATGTTTATTGTTAATAAAAATATATTTTTCTTTAATTTGTATTATAATTTGTAATTAAATTTAAATTTTTCATATGTGTTTTATTTTATATATTCAGTTGTTACATTTTTATATTCATATTTTTGTGCTTTTACAAAAATGTACTTGGGTTTGAAAAGAATATACAGGATGCAAAAAAATCAGGTGGGTATTCCTTGTTGAAAATTATGAGGGTTCTATAGTATATGCAATGAAATTTTCAATGCCTGTGCTGTGATAGGAAGGAAGCGTTGTCCATAACAATCTTTAGAGGCTCAGTTAAATTCATAAGTAATTGATTCTCGAACCATTTTAAAAAATTTGCTTCATTCATTTCCCCATGATAGTCGGGATTGTTACTTTTTGATGAAAACAACAGTTTTGTCCCAGCAATAAAACTTTAAAAAACTAATTTTTTACTGGCAACTTGAGGAAGTTCCATAAGACCCCGCCGGGGATTATTTTTCTTCCATTTAAATCCTATATTGGTTAACATTGTATGCAATATTTTTTCCAGCCTATAAACATTTCTTTTGGCGTTAGTTTCATGTGATTTCGCAAGAATTACTTGTTGTTTGTTGTACATATCATAAATAACATCACGAATGTAGTCAGAATTGAAAATTTACAGGTTTGGGATGTGGTCGCCTTTTTGGAGGAGAATTTAAAATATGGTTATCCTACAGATCATTTTTAAAAAGTTAAAATATTGTTGTTCCTACCCTATAATCTGGTTCCAAAGCAATAGCTTTGTAGGAACAGACTATTTTCAATGCGCATGTATCTAACGCCTTTCTGTTGATTAGATGAGATGTTGAAAGAAACCTATTAATTATTGTTGGACTGTTAACAAAAAACCGATAACACAGTTGTCACTTTATTTTCCATAGCTTCTGAGATGTTTTAGTTTTCCGATAAATCCATTTCTGGTAAATAAAAGTATGTAGTGTTTCAAAACGGTATAAATCATTGAAGTAATAGATAAACAAAACAATAAAAAAAACCAGAGGCTCTAATTTGGGTAAAATTGCTGATATACCCCTAATATAACCCCACCTTTAGTTCAATATTAAAAAAAAAAGAATGTGCACTTACACACAGTTTGCTCTGTGACCCTGTAGTACACACTTATCTCCTTTAAACCTCGTACCCTACGGTACCCTGAAAGAAAACGGTTTAGAACCAGCAATAAGAGAAACACAAGAGTAGATAATAAAATATTTACAAAGAAAATACAACTGTGGTAATGCACGGCATTGGCACACTTGTATACGGAAAATTAAACAAAATAAATTATTACAATTGAATGAGATTACAGGAAAATAATTACGGTTTCCCTGTATACGGAAAATACATAAAAATAATTATAATTGAAAGCTAAAGAAATTAATTATGGTTCCCTATATACGGAAAATACATAAAAATAAATTATTATAATTGAAAGACTATAGAGAAATACTTACGATTTCGTCCTGTATACGGAAAATTAAATAAAAATAAATTATTATAATTAAAAGACTATAGAGAAATACTTACGATTTCGTCCTGTATACGGAAAATTAAACAAAAATAAATTATTATAATTGAAAGACTATAGAGAAATACTTACGATTTCGTCCTGTATACGGAAAATTAAATAAAAATAAATTATTACAGTTGAAAACTAGTTAAATAATTATGGTTCCCCCTGTCCAGTACAAGCAAACCCTACTATAAATTTGAATGAAGTTTTCGGAACCCCCCTGTATTATAGATCTAACCGATCATCAGTGTCTGTTTGACATCGAGCGATAATTATAATATTTACAACGGCGTTTGGACGAAATATGCGATGGCTAGAGTAATAATTATTTTGAGATTTGCCAAAGCCGATCAAAACGGTGTGTGAATTAGGAAAGATAGAAAACGTCACGCTTCGTTCAAAAATTAGTTGGTGACGGAAAACGGAATGATTCAAATAAAATTGAATAAATAAATAAAAGAAAAGAAACTTACATGAAGTGAGGCGCGAAAATTAATTTAGACGTCTTTTTGGGAAATTAGATAACGTCGTCGAGATAGAGAGCACTCGTAACTCGAGGACGGATCGAACATCCGAAAAAGAAAATAAATTGGGCGTCTTTCCAAAGATAATAAAAACAATGAAAACGGGTTGAACCTCTCACTCCAGTGTTAACTGGGCGTTTCTTAAAAGAGATTGGATAGAGTCGTCGAAATGGAGAGCACTCGCAGTATAGCCTATATCCAGTCTCAAATAAAAAATTGCCAACGGTTTCCCACTAAGGGATGAAATGAAAATACTGAGTATGAATCAAAATTCTTTCACTTATTGATCGGGTGTCCCACGAGGGTACTCGCAATTGTTAAAAAACTGGGATTTTTGGGAAACACAAATCTTCCTCAGGCGGGAATTAATTAAAATATACATTTTTAAAATGAATTAAAAATAAAATTTAGTGACTTCGTCACAGTTTTTATCAATACATTTTACAAAAAATGATTTTTCAATGTTGTCTAATTTTTTTAAATCGTCCCGTTTCATTGGCTCAGCCTGTAATTTAATGGTAAGTAACCAGATTATATTTAATGTTAAAATGAATACAATCTTGAAAATAATAGAAATAAAATGCTAATGAATACTTATAACCTTTATATTTAAGCTCCCTATCGACTACAAATATTCGGATGCGCGATCTGCAAATACTATGTAGGGATTTGTTCATTAAAAATCGATTCGTAAACAACAAGGTTCGTGTGTCACAGTGATTCGCTCTTGGAGGCGCTAAGTTGACGAATATCAATTTTGTACATGTTCGTTTTCTAAATTATGCTTTAATAATTTTAATGGCCACTGTGTTATTCTTATGATTGACAACCTGTGTTATTTTTAACAGGTCTGTTATCTAATAAACACACAGAAATAACAACCTGTTCACAAATAACGTGCCTGTTAAAAATAACGTTACTTGTCAATCATAACCCCTAGAATCGTGTTAAAATTAACGTAAAAGTTCAATCATAGGACCCAATGACAGTTGACAGTATGGTTCTTTTGTATTAATAACGATTCCGATTCTGACTTTTCTTTTACCCCACCGGAAGTAATAAAAATGGCAAAAGAGGCATCTCAACAATGAACTGAATATTCTGTATTATTGACTTTGTGGTAATAAATTAAAACTAAATTCTACTAAAACTAAGTACATGGTATTGGGAACTAGGGCAAACTGTCCGAAGTATAAACAAAATAATTATTCTCTTAATATAAATAGTAAATCACTTGAAATGAAATCAAATATTTGGGAGTCATTATTGATCCATAATTATTATTATTAGGATTTGATACAGTGGGCAAGGGTGCTGGTATATAACACAATTATATATCCCCATTTCAACTACTGCGATTCACTTGTTCTAGCTAGCTCAAATGAACAATTAGCAAGGATATTTTATAAAAATAAATGCATGAGGATATTATTGAATTCCGATATTAGCGCCCTCTTGAGGGTGAAAATATGCACCTAGAAGTAGAAATGCTAATTTCAGCATCGACGCTTTGACCCTTGAATATGGGATAAACAACCTCTAAAATTTAGATAAGGAAAGTACCAAGAGTGGCACATTTTTGAAAAGGTAATTTTATAAGAAATGTGACCCATTTGCTTCCATACAGTAATACAAATTTTGTTCAAATGTATTGCGAACATTTTGTTGAATTTCAGGTGTTATTCTCTTGCACTCAGCTATTATCCGTTGGCGAAGATCTTCTATGGAATTAGGCTTCGTAGCAAAACATTTATTTTTCAAAGGTCCCCAAAGAAAATAGTTCAGAGGCGATAAATCCGGTGACCTTGCAGTGACCATTCAATTGGGCCTCTCCTTCCAATCCACTGTCCAGGGTACCGGTTATTTAAAAATTTTCTTATAGCACCAACATAGTGTGGAGGTGCTCCATCTTGCTGGAAATAAAATTGACCAACATCATGATATGGGTCATTTTCTAATATTTCTGTTATAAGAAGGTCAATTTCATCTTCAAGCATGTTTAGGTACACTTCACCAGTTAAATTTCCAAGAATAAAAAGTGGTCCTACAATATGGTTACCTAATATGCCACACCAGATATTTATTTTTTCAGGGTGTTGGGTATGAAACTCACGGAATAAATGTGGGTTACTGGTTACTGTCATCCCAGTAACAGCAATTATACCTATTGAAAACTGCATTCAAATGAAATGTACACTCGTCGGAAATACAAATATTAAATAATAAGTCAAGATCTGCAATTAAACACTGCCTCATTTCTTCACAAAACTGCTGTCTTCTATTTAAGATCATCCTCACTCAGCTCTTGTACTAATCTACTTTTGTTCGGATGAAATTTGTGAGCTTTTAAAATCCTTATTATAAATAAAGAGAGACTTCAGCTAGTTGAGTACTTTGCGTATGATCCAACTCAACATGTCCCAAAACAGCGACTTCCACAATTTCAGTTCTGACGACTCGCTGCATCTGAATTTTCTTATTACAGCATTGGAAAACTTTTGTACTATTTTGATAACATACTGTGATGTTTGTTTACTTTAAAACAACAGTTTATTTATTAATAATTTATTTAAACACTTATTTATTTTATGACACAACTATTCTAATTTATATATACTTCGAATGTCTTTAAACTGATCACTATTTATATTAACCACTGTCTATCTACTAATTACTATTTATCTTCACCTATCCATATAATAACTAACTCTGATGGGTCCTCCACCAATATTTATATACAAATTTAAAAAATTGGCGAATGTTCTAGTAAGTTCACATATTCTCTCCAATACACTAGAAACATTATCTTGTTCTTTCTCGAACATCATCGAAAGCACCTCCACCATAAGCGGACAAGTTGAGCCTCAAAGGCAAATAATACAGAGAGGGACTTGGAGTATTAGAGCATGACTGAATAATGAAATGGCTCACATTACAATACGAATGATTCACATTTTTATTGGGATGATTGTTATTAAACAACCGACCAGTAAGCCTAACGCAACTATTATTTTGAAAATAAAGTTTCACAATTTCAATTCGTTCTGGAATGGAATAAAACATTTTTTTATAATAAAATTAAAATAATTTTAAAAGCAACCAAATTGTAAAGAAACCACAATGAACGTTTGCCTAAATTGTTTTCTTATTTTATTTGTTTACTACTTGTTTTTATTTTAACAAAAAACGGAAACGATAAATCAAAAATTTCGTTTTGATATAGTAGATCTAGTTTTAATTGGAATTTAAGTCGTAAGTTTTTATTAAAATAAGTAATTTAGTATCTACTTCTTATTTGACTCTTAACCAAAATTTAAGTGAATTTTTCTATACTAAAACTGCAGGGTTGAGGTTTCTAAAGCAGTTTTCGTATTAACTGTTAAATGTGTCCTTTATAAACAAAAATCGACGTTTCCGAACATTTCTGTATTAAATTTCAAAAAAACAGGAAAGACTAGGTGCCTAATTTTCGTCCTCGAGAGGGCGCTAAAATCGGAATTTGATACAACAATACTGGTATTGCTGAATTTCTTATAAAATTACCTTTTCAAAAATGTGCCACACTTAGTACTTTCCCTATCTAAATTCTAGGGGTCGTTCACCCCACTGCTCGAGGGTTGAAGTGTCAGTGATGCAATTAGGAAAAAATGTGTCCGCCTCCAAACAAAAAGGGGGTGGATACTTTTCATTGGACCACACAGTTATCCACCTATGAGCACAATGCTGAAAGATTTAAACTGGATTTAGGTATTAAGAGATCGAATCTGATTTTTGTATATAAAATGGTAAACAGGAAAGTTACAAAATATTTGTGGAGCTTGCTATCTACCAGGTTCGACCTGCACGGGCGAATCTTACGGCGAAAGCATTTTTGGAAGGATAGCATTTTGTGAAGGGATTCGATTTTTTAATGCCTTGCCAAACGATATAAAAGAAAGTGTTTCAGTAACCACTTTCGATAAAAAATCTGTTTGTACTTGAAATATAACCAATTAATTAACCATTAACTTAATTGTAATAATTGAATAAATATATTTATTAGCTTTAAAACCCGAGAAAAAGGACATTTTATAAATATAAATTTGCGTAAATTTTCGATCTCCATATTGTATTGTTTTCTTTTGTTTCAGCAATCTGAATGCATTCGAAGTACTACAGTTCTTCTGCAAAATTTTCGCTTTTGAAACCTTCGTCGGCCGATCCGTTTAAGCTTCATCGAATCTGCGGATTTTTTATTCAGAAGCGAGAAAGAAAGAGAGGTCTCATTTAAACAATCTGCAGATATATCACTTCGACTTAACGTTTAACTTGATCTCCATTCGCCAATTTATATCAATTTAAGTAATTCATATGTTTGATAGTTAAGCGACAACTGTCCTATTGTCTCAGTTGCATTTCATACACTTGTTGTGTTTGGATGTTTGTTCATTTGACGATTTTAGTTTTTGAGTTTGTGCATAATTTCGCCAAAACGGCTTAGAAATCTATTAGATTTTGATCTCCTACGCGTTCCATCTAGACGGAATACCCTCATTCAACAGGGTTATAAGTTTTTATTCTTTTATTTGTGATAAATGGATATTGAATCACGTTTTTTGCTGAATAAGATGCTCGAAATTGATTCTAGTCTTCTGCAAAATCATAGACAAAGGGAAACTACGGGAATCAAGAAATTGTACAATTCCTTTTTCGTGATGTTTTAAAGAAAACAGGTAGTGGAAAAAAGAGTCGGTAGTAAATTTAGCGAACCGTAGAATAGAAAAATAAACGAGTTTAGTTTACCTAAAATTGATATGGATTATCAACTTTATGAAAATTCAGACATCATGTTGAATGACAATTCGGATAATTCTAAAAATTCTTGGAACCTACCGGGCGACTGCAGCATGGACAATCAAAACGATTTATTTGGATGGACGTCAATAAAGATCGACGAACAAGATAAGAATTTGAAAAAGAGAAGGTTGTCGGTAGAAGCCGAAGAAAGCAAAAATAAACAAATGGCCAAGGGACCGATCGTGAATGGAAAGGTGGTTTTGAAGAAAAATATCATTCAACGAGGTTAGTAAATATTTAATTTTTCTTACAATCACATTTATATTATCCACTTTGTAACAAACGAATAAGTAAGCGATATCAGTCTATCGAATGGGTATAATTTCATAGCCATTCTAGTAAGGATACGAAATCTAAAAAATCGCTATTCTTCTTTAAAATTTTAAAATTATGATTACTTTATCAAAGTAATAATCAGTATATTGTTTAGTTATTGAGATACCTAATAGTTATACCAAGTCAGCAAAGTGATTCTTTATCGAACTAACCGAGCGAGGCAAGTAACAGGCGAGTTCGATAAAGACACTTTGCTGACGTGGTCTATACAAACTTTCATCGCCAACTGTAAATAATTATAATTAATAAAAAAGAAGATATTATAACATCACTTTTTAGTACGACAAAGTAAACAAACAGAAAAATAACGGCGAATACAAAATAAAACAGTTAAAGATTAATTCTGTCAGACGGTCATGGCTATGTTGATAAATATTAGCGGTAGATACATGTGTCCCCATTTTGTCCCGCTTTTGTCCGATTTAAAAAAGTAATCCTATAAATATTTCACGGTAATGTGACTACATAATACCTACCTTCAACATAATTTTGTACCTAGTACCTACATGTAACCAATTTAAAATATATAACCAACTAATTTATTAGGGTTTAGTTTTTATTATTTATTAAATAATAGTTGCTCATCTTATTGTGGATTATGAATTCCCAAGTGAAGCACAAATTTTTAACATTTTTTTTTTAACAAAACTCACATGTACAAAACTTTTCGGAACACACTGTAGAAGGAATTGCGTCGTTAACAAAGTGTATTTAGATATTGATGTTAACGATGTGCTCAAAGAGCACGTCACAATTCCTTATACAGTGTATCCCAAAAAAATTTATACACATTAGAAAAATATTTTTTTTCAAAAAAACAATTATTTTTGATAAAATGTTTCGCATCACTTGAGGATATGGTATATAGGAAAAATAAAAACAATTTTATAATTAAGAGTAAATTAATTTTAAAATTTCTATATACAAGGTGTTTCAAAAGGTATGTCATAAATTCTTTCTCAAATAGATTACCAAAAAATAAGTGGATTTGGCTATATTTACCTATATCAAAAACTGGCTCCCAACAAAGTTACAAGGCGTTAAATTAACATTCAGAAAAACGTTTTTTTTTTTTTTTAAAAGTTTGATGTTGCGATTTTTTCTTCGAAATTTTTGCCAGTGCTGTAGATATGAAGGCCCAATATTCTAAGGAGAAAAAAAAATTAAAGCGACCCCTTTTAAAAAAGTTGGGGGGTTGGGTACCTTTTAATCCTCCCGTATTTTTTTTTTGACATAAAGAAACTTGCTTTATCGATTTTAAAATCAAAAAGAACTATGAACTTTGCATCTTTCTTAGTTAAAATATTTTTTTTGTTTTATTTACTTTATTTGCATATTTTTTAAATTGCTAATAAAAGATGTCAAAATTTATCCATTTAATGCTGTGAAAAATGGTGTTCCTAGAGAGGAACAAATCTACTTTAATGATCTGTTTTTAATGAAAGTGGAACTGAAAGGGTTAAAGAGTGCATTAAATTCTTTGCATAAGAACAAGTTTAATTATATTTTAAATAGTTATTTTATCTCAATTACCACTAGATTGTTTTTTAAAATTTTGTAATTTTATTTAGTGAGTCTTAGAAAAAATATACTGTACAACTCGAGTGGATTGCCTTTATCGCACTCGTGTTACTGTTAACAAATAAATCATCTAATCACAGTAATTTTATTTTTATTAAAATTATTATGGTAACCATAAATAAAAATGTGTACTATCATTTAACTATTTAAATCGAAAAATAAACAGTTCATATCCATTTGCGCGTAACAAGGTAAGGAAACATACTGAACTTTATCATCTGTATGGGAGCTAATATGAAAAGTCAATATATTTGAACTATATGAACTATTTTTAAATTGTTTCCTTTGTATTCATCAGTAATCTTTTTAAAAATATCAAAGTTTAAAACAACAATCACACAATAAGTTTTTTTTTTATTTAGCATTTAAAAGTATCATTTTGAAAATACATTTTTATTAAACTTCAACAAATTAAAATAAAGAAATATCAAAATTATATAATTTAAAACTATTAATAAAATTAAACAATTTATGTAATAATGTATTTTAAAAACTTTTTGGGTAACAATAGACATCAGTCTTACCCCCTAAACCAAGGATATATGATTTTTTTTACTATGGGTAGTGTCGAATTTTTTTAGTTTTAGGGTCTAGGCCCTGATACTCGTATTTTGTTTCCAACGAAAAAAATTACGCTCTGTACAGCTCTTTATTTTCCTCCCTTCCCTAACCCAGAAGATCGGTAGTAGGTAAAGTAGGGGGTGTTTTCTAAATGGTTTCAAACAATTAGTTTGTTAATATATTTTACCGTTTCGGCGTTGTAAAAAAACGGGTGAAGTGGGGGCGGATAGGAATTTTTTTCACGTAAAGATGTCAAAAATAAAAAAAATGTAGTCTTCACCATCAGTGTCATAATGCTGTTTCTGTTGAGCTAATTTTTAAATGAGATTTTTTTTATTTATTGTTTTATTAAACAAGTAATATTATCCTTCATGATTAAGATTAGGGTCCTATTACAATAAGAACACAGCTGCGTCATCACTTGACGGATCCACTCGTAGGCGCCGCCGCCTACTGGGTTTAGTGGCGTGTTGTTAATATTATAGGTATTACGTTCTCCATCTCCATTTATTTACCAACATTTGTAGCATTTTTTGAATTAATTGATTAGCATTTATTTTTAGCTACTTTTTAGCAAAAACTGATCATTTTGTTTGTAAGATATATTATGTACCGATAACTACGTAACTTTTGCAAGCGACATTCACCCCAAAACAGTTTGTGGAGTACTGAAATTTGTGCTGGGCTATGATCGCTAACTGCGGGCAGATTCTAAAACAAATCTGAATAAAAATGGGGGTTAAGGGGGTTGAAATATAAAAAAATGTTAACAGAAAAAAAACCGATATCAACTTGAAATTTTCAAGAGGAATCAGCTATTTAAGGTTTAAGTTTAAGGAATCGCATTTCACGCAAGAAAAAGATGGGTATAACTTTCCGCAAAGTAGGTGTTCCGGGATGTGGCATTCCCCGGCAGTGAGTAGAGGAACTTAAAAAATTTCTAACCATCGACGAATAGTTTTTTACTTCTGCTTTCAAGCCTCCGACCGACAAAAAATTTCCATAAACAGGCCCGGCATTGGTATCGTTTTAGGAAGAAATTTGAAAAGTTTATTTCTAGTTGGTAAATTACCTTTCATGTCATAAAAAGTTTAAATTAAAGTATGCTAAAATACAAATAAATCAATTTAACTTTCTTCTCAAAAAATCTAAACAAGCGCATAAAGAACACAAACTTTGGAATGCACTAACTTATATAAATCAAATTTTGTATGTATATACAATTATACATATTACATAAGAAAATGAGAGGTCAATTTTTATTTTGATAATTTTACTAAGTTTATGTTTTGTAGGATGTAACAGCTAACTTTTGTGGAATTAATGATACAATGCTTAAATAAAACGGGAAAACAGATAAAATATTTAATAGGTACAAAAAGAACTATTAGAATTCCATGCAAAAAACAGTCAATGGACTCAAATAGTTTTACATAACATACCTACATACATAAAATTCAAAAACTGTAAGTAGTGCCACAATAAATACCTTAAAATAAATCTCCCATTCACCTTCCTTGATTGATATCTCTGTTTACCATATAGGGGTATACAATTTGTCATATAAAACATTGAATTTGTGTTGAGATTAACCCGCATAAACTATTTTAGTCGGCTTCAACGAATTCGTGTCTAACCCTTTTAATCCCTTATTTGAGCTGTCGTCTGATACCTGTTTACCTATTATTGAAATATTAGAGGACAGTAGTTGATAATGGAAATTCCTAATATTTTAATTCCGGGAATTAAATACATAGTTCATTTTTCAATTCAGCCAATAAGTGTTCTGAATTTAACAAGTATTGTAATGATTTATATATTTTTTTTATTTATTCTTATATAAGAAATGAGTAATGGTAGTTTGTGCAACAGTAGTGGATATTATGATGGTCATATCGCACGAAGACAAAATTTGAGCACGACGCTGTTAGCGGAGTGCTCCTCAATCGCTTGAGTGTGATATGGATAATCCACTCGAGTTGTACAGCATATTTTTTCTATGACCCACTAATGAGAATCTACTAATAATAATTAAAAATTATGTTAGGTTATTAAGATAAAATAACTAATTTAAACTTTCACTAGTTTATAAAATAGAATAAACAAGAAAAGAGACAAATGCTCTAAACTCACCACCACCGAGGTGCTTACAATGTTTTTCTTTAATACTCGTAATTAAATTGACTTTATATAGTTTTATTAAAATTAACGAAATATTTATAATTATAGACCAAACAAAAATAAAAATGCTATTATTATTTATCGAGTCTACATAAAAATAACTCATTTTAATGTATATTTAATCTCAATAACTAAATTTTTTTTACTAACAATTAGTTTGACAGAAATGTTACTTATTTAAAATTTTAAAAATAATATTAGTTGGTTGATCAAAATAGGAACTGTGATTGATGAATTTTATTAATTTTTGTAGTGTTCCTACTACCCAGAATGGATATGAAATATATTCCTTCAGTTGAACGCAATACCATTCTTTTTCGATTTGTACTCTGAAAAAATTTATTTTCGTTTCCTAGACGTTTTGCAATTTCATGTTTTCTTTCACTATTATACTAACTTTCTTATATTATCAGCTTACACTATAAATTATTATTGGTTACTTTTTTTGGATTTGCATCCGAATTGTGCAAATAAATTATTAAAGGTATAGTCATTATTTTAAATATAGATTCAGGAGATTAAGCTATTAATGTTTCGGCAAATAATACTATGTCAAATATTCGTCTACTATTAAAATTTTTTATCATATTATGGACTTTAAGTTGGTTAAGGTTATATTTTTGATGTAAAAAATCAAAATTTTCTTATCAATTTTAAATGATGTAAAAATGGCGCCTCATATATACTCGTTTTTCAAGCTGTTAGATACAACTTTATAAAAATATATATTTGTTTAAATATCACATAAATTCAACCAAATTTAAGAAATTTAAATTTTTTTCTCGACATTTATAAATAAAAATATGAATTTAATAAAAACAATATAATTAAAAAAAAATAGGGTTTTTAGATCAAAAATAATTTTTGAATGAGCGAAATTATTGTTTTATAGATGAAACCTACTGTGTTAAAATAATATCCAATTATTTCAAAAATAAATTTATTGAAAGTTGCAAAAAAAAACGAATGAATAACATCCTTTATCTCAATAGTGGAAAACATTTCACTTGGTGTTATTTTGCCTTTCGTATTTGTTACAAAAAATACAAAACTACAGGAAAAAAATAAGTGGAATATGTATAAAAAAATTATTTTTATTGAAAAATTTAACAACCTCAGAAAGACACCTAAATAAAAAAATAAAACAATTTGAATTCTTATTTTTAAACCTTTAAATGATATACAAAAAAAAAACTATTGAGATATGAGTTTGGAATCTTTAAACGCGTTATTTTTGGTTGCTAAATTTCTGCATAAAAGATATAAAAATATTTATTTAATGCGAAATATTCCATTCATTAAGGTTTAACATATTTTTCATGTTCAGACAATTCGTTTCATAAGTCATCTTTCAACAATAATTCGTTTGCTTTTGTCTTAATTGAAGTAATCTTTTATGCACGAAAAATCTTCTTTGTTTATTAAATCGTCGGATATATTCCAAGAATTTAAGTTAACGTTTTATTTAAGCTCAGCTCCATTTGGCGACTTACTTAGCCAGTAGGCTGTTAGCACATAAGTTGTGTCTCCTAATTGAAAAGGTCGCACAATTATTGTTACAAGCATTGACGTCAAGGCGTGCATTTTTTCAAGAGGAAATTGATTATAATTTGTCTCGCACAATAGCTTAATTTCGTAGAGTAGATTAAGTTTTATTGTGATTATATTAACATTTTTTTTGCGTCTTGAAATTAGCTGGCGAATTACAGAAGAATATCCGTTTTTTTTATGAGTATTTATGAGTATTTATTTATTATTTTTATATGAGTATATGTAAAAAAATGTAAATGAAAGAATTATAACTTTTAAACATTGTTTTTTAAATTTAATTTGAAATACAACGAATAACCAACCAATAAATAAAAGAAACGATTTTGATGTTTCTAAAAACCAGCTGAAGCTATTCTAGTGACATAACAAATCGTTTTACACTGAGTATGCAAAATTCGTTCTAGAATTAAATCAGACACCATTACGATAATTTCCTGCAACAAAAATAAAATATCGGCCATCAACTTCAATGAAAACATTACATATTCGGCACATATTTTGGTTTAATTTGGCAAAAGTACCACTTGAATATGATATTGGAATTAGAATAATTATTTGTACTCTGTGTGAACTGGAGTCTTTTAGTGATGTCACGCAACAAAGTCCATTGAGTTTAAGTAGGGTGATTACTTTATCTTTGGTTTTCCTAGACCTTCCTACATCATAACAAACGTAAAATCTAATGTTAGATGTATTAAAAAAAGTATTATAAAATTTAATTAATGAATGAATTATATTTATTAGCATATTACCTATGCATACATTTTAGTCAACCTATACAGGGTGTTTCCGAACTTGGCGTCCAAATTTGTAAGGGTGGTAGTTCGCATAATTTGAGAGCGATTCGCAGATTTCATTTTTCCAAAATATTTAAAATAAAAATAATTAAATATCAATTAAAAATTATAAACAGGTACGGTCCTGCACAGCGATGGAACGCCTCGACTCGCGCGCGCTACGCTTAGAATCGACAAAATTGCAAATCGCATCTGTTTTTGAGGACTATTGCGCTACGCGCTCAGGGTAGGATCTGCTCTTTTATTTTTTTTTATAATGGCTCTATTTTGTTTATTATAATTCCAAAGATCTTTTAAAAGAGGTATCACTCGATCCCCTGTCAATTTAAATTTTCTAAGGGAGCCACTGTGCAGGGTAGAGTTATGACGTTCCGTATACAATTATTATGGTAAAACGTGACCCCCTTGAAATCGAGGTCGACGTATTTCACCACTTTTTTTAGAAAGTTATTACCTCCACAGTTATTTAGGGTGGGTACTTTTCATTGGGTATAACGTATACAATACGTTTTGCCACTCTTACAAAAATTGTCCGACTTAATTAAACAAAATAAAACTCTTTTGGGTTTAATTATAATGATTCTCAAGAAGTCCCGAAATGACGGCCTTTGAGGACATTTTTCAATTTAGGAAAAAGGACTGAGGTCAGGGGAATAAGGGGGATGCCCAGACAACACACCAAATCCCAGATATATTCACAGAATATCTTTTGTGGATATCCAATATATCCACAGGATATCAGAAATATTCCGTGGATCTAATATGGATATCCAAATGTCCGTCTATATGCAGAATATAGAAGATATCCTATGGATATTCAGCAAAATATCTAATGAGTATCTTCCAGATAATACAAGAAAACCCAGAGATATCCACAGAATATATTTTGTGGATCGGATATCCGACCAAATGTCCGTCTATATCCCAGGATATAGAATTCAGATATTCAACAAAATATTTTATAGGTATCTTTAGTAGAGGTTCATAAGTAACCAATGATTATTGAATAACGTCGAAAGAAAATAGAGATAAAAAATATTTCCAACAATCTGCCTTTGATTTTGCCCACTAAGGGCACTAAGGAGAAAGTCATTCTTATCTGTTTGTTTTTCTATCTTATGGAGTTAACATTCTTTTAAAATCAATATAAGAGGTAAATATTTATTTCCACAGGTGTCAACCAACGATATACGCCATCAAATACTATGGGATTTAAACCCGAATCGCCGAATACAAAGTCCCAAGCTCTGCCCATTCATTTATTAATGGTATTATATACATCATTTTTATAAATCTAAATATTTCGTTTTCAGCTAAAGCAAAAATTGGTCATTTAATTATAGTTTTTTTTTTTAAACATGGATCTAGCAATCAGTATGTAGGTAAATAGAATTAATAAATACAAATAAAAAACTCGTATTTAAAAAAATTCAAAAATAAATAATTATATAATTACTTATTGCTTTGTAATTATTATTTAAATAAAATAAATAATATAACTATATTATTTTTTTGTACTAAAATATTGATCTTCCCTCGTTTCCGTATTCAGATAGAAATGATTCTACGCTAAGAACTCCGTGAATAGCAAATAACAAATTCAGCGGATCGATAATTCATTTTGGCGATTAGATTATTTTACCAAATATTTGACTACAGGCACTACTGGTTAGGCAGTCCCGCAGTACAGAATTTGACCGTAAATCCTTTGGAGACTCTTTCCTTAACATATTTTCTTTCTTTAAAAAAACATGTAATAAATATTATTTTACATTTAAATTCTAATGCTTTGCCGTTATGTTTATACTTTTATTTTATTCTCTATAACCCTTAATAAAGGTGATATACAAAATTGAATTTTTGATAAGCAGCAAATCAATTGGCATTTTTTTATTTTTACTATATTTTTTTTTAGACGCCGTAAAAATGCAACACTGGCAAGTAGAAGATTATACAGATCTAAATACAGATATCGAAAACTCTTTAAACCTAAATACCAATGATCTAGTTGGTAATACTTATACTGTGAGGTGAGTTTCCAATATTAAAAGAATATAAATAAGTTTAGGTAAAAATTTGACAAACATTAGGCTTTTCCTCTTCTCTATCTTTTAATTTGTTTACATTTTCTAGTTCTTATTGTTTTTTGATACCTTTTTATAAGAGGTGTATCCTCATTTTCAATGTTAATGAGTCTCTTAGAAGACCTTGTCAGCTATGTTTTCCCAATATGTTGTTTGACAGAACCTGTATGGCAGGTTTGTTTCTAGATAAGAATTACCAATTTTTTATCTTTGGATTTGTATTTATATTTGTCTGGTTTGTTTTTCAACAGCGTTCTATTTTTCTAGTATGTCATAGAAACCATTTCTATAAAGTATTTTTTTGTAATTAATGTTACATATATTTATAGTTATTTTGAAACAAATTAAATATTTCTGATAAATTTACCAATTTAAGAGATTGTATAATTTTTTCTTATATTTATAGTTGTAGTTTATCACATACTAATTTTGTATAAAAACTAAAATGAATAATGCCTTTAGATAAAATTAAAAATGTATTGGAAATTTTTAGCGGTAACATTTTGGGAATCAACAACTTGACGGTATTCAAACAGGAGGCTCCATCTCCAACATCGAGCGATGTAACAACATTACAAGTAGCTCACAAGAGCAGACAAAGTACTTCGTCTACCCGTCATTCTAATATGGCGATCAACAGTACCATGGATGATAACCAAAATATGTTCAACAACACCATCAATCAATTGTTGAGTCAAGAAAGCTTAGCTGGTCTACACAATGTTATAGAGAGTAAGTTTAAACTTATACTGATTATTTCTATTTAAATTAATTTATTTGAGAGTGTTTTTTATCTTCAATACAAAGCATCTAGTCAAAATAAACTAATCTTATACTTTGTCGAAGCTTAGAGATGATTTATAAATTTACTTCAGAAATCTCAGGAATGGTAAATAAGTATCCATGACAGAGTTATCATTCATTAAGGAACCGTTGGTTCAATATTAAAAAAAAAAAAACTTGCGCAATAATAATTAACATTTAGAAAAAACAGTACTGTACAGGTCATGTAATGAAAAAACCATGTTTTTTTGTGTTATTGCAAATATATGGAGCACGAGTCGTTATAGTTTAAATTAATTCGGACGGACAATCACTCATTGAAGGAAGGTTTTCTAAAGTATACGGTTTTTTACAGTCGAAGCAGTGATGAATAAAGGCCTAATTTACTTCCTGGTCGACAGTTTTTAGTGAATTAATAATTTCACTCCTTGTTGAATTAGTGAAGGGTCTATTGACTCGAGGAACCTTGGATGTAGAAAAATTAAGTCGGCGAAATAAACCACAATATTTGCTGGAGTGGTTTCTCGTTATGAAAATGCCGAATTCAATTCTGGCATTGGAATTACCGGTGGGCGCTCAGGGCGGCTCTGCGGGGGTATCTAGCGGGTCATTGGGGGGGGGGAGGTATTGCATAGTCCATGGGAAGCGCTACAAACTCGTTACTCGGAGGTTTTCGGGGATGTCGAATTCAATTCTAGCATTAGATTTCCCCGGGGGCGCTCGAGGGTGACTCTGTGGGGTTGTCTGGGGGTGATTGGGGGGGGAAATGGCAGCGTCCATGAAAATCACTCCAAACTCGTTACTTGGGGGTTTTCGAGGATGCCGAATTCAATTCTGGCATTAGACTTCCCCGGGGGCGCTTGGGGGTGGCTCTGTGGGAAATGATAAAGGAGAAAGTGAAAAATCACAAATTATGAAAATAATCCAAAAAACTTGATTATTTTAGCACTATATTTACGTATAAAAAAACCAACGTGGTATAAGAGTGCCGGACAGAACTCAAACACCAAAAAAGGTCCAAAATTCAAAAAACTTGCTTATTGTAGCACTGTATTTACAACACGACAGATGGACAGATGTAATACTGATGCCACACAAACGCCGACTGCGCGTTGGAACTAGACCCATATTTTTTCTCTTCAGTCGATACAGAATATTTCTGATCGCGCCGGTCCCTGTGGTAACAATACTCTACTCTCTTTACAGCTTTAGCGCCTTTTTCAAATACAGCTTCGGTAAAACATTCAATCGAAATTTTTATTATTCATACCCCCGGGTAATTCTAATGTAAGAATTGAATTCGGCATCCCCGAAAATCCCCGAGTAATGTTTTTGGAGCGATTTCATGGACGCTGCCATTTCACCCCCAGACAACCCCATAGAGGGACCCCCGATCGCTCCCGGGGAAGTCTAATTCCAGAATTGAATTCGGCATCCCCAAAACCCCCCGAGTAACGAGTGAGTAGCGCTTCCCATGGACTATGCAATTCCCTCCCCGAATGATACCCTCGCAGAGCCGCCCCAGAGCGCCCACCGGTAATTCCAATGCCAGAATTGATCTCGATATCTGCTGTCCCTAAAAATGTCTGCTATTCCGGTCGATTTTGATCTAAATGCTCTGGACTATAAAGGCTAAAATATTCCTTTTACCCTTCCGTTAGGTGGGTGATGGAGAAAAACTTGAGGCATATTCAGATTCAGAAAATCATTTTTTATAATAATTAGCAGGAATGGTGTCAGGACTTGAAAAAAACAATTTCGCCCATTAACAAAACTAATTTGTTTTCTCGGCGATTCAGCCTCAAACAGTGTTCTATGATCCTATGTTGGGGGACGACTGTTTAACTCCGTTTGATTATCAAACAAATGTGTTAATTGATAGAATGAGTGGTAAACAAACCAGTGTGGTGGAGGAGTCTGGAGGGTTAGAATAAAAGATCTTATTAACTTACTATTCAATTTTTATGTTTCAAAATAATTGAATTGGCGAATTTGGAGTCCTAAAATAAACTATCAAAATTCACATTATATCTTTATATAGTGAAATAAATAACATGATATGTTTCCGTAAATTAAAGTACAATTAACATTAAGTAGTAATAAAACATCAGCTTCATAAGCATTGGTATTTATTCTAGTCATGACTTTGATAAGTTGCTGTAATGATTGAAAATATAATGCGTTCAGTATTGTTGAAAATTTTGAAGAATCATAATTTGCTATTTGTTTATATGTGAATTAATAAAAAATAAAGTATCAAAAATCGTTTAGTTGGTGATTTCAGAAGATTTTTTTGACATATAAGTACATGTAAGAAAACTAGATATTTTCAATAAAAATCTATTTCCAAAATTAAACTTTAACAAGTAAAATTGCCATTCCATTTAAGAAGGCGAACCAAAAATAATTATGTTACTTTTTTGGTTATATTGCTTTATAAACTAAATACTAATACATAATCATGATATAGGAAACTCTTTATCATTAATAAATAAGACATCTAAAGCCACCACCGTCGTCCCCTTGCAGGGCAGTTGACTAGTCCAATGATCTAATGTATTTGAACTTCTTATATACACTTTTATACTGAAAACTGGATTAACCATCAAAGATGACGTTGAAATGCCTTTTTGACCACTCAATTTAAATGGGATCATTTAAAATTACTTAAAAACAAAATAAACATCCATGCAATGATTATAGATGATTTGTTTTGTCAATTTATTATAAATCAACATCTGAAGCTGTCCTGTATTGGGTTTCTCATCTCTCAATTCGACACGTGTTGAGACGATTATCTTCATTCCACAGAATGTGATTCGTATGTAATATCTCTCTCTATTCAATTCGTTACGTGTTGAGTATGCAAATAAGAATCCCTGTCCTGGTCACATATATCTTTTTATTCAAAGTTTGCTGAATTATGTTGTTTAAATCTTTCTTTATTTAATAACACTATTTAAAAAAAAATCTCTTAATGGCTCTATTGTGTTTTTTACTTCTATGTTTTAACTAATAAGTTTACTATTTACTGTTAAACTATGTTTGCTGTCAATATTTAGTGTCCTAATGATGGCTTGATGTCCAAAGCTCTCGAGTTATTTTAATAAAGGAAAGAAAAATATATTATTATAGTTTTCATAATTTCTACTGTAGTTATTACTTCTTTTAAACAACGTTCATATTTTCATAATATTACTCATAATAAAATTAGAAATTGTTTAATCGCAATGCACCTGACTCTAGCACATAAATAACCAAAGTGACCACTTGTCACAAGTGAAGTCTATCTGCAGAGACAACCCAGCAAGACGTGCAACTCAATGTATTTTTTTGTTCGGTAAAAGTTGTTTGGGAGATTGTAACCACAACCAGTCTATGATGGCGCCACTAGTAAATAGCGGGAAAATTAAAAATGCTTTAGGGCGGGAAATTCAAACTTGGATTTAGAAATAAATGGTTTTTCTATACAAATTTACAGGAGAAACAAAAACTATTTGACTGTAGATTACCTTACGATGTTTGAATGAATATAACATTTTACCCATGAAAAATCTAATTTCGAATTTAACTCTTTTTCAATTTCATTTGAAACAATTGGTATATTACAATTTATTATCTAGGAAATCTTCTAATAAAGTTATAGCAGATCCTACTTAAACTACTGGTTGTTCTGTAGGATAAATTAACTTTTCTTGAGGATTGATCTCACTCTAAAATCCAAAACCGCCCTGATGTCCCCAAATTTATTTTTCAATGCATCAGTAGCTATTAGAGTTAAGTATGTAAGAAATAGCCAATCTCTAATCATTTCAAAAGTCCTTTGCCAATATTACATGTGCAGAGATTTTTTACTCAGCATACATTTTTCTTTTCTAGTAGGTGGTAACTTTGTGCTGCTATTAAAGCTGTCCAGACATTCATATACCTACTTAATGAACAAAAGTAGCTGTAATAATGAATGTCTGTTTCAATTCATCTAAAATAATTATAGCCATTTTATAATATATTATTAAACGCACACATTATACAGTGGTTTTCTTAATAAATTGGAAATTACTTTCCTCTAGAAAGAAACGTGTACAAAAACGCGAATTTGGTTTCAGATATTGCTTCATGCAAAAAATAATATGCGAAAATAAACGCCCCCCCCCCCCCCCAAAGAAAATTAAACAAGAAAATCAGACTCAAAGAAATAAATGGGGCCCAAATTAAATTAATTTTAATAAAATGCACACGTTCATAACATTCATAACATTGTCAGTTCTAATTTATACGTCAACGTCAAAAAACCAGCAACATCAGCGACCTCTAAGATTGGTGTTAGTTTTATTGGAGAGAGATAAATATATGTAAAGATCAATGTAAAAGAGAAAGAAAGTCATAATATGTAATTTAAATGGACCACCGAACAAATCTTCCTATTAAGTTACACGTCTCTGTTTCTGTCAACTAAGAAATTACCAAAGATCACACTGGACATTGCCAACTTAAATTTAGCGGCAAATTTAAGTATTAAAGTGACATCTACACTACATACTTTAAATTACAAATTTCTTCTTCTTCTTCTTCTTCTTCTTCTTCTTCTTCTTTTCTTTTTTTGGGCTATTCTATTAGGCATTCCAAACAAATGAATTACCAGTGGGCAG
This sequence comes from Psylliodes chrysocephalus, assembly GCA_927349885.1. Taxonomy (NCBI): domain Eukaryota; kingdom Metazoa; phylum Arthropoda; class Insecta; order Coleoptera; family Chrysomelidae; genus Psylliodes; species Psylliodes chrysocephalus. The sequence continues at coordinate 2,362,370 of OV651820.1, forward strand.
GTTTGGTATATCTAAGGGTGGCGACATATGGTGTATTCTATCTACTTTACGTAAAATCATGAATAATAAAAATAATATTTAAAAAAACCCACCTATACATTTCTTCATAAATTGGCAGGCTTGGCAAGTACTACTTCGAATAAAAATAGCGTCCAAATTGCAAGACTATGTCGCTACCCCCTTAAATATACAAGAATTTCCCACTGGCACCTATTGTTTGACAGGTCATTGGAATGCCTAATTCCTCAACAATTAGTGTGTATAATAGATACTTACTACCCTCTAGGATATTAATATGGTTGAATAGGTTGATGAAATACCTTTCAAACGAAATGTTACTCGCCATATGACCCCGCTTAAAATTGATGGCTAATGACATTAGTTGCCAGTAGAAAAGCTATTTATATCAGTTGATTTAAGTGCCCCAAATTTAATTCCAAAATATTACACGAAGAAAGGGACTTTAAATTTTAATAGATATGTTGCAACTTTATTCATATGCCTATGTTGATATTGGAAGTATAGGGTGTCCCATAATGTTTTTCTGTTTTTCAACTGAAATAAAACAAATTATTTTGCCTAAAATATATTAAATTAAATGTGAAAATGTTAATAATAAACGCGGATTTTAATTTCTTAAAAATAATGTTTTCAATATGTCTTCCTTCTCGTGTCACGCATTCTTAAAGTCTGGACCTTGAATTGTAATAAACAGCGCGTATTATTTCCTCTGGAATAGCATTTTAGCCTGAATTCGCAATTTGAAAGCCCCCAGAGAGCGTAGTGGTGTTTTGTACACCTTGGATTTTAGATAGCCCTACAAAACAATCCAGGGGAGTTAGATCAGGACTTCTTGGAGCCAACGTATCTCACCTCATTTTGAAAAAATATCTAGTAGCGTTGCTAAAGATCTTCTGGCGGTGTGGGTTGTGCCACCATCTTTCTGAAACCAGGTATTGTTACTAAATAATCTGGAACGTTCCTCGACCTGGCAAATATAGAGTCGTGGCGCTTTTACTTAATGTTGCCAAACTAGCGCTCTCTAAAAACAACAAAACATTATGGGACACTCTTTATAAGCGATATTATATCGGTTTAATTTTTGATTTGACATTTGTATGCATTATCTTAATATTGCAAAGCTAAACTTAAATAATTACTCAAAAATGTATAATCGTTTTAAAATAATTTTATTTCATACAAATTTGTATTATTTCAGATAACAGCCTTGCTTCCCCTAATTCTCAAGATAGTTATTCCGTATCGTCTACAAACTACAATTTGATAGAAGACAGTAGATTCCAATATGTACTGGCAGCTGCGACCAGCATAGCCACCAAACAAAATGAAGATACTTTGACGTACTTAAATCAAGGCCAAAGTTATGAGATTAAGTTGAAAAAACTTGGAGATTTGTCATTTTATAGGGGGAAATTTTTGAAAGTAAGTATTATAAAATAAACCATTATAAGTATTCAAATTTTTTTAATAGTTCATAGAAAAGTTTACTATTTACAACTTACTTTAGCAGCAGAAATATATTAGGATCAAAGGGGTTAATTTCTTTTTTAATTAGTTATATACTTAAATTAAAAATGTTAATAACCTTAAAGTTGGTGTGAAGTTATACATACTTACCCAAAATCCATCAAACCTAAGAAATTACAAAATAAAAAAATTGTGATTTTGAGACTCATTATTTTTTAAACTATCATATGTCCATTTTTAACCGACTTCAAAAAAGGAGGAGGTTCTCAATTCGTTGCAATATTTTTTTTTATGTATGTACAGCGATAATTCTTTAACACGGTGTCCGATTTCAATGATTCTTTTTTTGTTAGAAAGAGGGTACTTCAGGGGAGGTCCCATATAAATTTGATCAAAATCTAATAATTAGGTCCATGAGAAAATCCTCAAACTCTTCATTTTTTATGTATGTTTAGCGGTAATTCTTTACCACCTTGTCCAATTTCTATGATTCTTTTATTTGTTAGTAAGGAGGTACCTTAGGGGTGGTCCCATATAAATTTGGTCAAAATCTAATAATAGGGCCCATGAGAAAAATCCTCAAACTCTTCATTGTTTATGTATGTTTAGCGATAGATCTTTACCATCTTTTCCAATTTCTATGATTCTTTTTTTGTTAGTAAGGGGGTACCTCAGGGGTGGTTTCATATAAATTTGGTCAAAATCTAATAATAGGGTCCATGAGAAAAATCCTCAAACTCGTCATTTTTTATGTATATTTAGCGATAATTCTTTACCACCTTTTCCGATTTCTATGATTCTTTTTTTTTTGTTAGTAAGGGGGTACCTCAAGGGTGGTCCCATAATTTGGTTAAGATGTGGTGACGGCATCTGCACGATTTTGAAGTCGGTTTTTTAAAATTACTTTTAATACTTGTTTGAAAAATACTATCCAATGTCCTAAGAAACAGTATGGGAAACAAAAATTGCTTAGAATTGTCTTTGTTGTAGGGCAATAAGACTTTTTAAATGCATAATACTCAAAACAAATAGAAAATGATAATATTCTTCTCAACCGATGATATGTAGTTTGTTCTACTTAGTATTTGTTTTATTTCAGGTTTTTATTGACGTTTAAAAGAATTTTAATTTTTGAGTTCCATGTCGAATATTCTAAATATTTTACTGTATAGTAACATCTTAAAATATTTCATAAAGAAAAAAAAAAGTAATATTCTTGAGTCAAAATCTTATTTTCAAATCTTTTTTACATTATAAGCATGGCATTATACAGAAACACCATTTGGAATCTTTTCGACACCTGTTCATTTCATTTTCTTTATGGGACACTTTTTTAATATTAATTTAAAAAAAAAGAGTTATTCATCATAAAAAATTGTGCGTGGTCTAAAAACCTAAAATATAACCATCTTAATAGAAAATTTTATCAGTCGTTTATCATAAATGCATTTTTTGACCAACCTCGTATACGACTGAAAAAATTTGATATCTGATGATTGTATTTTAGATTTTAGGCCATGCAAAACTTTTTATAAACAATAACTTTTTTTCTAAAATTAATAATTAAAAAGTTTTCCATATGATTCCAACTTATATAGACTCACTGTATATTTTCATTCTAGTTACTACCTTGTCTTCTACACTAATTTATAAGAAATTTTAAGAATCTTCTAAGGTTTATTAAATTTAATTCAGCTTAAACAAATTGTAACTCCATCTAGTAATAATAAATGTAATTTATTGCAGTCTTACGTTCGCATCTGCTTCCATGAAAGACGACTGCAATATATGGAAAAAGAACAAATGACAGCTTGGCAGAATGCTAGACCAGGTGATAGAATCCTCGAAGCTGACGTTCCCCTTTCTTACGGCGCGTTCGATATTACACAACCAACTAATAATGTAAACGTTATTCATTTTAACTGGGATCCAACAAAAGAAGTGGGAGTTTATATTAAGGTATAATATTTTATAAATTCATAGATAAACTTTTTATTAAAAATTCCGAGGCAATTTAGGACGTCCCTTTACATTTCAAGAAAAATGTTTGTTTTTTAATACATTGCTAATTAAAGTGATTTTTAACCAAAATTTCTTTTTATAACGAACACTTTCAAGTTCAAAACCAATAAATAAAGGATCCAATATTAGGTTTTTCTCTTCTATTCTTTTTGAAAGTGTATTTTCAGTTTAAATTTTATTCTGATTTTTCCCAGTTGTTAATTATATTGCCCCTCAATTGATTTTGAATTATTCAAATATGTTTCTTCTTTATTTCATTTTGGTGTTTCAGGCATTTTCATCATAATTTTAATTCAATCTGGTTTAATTATACATTTAGTGCAATACTATTACTTGCGAGTTTATACCGATAATTTATTATAAACATAATTTGAAATTGAAATAATTTTAATTTCGTTTCAGGTCAATTGTATTAGCACGGAATTTACTGCAAAGAAACATGGCGGCGAAAAGGGAGTCCCGTTCCGTATTCAAGTCGAGACTTATCAAAATAATAATGAAAATATGCACCCGAACTTGAATAAAAGGTTGCACGCTGCGGCCTGTCAAATAAAGGTGTTTAAGCTTAAAGGTGCCGATAGAAAACACAAACAAGATCGAGATAAAATTATGAAAAGACCGCCGTCAGAACAAGAAAAATATCAACCGAGTTATGAATGCACCGTTTTAAATGATGTGAGTTAACATTGTAAAATTTAATTATTGAATAATAATTATAATTTTCTTTGCAGTTAGCGAATGATGTCTCAGTATCATCATCGCCACCTATGTCGCCTTTGTCCAGTAACAATGAAGCCAATGCAGAAAGGTATGTTTTTTAAATTGTATTTTTTTATTTATTTATTGTCACCTGTGCTAGTGTTACGGGCCTTTCGGTCGTGATGGAGTTACTTAAAATAGTAACTATGTGCTACCTGACTTGGGAAAATAAAAGAGCAACAACAATTAACAATTTATTAAAAATAAATAATATATCCAAAAAGTTACAATAAATATAAAAAAGGGTCTTGCCGAGGGCTAAACATCTAAAGGCGACGAGGGCACTTTGTTTATTTATAAATATAAGTTATAAATAAAACGGTTATAATACGTTTTATTATACTCGTATATGTTTCGATTTAAACAAGGAATTTAGTAGAACATTAGTCAAAACATTGAAGCCAAAAAAATTCGGAATTTTTTTAGACTAAGACGGATCAGAATGCGGTTTTTTAAATTCGCTTTCTAACATTTTCCGGAAAAATGTCCCTACTTTTTATCTTATACAAATCGGAAATTACATTGCTGGAGCCAAATATGCATTTTTTGAGACGGCTTTTGGAAGATAAAGAACTTTGTAAATAAAAGTTAGAACTGGGCCAAATCGGGTTCCCAGAGTTTTTCGAGGTCGCTGATCACGATTATGATGTTCACAATCGACCTGGAGCTCAGAAACTCCGATGAACGTCATCTCCGTCGGACTCTCCCAAAATTCACGCAGGGAAGGAGAGAAACTCGGCGCCTGGGCGTTTTTTTGGGTCGCTGAATTCAAATGTGGCAACGTCGAATATTTTCCGGACACCTGGTGCGCCCGAACCTGGACATGGACATCATCCCCGAGAATTTTCCTGACTGGATCGCAAAAAACAACCAGAAAATCATTGTAGGGGCGTTTTTTTTGGGGCGCTTAATCCAAATTTCACATCGAAAACGACCCTCCTAGCACCTTTATTTTCGTAATTTTCCTCGCTCTATTTAAACCCGGCATTTAGAATTTTACAGGACTGGATCAACTTTTTCGAGGACCCCAGGCGAGAGTTACACATCAATGAATGTTTGAAATTATGAAACGATTTTTGGTTGGTCTTTTGCGATTGTCTCTGGAAAACCCTCGGAGACGACGTTCAGCCTGAGGTTCTGGTGCACCAGGTTTGGGAGGGTCATTTTCGACGTGAAATTCGGATTCAGTGCCCCAAAAAAACCCTCATAACGATTTTGGTTTCATCTTTTTCGTTTGTGTGAGGAAAACTCGCGGATATGAGGTCTGCGTCCAGGTTCCGGTGCACCAAGTGTTTAGGGGGTTTTTCGACGTGAAAATTGAATTCAGCGCCTCAAAAAACGCCCCATATTGATTTTGGGGTTGTTTTTGGCGATCTTCTCAGGAAAATTCTCGGGGATGACGTCCATGTCTAGGTTTCGATACACCAGGTGTCCAGGGGGTGTTCGCCGATGCCATACTTAAATTCAGCGACCCAAAAAAACCCCGGGCGCCGAGTTTCTCTCCTTCCCTTCGTGAATTTCGGAAAGTCCCGCAGAGATGACGTTCATCGATGTTCCTGAGCTCCAGGTCAGCTGTGGGTCAATTTGAATATCATAATTGTCATCAGCGATCTCGAAAAACTCCGAGAACCCGATTTGGCCCAGTTCTGACTTTTATTTACAAAGTTCTTTAATCTTCCAAAAGCCGTCTCAAAAAATGCATGTAACGTTAAAATTTGACGTTGGTGCCATTTTGTAATCTAATTAAATTAATAACTGAATTTATGTGAAATATAGTAACTTAAATTTCATCAGACCCTCAGACTAACTCATGTCAGGATCATGGAGTTCGAGCTTAGAATTTTCTAACAAACCAATGGCATCATCTTTAATTAAAAATACAAGTGTTCTAAAAAAGGTTAAAGACACCATGTTTTAGACCGTTAATAAATACAAATTATGCCATTAATTTGCTAGTTAAGTAAGGAATAACTTCAAAGAGTGAAATGAAAATATAGTGACTTTAATTTTAATAGCAAACACTTAACAATTTTTTGAATGAAACAGTTATATCAAAACAACAAACAAATGGTTACTTTAAATCTTAATAAATTAAAAGATAGTGATTTTTAACGATTTTCTTTGGCAAAACAAATGTTCGGATTACTGGCTGGCACTTAGCTGACTTGGGTTGACGGTCGAAGAGTTATAGCCTTCACTGGGCCGTTGATGAGAAGATACGTTTCCCTGGAGACTTCCTCTTACTATAGGCTGGCTGGTATCCACCTTCTCCTCCTCTTTTTATATAGGCCTCTTCTCTTTTTATAAAGACAAAAAAAAACACGGTGTCAGTCACTAATAAAAAACTTTCCATCTCTTAACATGTGTTACACAAAAGAAAGTACAAAATAAGTATTTTTAATATACGACAATTATTAAAATTGCAGCACAAAATAAATACATTTAATATAGAATAATCATTAAAATTGCAGCGATTGATTAGATTCGCAACAATATTCAGGTACCTTGTTAAAAGATGGAAAAGAACAAAAAATCTAGATAAAAAAAACTAAAATGTCCACTTTTAATGGCATGCAGTATAAAAACGAAAGAGCATTTTAACGTTAATCAACCCAAAACAATTCGTGGAACTCATGTAATAATCTACAAACGAAATGTTGAACCTGTACACACTGATGAAACAGTTCTAAATAATCAAATATATTAAATAATTACCTTTTGTCATCAAGCAAGCATTCACGAAAACAAAGAAGTTGATATTTCAAAGTCATACCACGGAAAGGACGAGAATATTCAGTAAGCTGCCTTAAAAAGATAAATTGCACCAGCGGCATGACGAAATATTTTTCCCAGGAGGGTATAATTATTAAATGTAGGTAATATTGCGGAAATAAAACTGAAACGTTATTTATAACGTTACATCCAGCAATGCAATTTCCGATTTGTATAAGATAAAAAATAGGGACATTTTTTCCAAAAAAATGTTTGGAAATGAATTCAAAAAACCGCATGTCGATCCATCTTAGTCTAAAAAATTTTGTTTCAATGCTTCGACTATTTGGCTCTAGACACTTGTAAACAATTGTAGCGTAGTCAATAGCCAACCAAGAAACTTGCATATTCTTAATACGACAATGTTCGCCTGGTTCATTATTTTGTTAGTCGTTTTCTTACCTCCAAGAAAATATAACTCTTACAAGTGACAGCCTAGGGATCGGAAGCACTCGGGCGCCAGTTTTATTAATGTGGTTTGCTCCACAACTCGGTCAGCTTCTAGTGGAGATGACGGAAAACTCCAGGGGTCTCGTTGATATCAGACTGTGCACATAAGAGGGTAACAATAGCGGGCATTAATCGTTATTGTTACGTTAAAAAATTGTCGGAAGCTGAAAGAGAAAAAGGGAAAGGTCGACACATAATTATAAGCCAGTTGTTATAAATTAATACATATATTGCTTACGAAAACTATAACAATATTATTTTTTAACTATTTATTTCAAAACCCATCCCTTTTTTTGGTCCTAATAACCCTGAACAAAAAGATAACGGTTTTGGACGGTAGCTTTGATAGGACGCTGCTCAATCAGACGTTATTAAATTTCGAAAGTAAAATAAAATGGAATTTCTTGCTAGTTCGGACTGCGGTAGAGTTTCCTTAGTAGTAAATTGAATGAGGGGGAAAAGAATGAATTTACAACTAAATACTACAAAACAAAATTAATCGGTACCAGGTATTATCTAGTTCAATGATTTTAATTTCTCCCACCCTTTAAGAAATACTAGAGCAAGTTTCCGTAGCTAACACCTAAAAAACGGGTAGTATTCTTATGGAAACAGCACATATAGGCCACCTACCGGATCTAGGTGTTATGTTTAGGTACTAAAATATTTGCGAATATTGCTGAGTACCTCAAAAGAAAATTAATAAACAAAATCAACAAAATAAAGATCGGATTTCCGCGGTTAACATCTAAACGACTGGTAATATCCTTATGGAGCGGCACATATAGGTTATCTACCGGGTCTAGATGTTATTTGATAAAATAGAATATTTGCGATCACGGCCCTTGAGATTTCAAAATAGAATTTATTAATAAAAAGAAATATTTGATCGGGTTTCCACGGTTAACACCTAAACAACTGGGAATATCCTTATGGAACAGCACATATAGGCTATTCGGTAGATCTAGATGTTATTTAATAAAATAGAATGCGATCATGGCCCTTGAGATTCCAAAAGAAAATTTATTAATAATAAAAAAATTAAATGAAAAGATAAATTACTAATACGGCAATAAAATAATATCGAAGACCACCCTGTGATAAGTTTAAAGTAAAATAAATCCACTAACCCGACTCTGGTCCCAGTTAATTCAATAAACCAACTTCTCATCTCATTCATTAATATTTTATTTATATGCACTAGAAAAGAAAATTAATTATTATAATAAAATATTCAATTCGGAAAAGCGATTGAAACAGTACCAATCACTGGTGGGTGATGTCTCTTCTTAAACAGAACAGCATGTGTCTTCTCTGCGTTGATCTTGATTTTCCATCTTATGCACCATTCTTCTATGTCTTCCGCTGCATCCTGTAGATACCTTGATATAAGTCCTGGCTGTCTGCTTGTTGCTGATATCGCTGTGTCGTCCGCATAGAGGGACATGGTAGTGTGTTGCGTTTTCGGGATATCTGCTGTGTAAATGGTATACAATAGTGGTGACAGTACTGCTCCTTGGGGGACTCCCGCTTCTGGAATTCCAGGTCTTGATAGGATATGTCCCATCTTGATCCAGAACTGCCTTTCGCAGAGGTACGATCTGAGCAACCCTGTCATTCCTGCTGTGTACCCTTGTTCTTTCATCTTGAAAATCAGCCCAGCGTGCCAGACTCTGTCGAATGCCTTGGCGACATCCAGGAATATGGTACCTATTGACTGATTTCTGTTGAATCCTCTAGTGATTCCTTCAACGAGTCTTAGGAGAGGAAGATCTGCCCAGCGCAGCGCGTTTTATAGTCCGATAAGCGACGCGTCGTACGCAAACTCGGTTATTAGTTAGAAGTGGAGAAACGAAGCTACCGTCGGCTTACTCATAAAAAACTTTGATGGACGGAATCATCAACAGTAAACATTTGAAGACTCGAATTTTTGACATTAAGGGTCAGTGATAATTTTTAAAAAGTATAAATAAAAATATTAATTTCGGTTTTCCGACGAATTCTATGTCTCAAATATTAAATTAAATTAAGTAACTTTGTTACAATTTATAGAAATTAATTTTTTATCCTACACCAACAGATTGCCTTTTGACGTGTCTATATGTGTTTAAAGATATTTATCTATGATTGATGTAGAGTAGATAAATTGTAGTAATTTTTATTTTAATTATACACATGCCGCAACACACATTACACATACATGTTGTATGTTGCCGTCAAGTAGTTAATATATAAATAATTTCTGGCAATCTGGTGTAATTTTCTAAAACATTTTGCCATGTTTGTGTTTGATACCAATGCGGATTTGCTTATTTAAAATTAAATTTCTTTCCTAAAGCCGAAGTAAAGTAAATTGGTTTATAATATGGAATATTATAGTGAGGTAAAGAATTTAGTTATTGCACACCACCGGATATTAATGAAAAAGCAAAAAGGGTGTTCTTGATTTATTACTAAAGAAGTCCAAAGAAAAATATATTCATTTTAGTGTTGGTTCAGGATAAAAAATAGTATGTAAATCACTACAGTAAAGGGGTTTTCCAGGCCTCGTCTTCGCCTCGCTTGTCCATATCTTTTCTCGGCCTGGAAAACAGTCACTTTACTGCCTAGGTATACAATATACCATTTTTAATAATTTTATTTTACTTTTATGACGAAGCTACCAACTTTAATGGACTAAAATAATTTTAATACTGTTTTAGTTGATAATAGTAACCTGCTAGTAACTTCAAGCTCTACTTTGAGTGTAATAAAAGAACAATACAGTTAAATAGGTCCTAAAAATCATATAATTCTATTTCTATCGATTTTAGTAAAATAATTTCGAGCAAAAAGTGTTTCATAAACTATTGCCACTTTATTTGTAATTATAAGTTATAAATAAAATATTTAGAATACGTTTTATTATATATGTTTTGATTTAAAGAAAGGATTTAATAAAACATAATTTTATACCACCTTTAGTTAAATAATAGCTATTTATGAAACCAATTACGAAACGCCTTATTTTATGTACCGAGTGAATATTTTCTACTTTAAGCAACTAGTTGTATAAAATAGAACAGTATGCAACTGATTACAAAAAGTTGATTATGTTACCAGTTGCTAAATAAAAATAAATAAAAATGCCTCTTTTGGTTTTTAATCAAAAAATCGAAAAAAGGCAATGAATAGTGACATTTCACATTTGAAAATTTGATATTACGTTTAACAACAAAAAAGAAAACAAAAAAATTCAAGCTGCAAATTGCGTTTTATTTTTTAAATAATTAAAAATCGTTATTGAAAACTGCCCCGAAATGTTAATGGTAAAATTTTGACGTACCCCTGTAAGGATAACGGGTAAAAATGGTATTTTTTTAAATTTCCTACGGATGTCAAAAATCAGATCGGCAACACTGCACGTCCCTTATTTTCATTATTACTAGGTATTAAAAAAAACATCGTAGAGCAGTCAAATATTTAATTGAAAGTACTTACAAAAGAATGATGGTGAATCATTTTTTAATCAATCACAATTTTATAAATAATCAAGTCAAAATTAGAAACGTTGCATTTAGATCATACTTTTCTATTTATATACCAATGTGGCTGCATTTTAAGAGATAATAGTGATTGTTGTCCAGGATGTAACATACTGTGATAAAAATTGTAAATTTTATGACTGCAATGGAAATATTTTCAAATGTTTTTCGTTTAAAACGTTTCCATGCATAACAAACGGAAAATTTTTCTTTTACTGGGGTAGCGACATAGTCGTGCAACTTGGACACTATTTTTATTCGAAGTAGTACTCGCCAAGCCTGCCAATTTATGAAAAAATGTATAGGTGGGTTTTTTAAATATTATTTTTATTGTGTTTGACATAAAATATTTAAATGTAGTCCATTATTCATGATTTTACGTAAAGTAGATAGAATACACCATATGTCGCCACCCTTAGATATACCAAACCTGCCCACTGGTAATTCATTTGTTTGGAATGCCTAATTGTTAATATTTTATATGATACCAATTATAACTAGATATAAATACACTACAATCATTATAAGTAAAATAATAATCTAGGTTTTCGCGTCGACTAAACGCATAACTGGTATGGCCAACTTTGCATATTTGATTTTAGTCGTTTTAACTCGTGTTTGTCTAGTTTTAAAATTTTGATATTTCGGTGTAAAATTTTCTTACCAAATACCATACGTGCCTAAATTATTATTTATACATTTTTGTTCACTAACGAATATTTAAAAAAATTATCCTTCGACTCAGGATAATTTTCAAAATATTCGTGAGTTCGAAAACATGTCCGGAAATAATTTAGGCATTATAAATTTCAGGAATATCTAAAAATAATAACCTTCTGCCAAATTCGGCAATATTTTATACACAGATTATGAAATTATTACCGAAAAAGCAAAATAATTATTTCAAAATTGACATCTTGAACTTTTTTATTTTCAGTATTTTATTAAAGAAAGTAGAAGCTACATTTTAATATTTCGAAACTAACAACCATTTCACTAGGGATTATTATTTACAGATCATTCGGTACCTATTTATTTATATGTATTGACATATCATCTATGATTACTGGCGTATCAACTTTTAAAAAAAAGTCACCCATTGTCAGACTAATCTGTCCTTGTCTAAAAGGAATCATTTTAAAGAAACTTTTCTTAATTATAGTTGGAGATAAAGATATTCTTTCTCTTTCGGCAAAACAAAGGGAATCGTATAAAAACACGTTTAACGGCAACCCAGGGACGGACCTAATTAGTTGTATGTTACGCTTTAGAGAGGAAATGTTTTACATATTTAAATATTATCACATTAATTGCATAATTCCCTTCTTCAATTATTTAATAAATATCACTAAATTTAGCACGAAATTGATCCGAAATAAATATATATAATAGAATTGAACGCGCTACTTTAATTTTGCAGTTTAACAACTCTGTTTTCTAAGCTGAACGTCGGCGGATTTTTTGAGAATTATGTATAGATATCTTAATAATATTGATATTTAATTGTGAAATAGTAAAATTTATCTGTGCCGTCTACTATACAAAGTTATTTATTTTAAATAAAATTGGTGTCGAGGTTTATGGGATTGCAGCAGATTCTCGTAATAATTTCACAATCTGACTACGTCGCATTTCAGCGATGCACTACGATCGCCCTTGTTTTTTCCGTTCTCTCGATCTCGAAATCCTCGAACTCGAAGCGACAAAACAAAAGCGCTGCTCGGCGCTCACGTTCAACCGCCTGAAACTGCTATAACCCGGCGAAACCAGCTTTAACCGGTTAATTCAAAACATATCCGAATACATTTTGATTCGTAGTTTGTTTAGTGGTAATAATAGAGTTGAATTGGAGGAGGTTAATATAATTACATTAGTTTTTAGCATGATTTTACGTTAAAGACGTTCATAAATTAGTTCTGTGTTAAAGTAGAAGTGCGCTGTTAAAACATTTAAATAAATTAGTGCTTTAAAAAAGTCGAATGGTACAGGAATGGTGTCAGAAATTTATATATTTTTTGATGCCACTACACAAGTTTGCTTTCAAAATTATCGTGTATGCGAATTCATGGTCGTACAGGACTCTTTACTTAGATGACGGCAAATTTAGCCTCGTAGGGGCTCGTAGGACAAGAGATTTGTACTTTTGTCACGGAAGAACATCTTTGGCTCTAATTTGAAACAAGTATGGAAAATAATAGCTATTTTTTATTAATACATACCATGACGATCACCCAGAGTGATTTCATAGTGCAAGCACAATTTGTTCATGCCTTTTCCGAAGATTTGGTACGAGGTAGATTAATTGGAAAGAGGATGAGTTTAAGAGTTCATCCAAGTTTAAGAAATTCGAGAAATAAAACGTTACTCCAAAGGTTATACTCGCCAAATTTGAGATCTTTAATGAAGAGAAGAGCCCATGATGTGAGACATCATTTGAGAGCTGTGCATGTGTAGGTATTTTAATCATTTTAACGAAAATATTTTTCTTGAATTTATTTTTTTACTCTGTAGGTAAATAATAATTTGTTTTTGTAAAATATTTTAAAGTTTGGCAACACCGACTTGTTACCTTAAATCGTACATTTAAAATTAAGAAATTTAGTAATTTGGAAATTCCTGTAAACAAATAATTATAATCCTTGTTAGGCCTTTTATAAAAAAACCAATGGTACCCATGGGTGTCCGGTAGGGGTGGTTTAGTTAATTAATTATTATTTTTTAAGTAACTTTTAAATTTAGAATATGTCGAGAAACAGGGACGTGCGAATTTTGCAAAAAAAATTAAACACTTTTAGTATATTAAATTTTCATAAAAAAAAAATTATAGAAAAACCAGTATTTTTTTAGAAAAATGAATTAAAAATACTAAATTTTTCAGGTTATATTTACTAAACATTCTATGACGAAGGATTGTCTTGAAAATGATAACGTTGCCAAGTTGCTAATAAAATTATAAATTTCAGGATTATTTAAAATATAAATTATAAGAAAAATTGAACTAAACAAAAATAATATATTTTCTATATTTTATAACCATGCCAAAGAAGGCAGCAAAGCACCTAGAGAATTTTAAAATAAAACATACCATATTTTAAGACTATTTTTATACCCACACTCGATTTTTTGTTTTTCTTTATTTCTAATTAAAATATTGTAAAAAATTTCGAAAAATATTGATATTTTTAAAAAATAAGAGTTGGAAACATAAAACTTTTCTAAAAAAAAATTCCTATCTAGTAATTATAGGTTTTTTCCGGTTATTTTTTACAACCTATTGTAGCACCTTTGCAAATGTTTAGAGGATAAACTAAATATTTACATTTTCACATACTTCTCATTGCCAACGAAAATACTGAAAAATTAAAATTTTACACTTTTCCTTCAATTTTCTTTAAAATCTGAATTTTATACATTTTGTTAAATTTTAGGATTACGGACCATTTTAGGAAAATTTACAAAAATTATAGAGAATAATATTAGAAGTAATTTTATTTGAAGAATTTTCTTCTCCAAACGTAAATACTCGTAACAGATATATTCCATAAAATATAAAAATTACCCCCCACATCTAATGAGTTCACCGCATGCCAGAATAAAGGTTAAGTTTAAAATTTGAGGTTTTTCCGCTTATTCTTTTTGAGTTTTCTTCAAAATTCGAGATTTACACTTTTTCTCAAATATCTCGAATACGGTCCATTTTAGAGAAATTATGTATGGAACAAGAATTATAGAGAATTATATCACAAACAACTTTTATTCAAACAATTTTTATAAAAATTTTAATTTTTTACATTTTGTCAAATTTTTCGAATACGGACCATTTTAGGAAAATTTTGTATAGAACAAAAATTATAGAGAATAATATTAGAAGTAACTTTTATTTAAAGAATATTCTTCTCCAAACGTAAATAACATATATATTTCATAAAGTATAAAAATGACTCCCTATAAAGTACGCCCCAGATGGACTCTGCCAAAATCTAATCAATTCACCTCAGGCCGGAATAAAGCTTAAGTTTATAATTTAATGTTTTTCTCTTTATCCGTTTTTGAGTTTTCTTCAAAATTGGAGATTTACACTTTTTCTTAAATATCTCAAATACGATTCATTTTAGAGAAATTATGCACGGAACAATAATTATAGATAATTATATCACAAACAACTTTTATTTGAACCATTTTCATAAAAATTTGATTTTTTTTACATTTTGTCAAATTTTAGGAAAATTTTCTATAGAATAAAAATTATATAGAATAATACAAGAAGTAACTTTTATTTCAATAATTTTCTTCTCCAAACGGAAATAACAGATATATGCCATAAAATATAAAAACAACCCCCTATAAAGTACTCCCCAGATCTCCCGACTCTGCCCAAAATCTAATCAGTTCACCGCAAGCCGAAATAAAGCTTAAATTTAATATTTGGTGTTTTTCTTTGTATCCATTCTTGAGTTATCGTGGATACAGACAAACATATATACAGGGTGTTTCAAAAAGGTATGTCATAAATTCTTCCACAGATAGATTACCAAAAAATAAGTGGATTTGGCTATATTTACCTATATCAAAAAATGGCTCTCAACAAAGTTACAGGGCGTTAAACTAACGTCCAAAAAAACGTTTTATTTTTTTTTAAAGTTTGCTGTTGCGAATTTTTCTTTGAAATTTTTGCCAGTGCTGTAGATTTGAAGTCCCAATATTCTAAGGTTAACAAAAATTTAAAGCGACCCCTTTAGAAAAAGTTGTGGGGTTGGGTACCTTTTAACCCCCCCCGTATTTTTTTTTTCTCATAAAAAAACTTGCTTTATCGATCTAAAAATCAAAAAGAACTATGAATTTTTAAATTTTTTTCATAGTAAAATGAACATGTTGTCTAAGAAATTTATATAATGCTTAGCTGTTAATCGCCCATCAATTTTCCAGCACATTCCAGGATCATTATTGCTTACGCCCAAACATTGATAACAAATCGCCCACTAATAATAATAATAGTACCCAATTCATAATTCTTTTTAAATATTGAGTTTCTAGGACGATAAACTCGTAGCCTTCTGCTTTTGGAAGAATTGAATATCTTTTTATCAAAGAATACCATTTTGTTCCAAAATTCCTGCCCGTGAATTAAAAATTCATTTGCAGACTGGGAGTCGATTCTCGACTTGTAGGAACCATTTCCTATAGAAATTTGTGACACTTCCCTATAAGTAGGAAAATGTTATAAATTTCTGATGTATAGAAAAATGTCAAAAATTCCTATAGGAAAAAATTTCTACGAATCGAGAATATCGACCTCTTGGGCTCTCCTACGCATATTTTCAGCAGTTACAAAAAGTTTGATGATAGTTACTTATAGGTACAACATATTTAAATAATCAATAAATACCTATAGGTACGTTCATCAATTATTTGTAGGTACACATATAACTTCATAGATATTTGTTGAAATGATTTAGTTTGGCTTTTTAATTGAATCCAACTCAAAATATTTAATAGTATAGGTATTAATTCAGAAAGAACTAATCAATTAAAATATTAAATTAATCATACCTATATCGTAGGAATTGTTTTTTTTTTTTAGTGAATTTACAAATTTCACTACTTTGTTACATACATCTAATTTATAATTATGAGATAATGAGACGAAAACTGGTTTTTAATTAAAAAACTATCATGTACTGATGAGGTAGATATTCAACTTTGCATTAATTAAAAAAATCATGAAACCTGTTAAATAATATATTAAAAATTAAGTAGGTAGAGATAACCCTACTTCCTATGAGACACCACGCTTCATAAAGATAAATCTGTTTAATTTAAAATAAGCTGTAGTAACACCTTCCTTGTCTATATTTAGCACCAATCTTGGCTTCAATTGAATACATTATTTAATCTGTAGTTAAAATTAGACACAATAATATTAGTTTGTAACCAGTAAACAGGATGCTTGTTTATTTATATATTACTAATGTTGTTGTATCATAATGGGTTGGCATTTAAGAAATTTACAGTTTATTGCAGTTGTGTTTCTGGGTTAATTAATACTATTGTTATCAAATATGTAATTAATTTGTCTTATAGAGGAATTATTACTCTGGGAACATGGCGCTAAAATTACAGCAGGGCAACAATTTAAAAGAGAAACAGATGTTTCTGAAATTTTTACATTTAATTACTAAAATTTTATTTTCACTTAACAAGTGAGGCAAAGGATGCCTCATTTTAAAGATATTCGTGTTTAATTCAATTTGAGAACATTTTGTGATGTGAACTAATGCTAGTTTGAAAAAAAAATTATGTTTGGGCAGGCTTTTTTTGAAGACATGTAGCTGTTGCCATTATTTAAACGTTACTATTGATAATTGTTTTAAAAAGAGATTATATAGATTTTTGTGTGTGTATAATATACTATTTTGTCCTTGTTTTCACGGATTATAAAAATGGTTATACCATGTGAAAATTGTATATGCAAGTAACAGTTGTATTAATTGTGAGATTAATGAATCCAGGGGCCTATTTCATAAAATTACTTTGCAACTTTTTACTTTAGGAAATTTATGTTTCATAAAAAAGTAATTTGACGATTTAAAAAGTAAAATTTGAAAAGCAATTTACAAAGTAAAAATGAAAAATTAATAATCTGCAAATATAACATTATTTTATAAAAACACAAGTATTTTGCATTCGTAAATTTGCATAGTGCAAAATGGAAAGTTTCAAAGTAGTTTTATGAAATAGACCTCTGGTCTCAATTTGGGGCTGAATTACAAAAAATGATATAATAAAAGATCCTGGGCTATTAGTCGAGGTATTGAAGCAAAAAATAATAACAATAGTGAAACAAATAAAAAACAGTAAAAAAAAGTTGAGAAACTATGTACTCAAATTACGTACATGTTTTATTGTCTAAAAAAAGGATCACACACCTATGACATATTCAATAACATAACAAAATCGTTTCAAGTAAAAATTAAAATAATTAAAATTGTTTACACGGATTTATAGAACAAGCCTAATTTATAATACATAGATAAGTCCTAATATACAACAAAAATATAGAATAATTATATAAACGGTACTTTTTTCTTCTTTTTTGCATCAAACAAACGTTTCCTTAACGTTGCAATTTTCAGTCACAGTCTCTGCTTTCTTGGAGTGTTTAATGATAACACACTACACGTTTGAATTTATGCTGTTACACAAGGTAGAGGAACAGATGGTTGACTATGCACTTGTTCAATAGATTCTACTTCTGCCGAAGTTGAGGGTAGACACAAGTTGTCTTTGCCTTCTTCGCCATGAACAGCAAATTCCTCTAAAAAAAATATAAAGAGAAACCAAATTTTTATCTGATCAACTAGTGTCAAGAAGGTGCATCATTTGTCAGAATTAAATGTTTCAGTCACAGTTTTTAGCAAGATGAAATTTACAATAATTTCATAAAATGTAAATATATTTCTGTGCATAGCAGGTAAACTGCACTATGTCATTCTAATCAACTTTTTAGTACAGAAGATTGAATGTTGTTAAATTATTAAATTTCAACTAGACATGCATTTAGACACCCATTTATTGTCACAATATTTGTATTTTTTACTAACCTAACTAATAAAACTACTTTATTTTAATTTGCATAAGTTGTTGTATGTCGACATAGTGCAATTTACCTCCGATGTAGTTCTATAAAATGGAATGTATGGGTTGATATTCTAAGATTATTATTTTATTTTTTAAACTACTAAGGGTCGATCTTTTCATCTCTGGGTAAGGTTACATGTAGGTCTACTTGACAGATTAACAAATATAGTTTAATCAGCAAGTAGTTACTTTCAACTTTACTCAGAGGTGAAAAGACTGACCCTAAATGTAATTTAAAAAAATTACAAGCAAGACGAGTAGCAAACTTTTTGTAACATATTTTCCTTGCAATACTTTGACTCTTTTCGAAGGTTCTGAATGGGGAAATAGTGTCGGGAATGCATTTGGAAATAATCGTTTTCTTGTTCCTGACTGATAAACGAATTTATCCTGGAAGTGCAGTTCACAAATTTTGTAATTTTTGCTTAAGTGTTTAACACTCTTTCCCAATAAGTCCTCCTCATCCTAATCCTCAATCCTCCTCATCCTCCTCCTCAATCCTCGTTATCCTGCTCATCATCCTCCTTATCCTGCTCTCCTCATCCTCCTCCTCATCATCATCCTCCTCCTCCTCATTCTTCTCCTCATCCTCCTCCTCCTCATTCTTCTCCTCATCCTCCTCCTCATTCTTCTCCTCATCCTCCTCCTCATTCTTCTCCTCATCCTCCTCCTCATTCTTCTCCTCATCCTCCTCCTCATTCTTCTCCTCATCCTCCTCCTCATTATTCTCATCCTCCTCCTCATTCTTCTCCTCATCATCCTCCTCATCATCCTGCTTATCATCCTCCACCTCTCCATCCTCCTCCTCATCCTTCGCCTCCTCCTCCTCATCCTTCGCCTCCTCCTCCTCCTCATCCTTCGCCTCCTCCTTCTCCTCATCCTCGTCCTCCTCCTCCGTATCCTCCTCCTCATCCTCCTCCTACTCCAACTCCTAATCCTCCTCTGTACAATAAAGTCTTAAATTTACACTCCACAATTAAAAACGGCAACAAAAACTAAAAACAAACCACTAAAAAAACGTAAAATGTTATTAGAATATTCGCTAAAAACAACCAAAAATCCAAAACGACAAATAGAGACATGACAGGCAAAAACGTATTGATGTTCTGACAGCGACGCGACGGCAGTGACAGCTTCGTTCATCTGCTACAAAAATGTGCACTGTTGCACTTCGAACAAGTAACAAATCTACAATCTTTGTCTAACACTTGTATGCATAGTCGATCGCCAGCGATTCGCCAGAGATTCATTCCGGCGTATCGCCAGCGACTCGCTGGCGAAAGCCAGAAAAGGTGGCAACCCGCTGGCGATTATCACCGACATGTCATTTCTCGCAAGTTTTCATGTTCTTTTATAGGAATTATCACTGGCATCTCTTGCATTTTATTATTGATTCGTTTCTTAAAACTCAAAAAACAATGAACGAATATCAAATTTTTCCCTATAAAAGAACATGAAAACTTGCGTGAAATGACATACCGGTGACAATCTCCAGCGAGTCGCCACCTTTTCGGGTTTTCGCCGGCGGATCGCTGGCGATGCGCCGAAATGAATCTCGAGTCGCCGGCGATCGACTATGCATACGGCTGTTAGTCTTTGCAAACAGGAGTATCTTTATCTCTCGTTTTAATCGATTAAGGTACCAAACGGTTCACTTTTGACAATGCTCTACCATGAAGAAGGTGTGGCTTCGGTTGCTAGGTTCCTATTTTTGCCCTATGTTTCTTTTCTGTATTGTTCTTTCATCCTGTGACTATATAAAAATGTCCAGGAGACTTTTTTTTGACTTGTGAGTCAAGTCTAAAAGAATAAAGGTAGAATACATATATTTAAAGGTGTACATTTAAAAGATTTTGGGTTCCGTACACTCTTAAACTGCGTTTTATTGTGAGTGAAGACATTTAGAGTTCTTCTTGTAAAAGCCAGACCATATCAGAAATGTTTCAAAACTCCTAACAGTAAACTTATATCATGTTGAACAAATATAATAATTGATGATAATTTATATCAACTAACAGTATAAAACTAAAACAATTTTCATAATACTCATAATATTTTATATTATTGCAGCAATTCGCCAATTCAGAATGTATTACCCACAAAAGATGAAAATGTAGTGGATGTTATTAAAAATGGTGTTAAAGATACACCTGTCGAACCTTCATTGGAAATTAGAAATAAAATACAATCTACTGTAAGTGTAATAACATTTTTTTTTTTTTTTATATTTTTCTTTCCAATAAAACACTATATTAGTGATAACGTAATTTGTATGCCAGAGAATGTGGGTTTTTTTATAAGTAAATTACATAATTTTTAAATTTTTTTTTATTATCGAGCCAAGAAGTAATCTGAAAGGAATTATAACTTCACAATTTATTTTCTTCTAATTATTGATTAATTTTTATGCTTATAATAAATCTTTTGATCCCCATTACATACACCTTACTCTTACCTTTATAACTTTTTTTTTATAGAATATACAACTATCCCAAATTTCTACACCAGAAGAAACAAAGGAGTGGTTGTCCCAGAATAGATTCGAAAAATATTTGGATACATTCGAAAGCTTTTCTGGAGACGATATGCTTAGAATGACTAGAGAAGACCTGATGCAAATATGTGGAAGTGCTGATGGAATCAGGCTTTACAATGCAGCACACTTGAAGTAAGTTTTTAATATTTTATTTTTATTGTTTTTAAACTTTAATAAGACAATTACATCTCATTGTTTTATTGGTGTAAAACCACTTTTTTGGGATCTGTTATTCGCTCTTTCACTCCTAACTCCTATTCTATATAGTGACCCTTTAAAGGCATAAGTTAAAATTATCTGTAACAAAAAGCCCTAAAATGTTTTTCTAACGTTATTCATTTTGAAATAATTAAAATTGATTACAATGGCAACCCTTTTATCTACATAATTTACCATTTCTCATGAAGTAGAAAATCCATTGTTTGGTTGATAAAATGAAGTTTAATAACGTTCAATTATTTTTGTAGAACAATAGCGCCGAAATTAAAAATGTACGTTTGCCAGGAAAATACGTCCGTTTTCAATGCCGTATTTTTATCTTCCTACAACAACAAGGAGCTGCTGCAAAAACTATCGACGCTGGTAGGCATCTCTCAAAACCAGGTGCGCGATATATACTTGGAAGGACCGCATTCCATTCACATTCAACTCAATAACGATCTCTTGAAACATTTCAAAGAGGAGACGATGTTTACGTTACAAATAATATCGGAAGAAAATAACAGTTGTATTTTATTGTTAAAACGTACAGTCAAATGAATGTGTACTAGTTTAATAATAAAAAATGAAGAATCGTTAACATATCCATTTCTTAGTTTAAAACAATGAAATGGAGAGGGGTAGAATGATAACTGTCAATGAGAAAGTATATATACTATGCACAATTATCAAGGGACCAAAAACGTGCTTCCCTTAACAAAAACACTTCTAGTGAGGTTTTTAGTCTAAGTTTGTATTATATTTTTGGTGTTTTAGAATTTTTTTTGGTGTATTTAGTTGAAAAATGGCATAATTTATTATCTTTTAAGATTATATGAATACTGATTGTATGATTTACAATAAGGTCCATTTGTACCATTTAAGTTCAGGCGAGGATCAACTAAACTTGGTTTTGATTGCGACATTTGGGTATAGTTAGTACGACGTTTGTCACAGTCTAAACCAGGTTCAGTTGAACCTCCCTTAAACTGGATTGGTACAACAGTCAAGTAGTAATGAAAAAGTCAGATTAAGGAACTTTTGTTTTTTTTGTCCATTCTGACAGGACATTGATTGATTGTCTAATTTCGTTTTGCACGTTTTGTAAATAAGATGCAGGGACGGTTTAAGAACATTTTGTGCAACAATTATAAAATAATGCATCTGAAAATAATTAACAAGTATAATTTAATACTAAATCGAACTCGAAGTACAAAAAATCACAAATATAAGCAAAATAACAAAGAATTGACATCAAAAAAGCTTACAACAGCCTCAACACCAACAAAAAAAGAGCTGAACATGAACATAATCGCTGAACAAAGGCAAGTCTGGAATTTGTTTACAGTGTTTTAGGGCAATCTCTCCTTGTCATTTTCGTGTATAAGAGTGGAAGGTTGAATCATGCATAATTTATAAAATCGTGATGGATGCACAGACGGTACCTTATAATTCTACCCTCTCTACTTCTTTGGTTTAAAATATCAAATAGTTTTGTCATAGGTATTTTATAGTATTCATATGTAATTAAGAACAAACTAAACCTGGCGAAAAGCAAAAATGTTGTGAGGATTTTCTGATACAAAATTGCATTTATATTAGGGTGATTCATTTCCGCAGTTTTTTTTCGGTGCTCTAGCAAAATATTAATCTACATATACAAAAAAAAATCTCACCAAATTTAAAGTTTTACCATGTAAAAAATATATTTTTTTTAAATTTCTAATGATTACCCACCTTTTACAACAATGCAAATCGGTTTGATGGACTTTGTAGGGAATTTCATGCTCTTCAGAGTTTTTTTGTGCAACTCGCACTGGTTCACCCACGGGAGTCGGATTCCATGTAAATAGTTGGTAACAAGTTTACTTAACCTCGACAGTAGCGCGCTAAGTGCTTACGGTTGAACTACAATTGTCAGTTTCGGTCGATAAAGTAGGACGCTACTAAGTAAAGCGATTTAAAAATGGCGGGCTTTATAATTTAGATATTTGAAGCAATTTGAAGTAACACTTCCGATTCTGACATCGTGGTGTCAAGATTGAAATGGTGGTCTCAGAATCGGGAGTCATGCGTGTGTGTGTTTCTGTAAAAATCTTAAATAAGAATGGTCATCGATTAGTGAATCTTGCCTTAATGGGATTATGCATCTTGTGAAGAAGTTTCAAATACATATTTTAATTATATTACTTAAGGGTATACAATTGTCGAGATCAAGACAACGATACCCTCCCGTTTTGATAGCTGGGTAAATTGTCCTGGATATAGCCCAAAAAAAGGAAGAAGAAGAAGAAGTAGTAACATTTTCCTATTTGACAACTTTTATTTACAACTACTAAACAAACAATAAGTTTAGTGAATTTTTGTTGTAGGTAAATATTGAAAAATGGAAAATATCACTTGTTTTAACTAAAAAAAAAAAAATACGTGTGGCACTCGGGGACTGCCGCGGTAAAGCTATTGCATAGCATTTTTTATCAACTTATGCAATTATAAATATTTATTTTATTTATGCAGTATTGTTTTTTTGATATTAATTCAAGTTACACTTTTTGAGCGTAATGACCGATAAGAAAACATTTTTTTTTCTTTTATTGAATAAATTCTGATTTTTAAGAAAATTGTTGAACTAAAAGTTGTTTGCGATATCGATCTCTATAATTTTTGTTTTTACATGATTTTTCTAAAATGGACAGTAATGAAAAAATTGTAGGAAATTTAAATTTTTCAGTATTTTCGTTTTCAATGAATATCTATAGAAAAATGTTTCGAGGTAGATGATTGTGGAAAATGTATATATTTAGTTTCTAAACATTTATAGAGGTGCTACAATAGGTTGTACAAAATAACCGGAAAAAGCCTATAATAACTAGATAGGAAAGTCATCAGATTTTTTTTATGAGTGTAAAACGGACTTACGGTTGAAAGAAACATGGAAACAACTCCCGCCATTTATTCAAACCTTCTCTTTTTATTTTTTTATGGGTTCACCAGTAGGAGTCGTCAAAGTACAGTTTTTGAAAAAAACCGCCAAAAGTAGGAAGAAAAAAGGGCTGACTCATAAAAAAGAAGTTATCTGACCAATATTTAATGAATTTAGAGCCATTTTATGCCTGAAAACGTAAGAAATTGTTAAATATTAGCTCATAATGTTATTTAGATTAATTTTTTCTATTGATTACCATTATATTACCCTACACTAAGAACTTTTTTTAGAATTATTATGATTTCTCAGTCATAATGAATATAATTTCGAAGAACGTGAAATTCCCCACAAGGTCCATTAAACCGATTTGCAATATTGTAAAAGGTGGGTAAGTATTAGAAATTAAAAAAAAAAATTTACATGCATTTTTAATGGTAAAACTTTAAATTTAAATAGTAAGTACTTAAAATTGATATTAAGAGCTCAAACTTGGTGAGAATTTTTTTTTCTATATGTAGACTATTATTTTGCTTTAGCACCGAAAAAAAAATTTTTTTTTTGCGGAAATGAATCGCCCTAATGTATATGTGCCCCACTGGGAATAAGTTCCGATATTATGCGTCTCCAGAATATTGAGAGCTTTAAATTTGTGCCCACGATGAGGCATTTAAGAAAAAGAAGGTTGGTAAACCAAACCCTCCCATTTAAAAACAAAAAGTTTCAAATTTTCATAGATTTAATACAGAAATGTTTTTTTTTAATTCCTTTTAAAAAATTTCAAAATAAATACCTCTCGAAAAATCAATGTTTCTCTACCATAAGTTTTGTTATTACTGGTATTTCTTTAAAATTTCACACAAATTATACCAAAAATAAAGGCTTCGAAGGAATTAGAAATATTTAAGGTATTTGGTTTGCTCTTAAAACAAAATTTATATTTGAATACTATAGTTATATCATTTTTAATATCAAATGTAGATATTGTAAAGGCATGAACATGTTTAGAAAATGTTTGTCATTTCTAAATCTGTTCAAAACTCTTTATTTTTAATATTTTTTCCATTATTAAGACTTCTTATGAAGTAATAAATAGTGAGATGTTAAAAATATTTATAGGTTTTTTTTTTATAATGCGTATGCTTTAAATTAAAAATATACAGGGTGACCCGTAGATATACCGACAAACTTTTTGGAGATGGTAAGGTAAATTAAAATAAATATTTTTTGTTTAATGAAAGCAAAATTTCCGAAATGCAGTGAATTTTATACATAAATAATAACGCCCAGTAAATAATTGAAATTTTTAGAATTGTTTTGATTAAAAGATGTAAAAAACTTCTAGGAAATGGTAAGGGACATTAAAATAAATATTTTTTGTTTAATAAAAGCAAAATTTCTGAAATACAGTGAATTTTATACAAACATAATAATGGCCAGTAAACAGTTGAAAGTTTTATAATTGTTTTCGATAAAAAATCTAAAAATACAACTTTTTCTTCTTGATATTTTTCTGTATCTATCTTCGTTTTCGAGTAAAAAATTAATGTGAGAACTTTTGCATGTCTCTGAAATATCTAAAAACAACATGAAACGATAACGAACCTACGAAAAAAAAAAAATATATCGGCACAAAAGTTGTATTTTTGGTTGCTTTATCAAACGCATAAATATTTTAAAAATATACAAGGTGATATCCTTTTTTTTTTTAGCCAAAAAGTGTCCCGTGGGCAAACCTATGAAATTTTTGGATAAACGCGAATAAGTCCAAAAGATATCTCATTAAAATCTTAACAAACTGTGATCATTTCATTAAAATCGGTTAAAAAGTGTTCAAGATATCATACATTTATTAAGAAAAACCGTCTATTTTGATGTATCCTACCACCCCTAAACGTTTATCAATATATTTACGGGATACCCTGCATAGTTTAAATTCCTAATAATATTTAGAATTAGACCTGTAAAACTAACAAAATTCCAAAAACTAATAGAATAATTCATAAAGCATTTTTAAATTTACCCACATGTAAAACCTTGAAAGGTAGAAACGTCAATATGAAATAGAGTTGAACGATATTTCACGAAATGTTATTTACTTGATGAAATTTTGCTAAATTCTCATTCTTTACTTAATTTTCTAACGAATTTTTATTTTTTTCTAGAAAAATATTAAACACGTTAACTGCGGGAACGTTTTTTTAAAAACTAGGTCTTTATGTCGCCTACATAAAACTTTCTATTTGGCTTACTTAAGATTTATAAAACTTCTCTACTTGCTAAGATTATAAATTCTCAATTTTTTTATGGTGTTTAATGTTATTGGTAGCGATCAAATCCTTATAGAGTATTCTAACCTTATTTGTAAAATGTACGAGGTAAGTTTGATCTGAATATTTAATTTGCTAATGATTTTAGAACGTTACTCATTTATTTGAATTGTACTAATCACAGTAAAGATTTAAAGTGTGATTGAAATATCACGTCATCGTTTAAATTTACCTTTTCTCTAAAATGGTTTTGCACATAGATAACTACTTAAAAATGCTTTGTGAATATGGATGTAAAAGTTTTGTATCCAGTTGTACCTTTTATAATAATATGAAAGTTGATTTATATTTAACTTGTTAATTTGTTTATGTTTGACTGAATTATAAATGCTTGATGCTCTTAAAGGGGCATTTTAAAGTCAATGTTATACAGGTACGGAAATCTAAACGTGAACACTCTATTTTACAATTAATAGAACTAGGTATAATAGGACCATACGTGAAACAAACAAAAAAACTGAGGCCTGGCGCACATAAGACTTCCACTTCATTCCTATTTACGCTTGTCCCTCTACAATAGATTTGGCTTATTTATATTAGATTTAAAAGGAGTAAGACATTAGTCGTTTTATTTTTACAGGTATTCTTGACTAACTAAAAGTTAGATTCTGATCTAAGCTAAGTTGTAAAAAGCACGCGAATTTTAGTTGACAGGCGACGTGTCTCATGTCATCCGTTTAAAAACAATCGACAGTTTTATCAAATTTTATAATTTCTTCAATATTCAACACTACGATCTTGCCCCTGTTATCATAGTCTTTTAATCTCTCTAAAATAATGAATTCATAGAATATGTTTGTTGGTATGATGCACAGAACACTCACTTTCTGTTATGGTTTATGGTTGAAGTCAAGATCTGTGTACCTTAGCGTTGGTAATGGTCTAAGAAAGATTGTGACAAAAAGGACGTACAACTAAGCTTAGTCGTCGTTGTAAGTTAGCTCAGATTAGTTGTAAAAAGAAAACGACTATTATTTTTCCTTTTCAGATCTATTATTTAGAGTGTATCGTCTAACTGGGTCTCTTTTATTAGCCTTAGTAGCTTCGGCAGTGATTTCTGCACGTAGTTACATACTTCTGGCTTTTTTTCATCTAGTGTTAGAAACCTCAATGGATCGATATTTCTTTTTATTCTTTTTCTTCACAGAACCTGCACAATGTTGCTCCTTCTGCTGAATTGGTGACACTCATGTTATTTTAGTAAATATTTTATAAACTTGGCTTTAATGAACTCTTTGGCCTGTCTCAATCCTGGATAACATTCCTGAGACTCTTTTTACGTCCATTGTTTGATGGATACCTTGGCAACTCTATGGAAGGATTAGGAGTCTGTCGTAGCCTTATCCGAGCTTTCATTGTTGTAGTTGGTGTAGTACACATGGCCCCTGTGGAAGTTAGACCTGTCACTGAATGCTGGTAAGTTGGCTTATATGGTCCGCGTTTAAATTTCCTAACCTAAAAGATCTGTTATGACCCCTTTCTATCGCTAGTACTATGCAAGTTTTTACTTTTTGAATACAGATTCAGCTTAACTTATTTTTGGGTATTGTCGATTAACAGGAGAAACAGTGATAGCTTTATAAAGAGAGTTCGCTTTAAATCCTACTTTGCGTGACGTGGGATTGCTAACGCCTTTTTTCTGCTGTCTATTATTCTTGATTCACATGAATAGTCTTCTTTCTGTTGCTCTTTATACTTTTGCACTATACCCAAGAAACATTTAAGTCGAATTTGTTTATTGAATTTTTGTTATGGAGACAAATTTAGCAGCTTTGTATGCAACTTGTAAATATTGAACTTTCTGGACTCTCTCAGCCATAAATTGAGTTGTGTCCAAGAAATTCTTCATTATGTAATATTAAGAATTAGAATAAGTGCCTTAAGTACTACTTCAGTGTGCCTTAGATAAACAGGCAATTATTTATATACAATGGGAGAGAGGAATTTTTATTAAAAAAAAAAAAAAAAATTAACTAGAATTGCTTTGAATATTTTATACCAGTTTGTTTCAATCTGAAATAATTAGGGCAATTTTGCTTAATCTTTATATGGTGCATTATTACGCACTAGAGCTTTATTAAGGTGCTAATTAAATGAGAAAAACTTTATAATAGTTGGAGAAATTTTATCAAAAGAAGGTCTGCATCAACCTGCGCTTTTATTGTCCGGTTATTAGAGACAAGTTTTATTGAGAGGCTATAAACAACAATCGGCCTCTAAAAAAATTAGATATCTAATATACCTGAGAAAGGCGAAAAGTTAAAATGATATTTTATGGATCATTTTAAAATATATGCTAAGAAATTACTTTTTTACATAATTAATATAGATTATATATATTTTGATATAGTTATAAATGCTTCTTAGTTTAATAGCTTTTATTAAATATATAAAGAACACGTTCATTATAAAAATGTACTCAAAGATAAAAAAAAATATTGATTTATTTATTTTATACAAATTTTCGGAATTAATATGAGGCAACAAAATCTAAAATATAATTGTACAGTAATAATTATACTAGTCTATTAGGTTAATAAATATATGATATTTGCAGTTTACCAATGTCGCTATTTTGCTTTTTTTTATTAAAGGTAAATGCTTTATCTAATTAATGTGTATTGGTATGGTATATCGTCGTTGCACTATATTTTTAAACGAGACAGAATATTAATGAAAAATGAAAGAAACGAGAATTTTATTTTTGTCTGCCTCCATGGTGGATCTGTTTTTGACAAATACTCTTATTGTTTATAATTTTGAGAGAACCTGCTTTTTTTATATGTACAGGATTTAAAAATATCAAAATAAATTTGTATATAATCATTAATTGATATTTCATATTTCTAACATTTTTATTTTGGTTTTTCACTTTGTTTTTAAAACAACAAGATTGGTGAAATTTAGTTTGTTATTTTGGTAATAGTAAATTGGACGTAAAAAAATTGAAGCTGATAAAAAATGTAATTTAAGCTATTTATTAGACCAAATTGTTTCAATATTTGTAAATAATTATTTGCCAATTTTGAAATTAAAATTGGTGATAAAAGTAGCTATAACTTATTGGCGACTTTATCAGACAAAAGTTAATAATTGATTGAACATGATAAATTTATAATATGAAGTACATACAGAGAATGGGGTCTATTCTGTAACGATTCCTTTATTTATATTTTAACAATTGTTAAACTATTCACTACTGTCACTATTTAAAGGGATACCTTTAAAATGTTCCTTTAAAAATTATTATTTTTAAAGGGGTGTTAAAAAGCATCTTTAATTTTTGACATAAAGTAAAATGACGTTTTATGTTGTAAGTAGAGACGTTTTGAATGTTTTAATTAAAGAAATACCTACTGGAAAATGAAGAAAGGTTTGAAGTACATAACAATTTTAATGTAAAGCTAATACCTACATTTAATATTTCAGGGCTGCATTTAAATTATATCAAAGGTAAAATTAGAGACTTAAGCGACCCGTTCCAATTGCCAAATTTATATTTTAAAAGGAAGCATTTTCAGATTTAATAAAAATGTAACCATAATTAAATTGTTTGGTTATGTTAGCTTAGCTAGCCTCTATTCTTTTTATTTTCTTAAATGGACTACTCTCATGCGTAACTTAGGTCAAAATTAGTTCAAATGAATCATATTCAGTGATCAGTGCGATGTTGTCTAGTTTTCCCTGATATTTTAAAGGACTGCGTTAAAATTAATAATAGAATACCGTTTTCGATTAAAAAATTAATGGGCTGCTAAAAGTTAAATTTTTTAAAAGATATTTTACAGAATAGACCCCTATATCCCGATATTTCGAGGTAATTATGGCAGAAGTTACCTCGAGTTAGACGAAAATATAAGAACAAAATATATTTTTATTGAGTAAAAAAAGGTTTTATCGTAACATGAATCTTAAATACCGTTTAACAGTGATGATCATCATATACAAGAAAAAATGTAATATCCTAGGCAACGTATTTTAGCTTCTAACCACGTATTTAAACTGTTTAGCAATGTATAATTGTTTAGTTCGTGCCTTAGATTTATAAATGACATAAATTTCAGTGGCGTTATATAACAAAATTTTAAAATTTAATTACCATTTCAATTATTTTTAGAAGGTTTATGGTATACAAGAGAAGGTGACCAAGTCCACAGTAGTTTCGAGTTATTTATGATTATACAATCAAATAAACTATTTGGTCATAATGGAATTTTAAATTATAAATATTTTTATGGCATTTTTCGAGTTGTTCATTTTTTCCTGATAAATAATATTGAATTTAAGATACATGGAAATAACAAACTAAAAAATATAAAATTAATTCGTTCTGCCGTGTTCGCTATAATTTAAACCCACCTAAAAACGGTTACTCTGAACCTTGAACCAGCGATGCTCGAATTACTGGGACGCTTCTGTATTTTTTAAATTAGTTGAAAGTGATATATTTAGTTAATAATAAGAAATATATCGTTTCCTTCACATGTAAACCTTCTAACTCCATACGTAATAATTTTACGCGAGAAGGAAAAAAAAACGTTTCATTTAGATATTAGAGGTTTACATGTTAAGGTAACGATACTTTAAAATTAATTATATTAAGTTGTTGAAAAACACAAATAAGCACATTTTTGTTTAATGATCTGAGGCATATCCAAGTGTTAGTAAAGAAGCTGTATGATTTTTGTTTTAAATGCCTCATGATTTGAAGGATTTATTTTTGCATGTTATGAATTTTGCTATATTGTTTACAAATATATATTAATATAAATACTGATTGTTTTTTATTCCTCTAACCTTAGGTTAGGTTGAAAATGAGTGGGATGATCTCATCGCCTTCCACTGCGACCCAGATGGGTCTATTGTACCAGGTCTTCAACAATACCCGAAACCCACGTGATCTGATAACCATTAAAAACCCATCGAAAGGGCCTGATTTGACGTAAAAGTAACTAAACTGAACTGTCAGTCCTGTCAGAAATGTCACTGGCGTTCATTTGGGGACTGACTATATTTATATTATATTTGTTTACATTTTATAAATACCTTTATTCCATTTTTCATTTAATATTAATAAAGCAATTAGTTTTTCTATAGAGATTATTGGTGGCTTAATCCATTTTTGTTGGTAAGTACAAATTTATTTACTGTAACTCGTAAAAGTTAATGACTGTATATAATTTATTTCAGGTAATGTTACACAGAAACAAAATTATTTTATATTCGTTATTGTATTCGAAAATTTGAGGAACATTTTCTAGGTGAATAAATGGAATGTGATTCTTTTTTGTCGTCATTAACAAATACTTGTTCAAAATTATAAAAAAGGAAAAAGCTCTGAAAGGCCCACAGTAATAACAAAAGCTGTTGAAGATGTGCAAATTAACATGGTGCAAATTCCCAATAAATTAGTAAAAAAAACAGCACCTCAAACAGGTATGAACGGTGTTTTAAAGACTGACTGGCGAGTAAAATTCAAAACACATTTTTTAGGTTTGTCGCTACGAACTAGCCATAAAGTATTGAAAACATTTCTGATAATGCATCCCCTATAAAGTTTCGGTACTGCAACAATCATTTTACCTTAATTTTGTTAAACCTATCTATGGAATATTACTGATCGCTCAATTCAAAATCGTTTATGTGACGTTTATAAACTGGAGCACCTATATTAAATGAAATACGCAATATAACTGAGAAGAAACTGCATAATGTGTTCAAAAAAAGAACGATTAATGCTTGTATTAAAGCTGGTGGTAAAGATTTTGAACAGATAGGTACTGTGAATTAGTATAGTTTGTGCACCACCGATTACTACTCAATATACTTTTAAATAAAATAGTTGGTCTGCCTTTATAATTTAAAGTGAGAGCTGTAAGGTAAAACAAATATGTTCTCGTTACATTAATAATATTAATATTGTTTTGTATAGGTACATATTAGTAACATAAAGTATTTCGTAAATGGTTTAAACCCTGTAACAAATAAATAATAGAACAAACTTAAAAAATTATTTGTTTATTACTTCCCATTGCCCAGGTACAATTCCAGAAAGTTTTAAATTTTTTAAAGTTTCAGCTGTAGGTAAATATCTTACGAGTCGATCTAAAGTAAATAATTTTTAATTTTATTCATATCTTAATTCATAATATTTTATGTTCATAACTTTGTTGCACCCTGTTCGGGTAAAGGTTGTTTTTGTAATAACTAGTACGAACCATATTTCAGTTTATTATTCTTTTCGTTAAATATAAATAGCTCAGTTTTTAAGGTTATATTAATTATATCGTAATTTTAAAAATAAGATTATTGCATTTGACTAAATGTAATTAAAATATCGAATTCTAACATTAAAATACAATAATGTAAAACACCTCTAATTAATATTATGATTTTGTGTTGTAATTCTAACAGTTACCTAACTGAATTTTGTTCTCGTAGTTGCAGACCATAAAAAAGAAGATCTATTTTGTAATAAAATACCTACGGCACTGGCTCACATCTAGGGATTTTTACTTTTATTTTCACCAATCGCTGTCATGACGATTTGGTCACGTGGGTTTTCGGTATTGTTGAAGACCCAGTAGCTCATGACTAACTTATAGTTCACCGTACAAGCCATACCTTTTGATAAAGGCCATGGTTAAATTGGATGCGACTTGTTTAAAGTCGGTAGGCTCCAGTCGGGTAAATCCGAACATCTGGAACTTGGTTCTTTCCAGAGCGGAGCAGGTACATAGAATTCGATCTGCAGACTTGTCCTCCACGCTGCAGAATCGACAGTCCAATGTTTGTTGCAGACTTATCCTTCTCATGTGATTGCCCAGACGGCAGTGTCCTGTCATCAGTCCAGTGAAAATGCGTAGATCTTTCCTACACCATTCTCGGATTTGAGCAGAGGCGTTCATAGAAGGGTTAGTTATAAACGCCTTTAAATGAGTTAGCCCTGGTGTATCTCGCCAGTTCGCGAGTGTTGCACCCTCCGTCCATTTTGAGATAATTCCTTTGGCAGTGAAAAGATCTTTGTAGTCTTGTTTGCGGGGAGAAAATTAATCAACTCTCTCGCTCTCAATTCTGTAGCAATCATTTCTGCTTGGAAGATCATGGCCAGAGAGCCTAGGTTTATTGATATCTCAACTCTAGGCCTCTGGCCGAAAACTCCCGCTCCTACTCCTTTTTCAGTTTTGGAGCCGTCCGTGTACAACGCATAGTCTGCCTGGGAAAGGGTGTTTTCCCTCTGCTCCATTCCTCTCTCTGGGATGAGGACGCTTTATGGCTTTTCTAGGTGCTGTCGGGATACTATCGAGTCTGAAACCATGCCGAGGATGGGATGGTTATTATTTTCACTCGTCAGCTTCGTCTTGTCCCATCGCAATTCTTCGTAGCATTGACTACCCACCTTCAGGAGTCTGTAGAAGACCATCCTAGCCTCCCTTTCCAGCAGAATGTAAAGAGGGGTTAGGTCCAGCATGGTCTCCATGGCTCCCGTAGGTGTGGTTGACATTGCTCCAGTTATGGCTAGGCACACAAGCCGCTGCATTCCAGCCATCTTTACTCTGGCCGTCCGTTGAAGTTCCTTGTCAGCGTCAGCATCTCCGCTCGTTATAGCTTGACCAATCACTCGTTACGGCTTGATTAATCAATCATTCACCACGGCGATTCGGGTATCACGTGTTATCATCTATTGCTTTTTAAAAGTTAGCTGTATCGTGAAAAGAAAGGGTAACATAATCACCTTGTCGATTTCGGACCAATCGGAAAAGGCCAGAGACCGCTCTAGGCAAAACAGAACAAATGGCTTGGCAAAAATGTTGAAGTATTTTAACTAATACATTCAACAAAAATAAGTGTTCTAACCTATATCTTGTTTTGGCAGAAACACTATTAAGAATCGGACTAAACACAGCATAAATAAGTTATATGCCTCTTATCTGGTTTTGGTAGACACATTATTAGCAACTGAATACAACGTTATGATTATATTTCGGTATAAATTCCAATGATCTTGTTTGCGCATATTGTGAATGTATTAATATGGAGTTACTTTTTGTTGACCATCTGTTTATCATGAATACTTCATTCACACTTGTCTTTTTTATGCCGTATATTATTTGAAACATTTTCAAGGCGAAAATGTACTTAACTCGAAAATGCCGAAAGTGAAGTCATCTTGTTCTTGCAAACGTTTATTTAAAAATTAACGTGATATTTAGCGCAGCGTCTGATAAATGTTTTCGCGTATTTTGTTCAGAATTTTAAAATCAGAAACCTATAGTTTTAAAAGCACCTTTTTAATAATAGTGTTTCGGGCCACAAAAAAAGCTTGGAGGGCCGCATGCGGCCCGCGGGCCGTAGGTTAAGTATGGCTGGTCTAGAAGGTTATCCACCAGAATGGTCCACAGTAGGGGTGAAAGTACGCCGCCTTGTGGACATCCTCTAACAGGCCTAAAAGTGACAGTCTCCTTGCAGTGATGAAGTGATGTTCCGGTTTGCCAGCATGCTTTTGATCCAATTACAAGTTAGTTGGTCGATTCCTCTTCTTTCAATAGAAGCGAACAAAGACTGAGGAAGGGCGTTATTGAACGCGCCTTCTATATCTAGGAGGGCACCTAGCCGAATCTCCTCGTGATTTAGGGAATGGCCGATTTTGCCTACTAGATTATGCAGGGCATGATCTGTCGAATTGCCTACTTGGTAGGCATATTGGGAGGAGTTTAACGGGCTTGCCCGAAGGCCTCTTCTAATATGCCTATCTAGAATCCTCTAGTGTTTTTAGAAGAAAGGATGTTAGGCAGATTGGACGATAAGAGTTTGATAGGGAGTTATCTACTCTACCAGCCTTGTGTATATACACGACTTTCGCCATCGTCCATCCTAGCGGGATATAGCTCCACGCCAAGCTTGCTTTAAACAGTCTCACAAGGAGGGGTAGCAGGAGTTCCTGTCCTTTTTGCAGAAGAGCAGGAAAAATGCCACCTTTTCCAGTTGATTTAAAGGGGGAGAATGAATTAATCGCCCATTTCACGGCATTTGGAGAGACAATTTGTGCAACAGAGTTCCAGTCTTCCTTTTTGGATCGTATGATCGATTCCCTTAGAGGAAGGGGTACATGTTGCTTGTCCTCCAGGATTCGACTGCCTGGGAAGTGTTTCTCTAACCTTAAAATATGATTCAATTAATTTACTAATTCCTAAAATAATTACATGTGGAATTAGCTTACCCTTTTTAATCAAGTCAAAACTTTACAGAAACAAATGAAAAACGTCAACAAATGACAATAAAATAACGAAAAAAAAAACATTTCATATACAAAATAAAGTACACTACTATATTTTTAAGAACATTTGTCAGATCGTTTTATTTTTAGCAACAAACCATGCCATCCTTTGATGAATTACGTTTCGCCCTTCACAAAAGTCCCAGATTCTTTTCTTGAGCAGTAGTAAAAGAAGTTTACTTAGTACAGATATGGGGTTGTCAGGGATTCTAAAAATGACTTCAAGGTGTGTTTTGAGTGCTCGGGCTTTTTCGACGAGAGTTATGTATATTTCACCGTCGATTTCGATGTTTTAATGTGTTGGCCTTTTGACCTGTGATGATTCGGAATTTGTTCCAAAACTTGAAACTATCTCTTGATCCAAAATGGCCGAAGATGGCTGCCCTTAGCGATCCAAGTAATTTGGTCAGAAATTCTCCATAATTAGGTTGAAAGTTCATCGGTAATGTCGAGATGATTTGGATGGAGATTTTGTGTGGCCTATGTAGAAGGTAACTGGTGCTACTTGTTCGAACTTTTGGGGTGGTTTTTGCTTTTCTGAGCGCGACAATTTGGCACCTCAGATTTCTTACAATCAGCTGGCCTGTGGTGCAACCCGTATATTGTTACAAATAAAATAATATTGTTAAAAACCAACCACAAACAAGTTTTTATTAAAAAAATAGATTAGATAAAAAAATGATTAAAAGATGCCTATTTCAAAAAAAGTCATATACATACTATTTTTTAAAATATTTTTATTAAATTGAGAGAAATTAAAGATCTTTAAAATTCAGTCGAATATTTTCTAAATCGGTAAATATACCGAAAAATAGGTAGGGTTGGCAACGCTGCTTTCTACTGCAATTTCAGTATGTTTTTGCAGTGAACAAAAAAACGTTTCATAATAATTTTTGTCATCTATGATTTAGACAAGGAAAAAAGATTTATCATTTTCGAGTAACCATCAAGCAGGCGACCGACGACCAATTGAAAAATTTCTTGCATAGAGTCATAAAATAATTAGAAGATGGCGGCAAGACGCTATATTTGTGAAACCGCAACAGTTTCAAGAAAAAACTGCAAAAATATGAAAAATTATGTTTTCTACTTAAGGTAAGTTCATTAAGTATTAATTTTAGATATTGAAACAAAATATTTGATAAAGATTTAGCCCTAAATACCTAGATTTATTTGGTACATAAATTGAGGATGTTATCAAAACCGAATAAATCCACTTTTTTATGAAAATTACATTAGCTGCGAATTTGAACTGACAAATTACATCTTTATAGACTACCTACCTGTTCGAGCAAAACCAAATAAATCTTAGTAGAATTCAGGATCGAAATCGATGTTTTTATGCCAAACCGAATAAAGTGTAAATACCTAACGTACCGGCATTTGCTCATCATTTGCAGCAATTTAAAAGCAGTTTGTAAGAAAAATCAAAAATTTTAAATCATTAAAAGTAACTAATTTCTATGGCAAATTAAAAATCGGAAAATTTTTTCGAGAAAATTGTAATTAAAAATCTTATTTTTGAGGGTTGCCAAATTGTAAATTAAATTACAAATATCAAAGAAATCTGAAATAATTGCGGGACTTTCTTTCTTCTACTGAATGTTATTTTATCTTTATAAGGAAGCTTATTTCTGAGTTGACTGCTGTGTGTATACCCATGTTTATGTCCCATTAGTGCGTAGTTGTTTAATATTTCAATTTGTGTTATAGACACGCAAACAAGTTTCAAATAAAAGTTATATGGACTTGAAAAATGCATATTTTATTGGATATACAGGGTGTTGCGTTTTGGCCTGGCAAATGAAAATTTATGTTTTTTTAAATAGAACATTTTATTTTATTTTTAGAATGGTTTGGTAATACTGCCCAGACAACACACCAAATCCCAGAGATATTCACAGAATAACTTTTGTGGATATCCAATATATCCACAGGATATTTGAAATATCCCGTGGATCTAATATGGATATCCAAATGTCCGTCTATATCCAGAATATAGAAGATATCCTATGGATATCCAGCAAAATATCTAAGTATCTTTAGTAGAGGTTCATAAGTAACCAATGATTATTGAATAATGTCGAAAGAAAATAGCAGAGATAGAAAATATTTTCAACACTCTGCCTTTGATTTTGCCCACTAAGGAGAAAGCCATCCTTATTAGGACTCTTCAGCAATAAATGGAAATTCTCGACTCCAGTCTCTAATAGTCTGATTGCGATATCAATTACGATCGAACTTAGTTACGGCGGGTTGAGCATGAGTAGATATTCAACGAGCGAAAGTGGTATCGCCATCTATACTTATTGTTAGTAAGCAAAATCAAAAATTACATCTAGTGGGTATCCACCATGGTTTGCGTTCGCGCCTAGATTTTGATATATTTAGTGGATGTCCATGGGATATTGAACACACCTTAAAAAAATTAATTTTAAATATCTGAACGGTACTATTAGCCACAATGGCGAGCACAATGGCGTAATTTTTTAATAATTTGTTATATAATTACTATTATTTATGGACATTTGCATGTCTATAAATTACATCTCATGCATATAAAATAGATATCCACTATGGACTGGACATTCAGTGGATATTGGGATGTCCAGTAGATATCCAAAGGATTTGGTGTGCTGTCTGGGTGTATTCAACCCTAGAATGTTTTTAAAAAATATAACAGTGTTGCCAAGCAATTCATTATTTTTTGAAATTAGAGAATGATCCAAATTAAATTATCATAATTTAGGCAGGTTTACATTGATTTCAAAATCGTTTTATATACAGACAGGCAAATTTATAAGTAATTTTATGTTAAGATAATATACAGGATGTTTCATTTGAATAAATTGAACTTAAAATTAGCCATATTTAAAACAAGTTGTCTTAAATGGCGCTCCCCATTATGCACAGCAGGTGCGAGTGTATTTAGAGATTTAGACCAAGCATTTCCAGAAAGATAAAAGGTGGATTGGTAGAAGGAGTGCTATTGAATGGCCACCAAGGTCTCCAGATTTGTCACCATTTGATTTATTTTTTTAATAATACATTTATTTTCAACAGGTAGAAAATAATACATAATACAATAAACATGAATAGTACTTAGTACCTATGTGAACAAAAACTTAATTAATAAGAACTTATAAATAAAACAATGCTATAAGAATGAAACTTAATAGTATGTGTTTATAAATAATAAAATATAAGAAGAAAAGAATAAATGAAACAAAAAAATAATAATTTGTTAATTAATTAGCTCTGTTTTTTCGATAAATGTCCAGGATTTTGTGTATGTTATCATTTTTGTGGGAACATTTAAAATCCAAGTTTTATGTTACATCAGAAATTCTCTTCAAAGTCAGAAATTTATTTGAGGAGAACTTGTAATACTACATGGAAGTTAATGGCCCAGCACTTTTATTAAAGTATGTTTAATTTCAAGCATTTTTGTAAATGAAACTAATACATTTGAAAGTTAAAATGTCAAAATTACATCTCATTTAACAAATGAGACGTCATTTAAAAGAGAATTGAAAGACCTTTCAAACAAGGTGCCACTCAACCCCACTTTCCATTTAAGATTTTAGGTATGTGCAGCACTCTGTTCAAGGGGTTAAAGATAGAGGTTTGGAAAATAAGTCTAAAGAGTTTCTCCCTCGACAAATAAATTGACATGTCCAAGCGATGACATTAAGGACCCTAAACTTGAGGTGTTTAGTTTTTGTTGGCCCACCCTGTGTATTTATAAAACATAACCTTTTTTCTGTGTGGTGTTATAAATTCCGAGATTCCATTATTTTATCAGAATACACCGAGAACGATTTCCTTCTAGTTGTTAAAGATTCGTCAATCTGCACAACGTGTATGTTTCCCCTGAAAATACTCATATTTATCTACTGTATAAATATATTAATAAACTCATAAAAAAATACGTAAAATAAATTGATCTTTTTTATTGATCAGTTTCCAGCTAATATCGTCCCGAATATATCTATATTGTACAACTCTTTCTCTATAGTTTCTCCCAATTTGCTAATGTTTCAAGAAAAAATTCTGATTTACAAATAATATTCTAACAAAATGTTTTAGAATAAAATAAATTAACATCCAAACTGTTAATACTACCTAGTTTAAGTAATAAAGTAATTTTGGCAACCCCGCTTATTATCCAGTAAAGAAATGTCAAACAATCAAATTTTCATGTTTTCACTGCGCATTAGTATATTTGTATCCTTGTTTATCGATATGTAAAAGAAGAAAGTGAGGAAACTCAAAACATTCAGTTTGAACCCTTCCTCCATGGTTTGAACTGAGTGTCTGTGAAAAAACGCTATTATGTTAAATTTAATGCAATGCTTTTTATTTTTAAGAGTTATATAATTAAAATGTGTAATTGATGTATACTTTTTACTGTATTTCGGCATCTAAGGTGAGTTAAAATCATAATTAATATTAAAATCAACAAACATAGTGAAATTGGCCAAATTTAGTGTGTTTCTAATATCGAATGGAACCATGTAAACAACGTACCGGTATTCGCAGTTTAAAAGCAGTTTGTAAGATATACATATTTATTTAGTTGTTTTTCCTGTTATATTAGTGCGTGTAGTTCTGAGTTTTGATTTGAGCAAAACTGAGTTCCTAAATCCATTTTTGTTTGTTATATTTTTATCAAAAATTTTCTGTATTATTAATGACTTCTCCAATAGTTTCTCACTAAACCAGCGAAATAACCAGTACTTTTGTGCATTTATTGAAAAATAGGGTTTTCCAAATATCGTTTATAGTGGATTTATTCGGTTTTGCTTTAGAGCTCCTCAATTTTTCGTTAATTCACAACTAATTTTGCTTGCATAAGTGCAGAGAGTTGGGAAAAGGAGATGTCATATAGGTTTATCCGGTTTATCGTCGTACTAAAAAAGTACTAGGCAGTGGCAGAGCTTATTTCATTCTAGCAGTGGGGATAGAAACAGTAATGTATTTAAACAATTTTAAGCCCATCAATTAAGTATTTTAAAATTTGTTGAATATAAACTTATTTTAATCGCGATCACCGATTTTTCAAAAAAAGCTAATACAAGATGTACCTACTTCTGCAAATAAAAATTCCAATGTTACACGTCCATGGGTTAAAAGTTTTTAAAAATCAAAAAGAATAATGATATAAAAAAAATTGTTCTTACGAGTACTTAACCATTTTTCAAATTATGATATTTATTCATAAACATTAAGCAAAAACGGTGAATATACTTTATGCCCTTTTCTTTTGGAAAATATAAAACTCGCAGTTAAGCAATTTTTAGAAGATAAACTCATGAGAGCCTTTTACAGTGCTTGAAAGCACCTTTAAATTAGCTTCTTCTAATAACTCTTTAACAAAGGTTGTCATGAATATAAAAATTTTATTTTACACACATCGTCAAAATTCTTGGACCGCCTTATGTTTGTCAAAATGAGACACAAAAGTCAAGAAGTGTGTTACATAGTACTCTTAATTTGGTTATATATCCAATACAAATTGACTGAATTAAATTTTAACTAAACAAAAAAAAATACAAACGAAAAATAGTGCATATTAAAATGATTACTAGAATTTGAATTCCAGAAGAAAACCAGTTTGGAGCGAAATTAAAAATTCATTTATATTTGGTGTGTCCTCCCCTGTTTTGTAGTTAGGTATTAACTGTGCATGGAAACAATAAGGGTGTTAATGTAATCCATTGGTATGTTGTTCCATTCTTCTTGGGCCGCGACTGTGAGTTCCTGGAGGGTGATAAGGAGGATTAATTCTGTTTGAGATTGCTCTTCCAACGAAATCCCACATGTGCTCAATAGGATTCATATCTGGCGAATTTGCTGGCCACGGTAATCTTTGAATATTCTGAAT
This sequence comes from Psylliodes chrysocephalus, assembly GCA_927349885.1. NCBI lineage: Eukaryota > Metazoa > Arthropoda > Insecta > Coleoptera > Chrysomelidae > Psylliodes > Psylliodes chrysocephalus. The sequence continues at coordinate 2,404,174 of OV651820.1, forward strand.
TTCTAGTGCATTTTGTGAAGTTCTCGTGCGATGGGGCCTAGCATTGTCATCCATTTAAATAAAATTTTCTCCAATTTCATTTCCGAGAGGATAAATAATGGGTTCAATAATGTTTCGAACATATCTATCAGCTGTCATAGTGTCTGGAATGGGAATAAGCTGCGTACGACGACCATGCATTATGTCTCCCCAAAACATTACTGTTCCTCCTTGGTATGGAACGACTTCTCTGGCAAAAGATAGTCTTTCTGGTCGGCCTGGCCCTCTCCAAACTCTGTAACACCGACTATCACTTATTAAACCTTATCTGGTTTCGTCCGAAAAAAGAACATTTCGCCATTAAGCTAAGAGCCAGTCTCCGTGTTCCTGTGCCCACTGTAGACGAGCAGTTATATGTCTGGAAAGTAACCTGGGTACTCTTAATAGTCTCCTAGATCGTAATTTGGCTCCAGCAAGTCTCCGCCGTATTGTGGTACTGGAAATGAATCGATCATACGTTCTTCTAAAATAAGTTCGGACAGCTGAGACTGTTACGGTTCGATTCCGATGTACATAACCTGCTACATACCGATCTTCTCTTGGATTAGTTACCCTAGGACGCCCAGTCGCACGTCTTCAGCTGTGTTGCCAGTTTAGTACAATTGTACTAGATCCAGTACATTATTTGAGAATTTTGTACTCTAGTACACTCGAAGCAAAATCTAGTACTTTTGCTTTTTTCGGCCCGTTTCCATTTGACGGGTAAATTAATATATGGTGGGGGTTTTCCTTGTTTGTGTTAGCTTGATAACTACTCTCTCGATAAAAGCTTTTTCTGCTCTTCTGAACCAAACCCCTGTATAAATAATTATGCAGTAGCGACAGTTCATTGTTTATTAGGGTTCCATATTTTTCTGCGCATGTCCGTAAATAAGCGGCAAATACGCCAAACTGGCATTTGTGGTGAATTGTCAATGGATTAATGGTATTTGATAGTTTTGATTATCTGATTGGTTATAATGCACATTTTAGTACATTTTTGTTACATTAAACTTAGTTTTTATCTTTCATTTGTTGTGTGATATTTTATTCAAACAGAAAAAGGGACAAGATATTTTAAAGTTAGCTTTTTCAGTGTAGAAATAAGCGGCAAAAACGTCAACTGTCAATAAAAATCTGACCACTCCGACATGAAAGGAGCCGACTCCAGCTGACGCCACTGTATTATTAATTATACTGGGACCAAACCATCACAATTCGAAAAATATGGTACAATTTATAGAATCTGGTTCATTTTTATGGAATCTGGTATTTATGTGATGTGTTTGGACAATGGTGCCGCTGTTTCTAAATGAACTAACAGATACATTAGGTGAGTATTATTAATGGTTTATGTTTTGCAAGGTAAAACTACTTGAGGTATTTTTAGTTTGCATTTGAATGTCACAAAATAATGCAAAGGAAAATATTTTTTTAGATACGAAAGATACAAACATGTAATAGTTAAATTTTTCTTTTTTTTGTAATTTTCGATACTCTTGTCTTTTTTTGTTAGCGATCAATTTGAGTAACACAAGGCCGAAAATTCGTACATTTATAATTTAAAACCAGTTGGATCAAGGGCGGCTCCAGAGGAGGGCCCATGAGGTTAAATTTCTTTCAATCCATGAGCCTTTTATTATTAAAAAAAATATTCTTAAAAGGAAACTGTTATTTATTGGCAATGCCCCCCTCGCGAAATAACTCCCTTCGAATATTCGACCTAGAGTCGCCCTTGAGTTAAATAAGGAAATAATGAGCTGACAAAGATACTGTGGTTACATCTTGATTTAAATTTTTGAAAGTGTCAAAAAATTATTAAAATTAACGTAATAAAACTTTTAAAAAAATTTCTTTGAATTATTTTTTGGTTGCTAACTTAAAATTTCTACTCTTTCTTATCTTCGGTATTAATTGAGATATTGGAACGATTTTAAAGTTTAGAGTTAGAACTTTATTATACCTAATTGATTTAATTATTTTATGACGTCATAACGTGCTTTTGATTTTTCTGGTAACAACAGTAAATCACAATTTATTTTTTAATTTTTTATAGAAACGCCAATTTTTAATCGAAAATTATAATTTATTGAACATTTTTGTGTAAGAATCTTTCATTTAAAATATTATGTCAGTTGTCAATATTATTTCTAAATATGTTAGGTACTATTAACTTTACTTTTGAATTTTTTAAAATTTTCTAATAATTGGTTTTTCTTTTTAGAGAATATCCGTGAAAAAAATTAAAACGCCGCAAATATTTCGAGTTAGTCGGTAGCACGATATCAATGGTTTGAGCTCATGTTCTTTTCACCTCTGACAATAAAGACGTTTGATCCTAGAATGTATATGTCCTTTGATGTTCAATATAAATCTTTCATCTATATTATAATGGCTTAGGATGTACTTTCTAGGATTAAATGGACAAGGCTGCAGATATACTAGCCTGCGATACGTCTATTTTGAAAAATCTAACGTATCAAAGGGTTGATATAGAATTGAACATGATACGATGATCATTAATGTCGTCGGGAAAAGAAGATTCTCCGGACGCGATTTTATCGGAAATATCTACTGGAAATATGGAAAAAGGAAAGAAATACTGCACCAACTAATGGGACTTAGAGTAAAGGAGCAATGAGGGGTTGGAAATATGGAAAAAGGAAAGAAATACTGGACCAAGTAATGGGATCCAGAGTAAAGGAGCAATGAGCGGTGCCAAATGGTGAGTCTTTTGAATTAAATTAAACTTTTTTTTGTAAACAAATTATTACAAAATTTCTTCGATCATGAGTCAGGTGGCAGGCTTCAAGGCCGCGCTCTACAGGGACGGCTTAGGCATTCCCATGACATTACATTTATAATATTCTACAAAAGGTTTCGCGGGCTGCATAGTAATAAAAAAAGAAAATCAAACAAAATAAAATATCAAATGTTCTTTAATCAAAAATTGGTGATATAATTGCATTTGCACAAAATGATTGCGTTTAAGCAAGTAACTATATAATTTTAATCTTGGATTGAGATCTTTGTGGAAATCGGTGCTTAATTCAGCTGGTAAATCGCCTAAAATACACAAAACAGTACAATTGTTAAAAATTAAGTAAATTTAATAAATGGATTTTCATATTGTATGTTGACATTTTCGTGAAATATATAAATTTTTGAGTTTTCAGTAGACTAACAATACCCGAATCCCACTAATCTAGCAAAACAAGAAATTCACACATAAACAAATAATCTTTTTTAGTGACTTTTATGGCAACTTATATATCACTTCTGTCAAACACTTCAGTAATATTGTTTTTTCGGGTTACTTATTTATTTAGTTAATATTGTTACTTTTAACCAACTGATTATATCAATTTAGTCACATGGGATACGTGTATTGTTAAAAAAACATTGGATATAAGTAAAACTCGAAATAAATATTTTATATTATGCTATACCTTGGAAACAAATGAAAATCGGACATGAGAATATGAGTTTTTACATTATTTTCATGTATAAAATATACTCTGGAATTTATTGTGCCGTTCCTCCACACTTTCCGTGTATAATATTTTTAAAATTTATATTTGTTACTGTAATTTCTCCTGTTGTAATTTTTTCAGTTCGGTATTGGTCCCGCATGCCCTCCCTCCAGGGTTACCATATTCAAAAATACAATTTCCTGATATAAATAATGAAAATCCGTACAAAATAATAAAACTCAAATTTACGACATTATTACTAAACGTTTTATTCGTTCTACGGTTTTAACGACCAAAAGAACTGTTAATACAAGTTTTTAAGTATATATATACGTTTGATGATTTTCCTGATAATTACAGACATTATTCCGGACATGTCCGGACTTTTTCTAACCTCTGATAACCCTAACTGAACCATTGACAGAAACATTTATGTAATAAGACTTACATAACTTCAACTGAGATTTGTCGTACCCTATATTTAATAATAGAAATTACCATAAAATATTTTACGTGATAAAAACTTCATTAGGACTGTCTTCCATGTGTGGTAACATTGGTACGGGTTATGAAAGCTCTCCTGTAAACTGGAGCTCTTCTTGTGTCATCGCTAAGAGCACTATCTTTAGTATTCCAATTTACAAGCGGTGGCAGTGACTTCTGATAACGTTTCGTATCAAAATTATCGTCTTCCACTGTAATCGGTTGCAAATTAATCGTGGAATTGTTCAATATTTCTTTGTTATCGTTTGTAAAATTTGTTGGCAATGGTATTTTGACGAACAGAATGTCGTCTTTTTTGTTGGACTCGTTCGAGATGTGGTATTGTATATTTTTAAGATCGTTATTTTTGATTGTGTTTATTAAATTTTGTATGGCCGCGTATTTAGTATCTTCGGTTTCCATGCGTGCCAGTTTCGATTCTGTCATGTTCGGTGGCATTTCCTTATGCAGGTACGATACTGGCCAATGTCGTGGTTGCCCGATTCCTCCTAAAACATAAAATTGTTTAGTCCGCTCTTACGGAAAAATAGCGACCTGTCAATGGGACTAGTTTTTAAGATACAAGGTGCTAAACTTAAGAAATACCACTTATTCAAAACCAGTTATTTCAGGAGAAACAAAAAGAGCTAAACGTACTGTTGGATATTATATAAAAAAAGAATATATCTGTTGGAAATATATCCAACATATTCAGCTAAAATCTGAAAGCTAACCATGACCGTTATTTAGAGCATATTGTTTGTAGCCTGGTCTTTTTTAGTATACTTAGTAGCATGACAATGGCTCTCGCTTTTGGCGTTTCTTCTTTCAAACTAGCTAGTACTTATTATTTTATTTATGGGACCGTGATGATTCATGGTCCGAAAGTACTCGAACTTCGACGGTTTCTAGGGTTAAATTTGGTTTATGCAGAGGGTGGTTCACTATTTGGAGTTCACTCTTGAACTGACTCTATTTGAAACTTTATAAAGAATTTTACATTACCTGGTAAAGGTGGTTCTAAAAACTGTTCATTGAATATCATTTCGTACTGATCAAGGCTCAAAGCGGGCGGAGGAACAGGATGCTGACCCGGTGGTCTATCAGGTCTAAATATTGGTGGACGCCACGGTTGCCGATGAGGATTAGGAGAAAAATGTTTTCTATCGTCTATCTTGTCAGTTTCAGGTAGATAAGGGTAATATTTTTCGCTGCATTTTCTCCATTGAGATCGCTCTGGTCCAACGTAACACCTTAAAAATATATAATTCATAAATGTTTAATTATTTTATATTTTATTATCTTTTCCTTTGGTTTGAATGATTTCCCAACCCTATTTTCAGGGTGGATTAACACATAAGTTGTTTGCCTCTACCTTAAGAGCTCTACATGGATCTAAACTAGTTGCACAACGGCAATATTTTTAAATGTTCATCTGTATCGAGTTAGTTAATAACCCACATGCATTACAACAAACTCTTTAAAACGATTTAAGATTGTGATGACTTGTAATCAGGAATTTTGCAACGAATGGTAATGGTTTATTTTGTTTTTTCAATTAATTTCTTCGTTGATTCCTGTTAAGAACTTACCACAGATACGGGTAGCCATTAGATGCTCCACATTGATGTTCTGGTCTACAGCAGTAGTCCCAAGCACCGTTTACTCCACCTTCAAGTTCACAAAACCAGAATCCTGCTTCAAGGTTCTCCTGACAACGTGCTCCTCTTTTGCAAGGCCATCCACTAACACTGTAGACCCTCCACGTATCCATCGCATAAGGCAAATCTAAAATTTAAAGCTTTTATTTTGTCAAATAAAAAATGGTCCTGAATTTTTATAGAAATTGATGATAATAATAATAAATTTATTATTTACCAAAACAAAAAACTGATTATAGATGCTTTAAAATAACAAACATTAGTAAATAAGTGGTACAGTATTAGGTTCAAAAACTAATTCTTCCATACTGTCCATTGATTCTTCCATACTGCCCATTGATAAGTTTCTTAAGCTGACTTACTGAGAGGCAAATCTATTAAAAGGAACAGAGACAGAAAAAAGAGAATGAGGTTTATGCACGCCCAGAAGTCGGGGGTTCGAAGTTTAATTTCGCTAAATTGTTCAACCTAAGAAATTTAACAATCTACTGATACAAGGTGTTAAAAAAATCTCAATATTTTTCATTTTTCAATCAATCTTTGAAATATCCTGTGTACTAATAGTATTTCTTACAATCTCTGTCGTATAATCCGTTCGTGATGTGATTGGTCCGTATAGAATCGTCTCCTAAAATCACACAATCAGGATTGTAGTTGTCCCATGCAAATAACAAAGAATGTGGATCATATACGTAATCCAGTTTAGGAAGCAGGTCTCTTTGATAAATGTCGGAGAGATCACAGTTTGGACTGGTTCCCGGAGTATTGGCTCTAAAAAGAAAATCCGAAATTTATTGAAAAATTAATATAAAAGCAGTGAAAATGAAAAACCCTTAATTCCCCTACAATATTATGAAAATTACACCTTCATATCCCCAAAATTAAAAGAAACTGTTTAATATAATAGTTAAAAAGGTTTCGTATTTCCAGAGTATTTGAAACTAATATTTCTGATACACATTTTTCACGTGATTGTTTTTGTATTTATTAGCACTAAAATTTTATTAAAGATGTAGTAAAAGATGTGGTAGAAGATGAGGTACAAGATGTGGTACAAGATGTGGTAAAAGATGTAGTAAAAGATGTAGTAAAAGATATAATAAAAGATGTAGTAAAAGATGTAGTGAAATTAGTAGTAAAATATTTAGTAAAAGATATAAAAGATGTAAAATATGTAAAAGATGATGTAAAAAATGTAAAAGATCTAAAAGATGTAGTAAAGGTGTAAATAAAATGTAAAACATGTATATTTACCTAAAGCTAAACGACATGCATTGGAAGAGGGTTTCCAGTCTCGATTTTGAACACTCCTCTCTACATTCAAGTTCAGAAAAAACTCTTACTGATTTTTTAATCGCATGTGGTAAAAGACGAGCAGGCGATCCAAATCCAATGTAACAAACTAGAAGTTAAAAAAAAAGAAATAACAGAAAGTAAATGTGCCTTAAATACAAGATTGCGATGATAACTCCTGCTAGTGAAAAAATATACTTGGAAAAAGTATACTTATCATTATTTTCTACATAATTTCTTCTTAATATATCAATTGATTAACATTTTTGAATCTTTTTAAATTAGCTGGCTCTAAATAACACGGACAAGAAAAATGAATAGGTGGTACCAGTGTTGCCAGTCTACTAAAATTGTACTAGATCTAGTACATTCTCTTAGAATCTGCTACCCTAGTACACTCGAAGCAAAATCTAGTACTCTTTCCTTTTCTGTGGGTTACCATTTAACGCGTGTAAAATATATTGTTAAGATTCCTCCTGGTTTTGTTTCTGTTCCATAAACACTTTTTTTTATCCTCATTGAACTGAAAATCTAGTACATTTTATAGAATCTGGTACATTTTTTAGACAAATCTGGTACATAACAAAAATATATTCTGGCAACACTGGGTGGTACCTATAGGTTTCAAAAATAATGTACACAATTTACTTTTAATTCTCACTTACGCTGATCTGGATTAAAAATTGGTTTATGTTCGTGATGACCTTTGATTCCAAAATGGCCGGTTTCGCAACCGTGACCGAAACTGCCTCGTTCATAAATTTCAAATCCAGGTTCGAGAATAAAGTGAATTGAAGGATTTAATTCGTAATACGGCCAATCTGTTAACTGACAATTATCAATTAGTCCGCCAACCGTGTGAGGTCCATATCTACAAAATTTAGGTCATGTATAAGTGCGAAAACCGATAAAATACGAATTGTTTTTAATAAAAAAAAAATGGTTGTTACAGGTAGAAAAATTGTTTGAATATTATATAATAAAAACCAGTGGCGGCTCGTGGGGTGGTTCACAGTGACAGAATATAGGTATCAGTACAGATGTATGAAAAAACTTTCAGTGTTTTATAAAGTTTATAATATACCTCTCTAAAACACTGAATTTTTTACATATATCTGTACCGGGATCTATATTCTGCTACTGTGAACCCCAAAAATTTTGGTCTCGAGTCGCCCCTGATAAAAATCATATTTAGAAGTTTTCTGAAAGCACAAGAGAACCTAATACACGGTGTAACAAAAAGGTAGGTCGCCAATTCTTACTCATTTAATCTTGATTTGTTTGTTAGATTTGTGCCTTTTCTTTCAAAATTATTTCGAATGTACGTTTAATTTGATACATTTTTCGGTATTTTTTAAAAAACATGTTCCCTTCTATAGGGAAAATAATTATTCCAATACTTTTTATTGTAATAATAATTTATAATCAACATTTTTGTTACACCCAGTATAAAATTAATTGCTTACTGTACCTACCTATAGCTAAATGCTCTACAAGTAAATTTTTTTGATTTCAAACATTCTATTTGACAATCAACAATAGAATTAGCTTTTAAGGAATCCCTTACGATCTTGTCATGTAATCGTTCACCACTTCTGACTCTCCAAAAACAATCTGAAAACAAGTAAGACGATTAAATTGCGAATATATCAATTATCAATGCATGTACCGCTACTTTCTCTGCTTTGGATTAGGGGTTGTTCGCATTTATTCCTATTATTCATGGTATAAACATCGAAATCTCTATCGGGTTCCAAATCTGTATAGTTGTCCAGCTCTTTGTAGTCTACGTTACTCAAATAGCAATTTTCCGATGGTTCCGATACAGTAACAGTATATCTAAAATTATATATATATTATATTTTCATCTGATTGATAAGGCTCATAGTTAAAAATTAAGTCTTAAAAATTGGTAGATGTTGATATAATGTTAAATAATAAAATGTTTCTGTATTGCTGAGGCCTAAATACGGTTGCACTCTTGTTGGACATCAGAATTAGGATAGATAGACAAATTGTCACAAACATTAATTTTAAGGGCGATTCGAAAATGGGCCTCAGACCGATAACAAACATTAAATGTGTAGGAAAGTGAATCCAGATCCAAAATTTGGCTGCTTCATAACTGGGTCCAATTTATTTTATGTAATCATTTTTTGCAAAACAAGCCGCGAATGCTCTAGGCCGTACAGGTTAGGTAATTTATTTAAGTATTGTTTTGTATTTTTCTGATTTTATGTATACTGTTTTTTGTCTGTTACCTGAGTTCAGATTGAAGAGTAAGGGGGATAATTCTTTATATCCAATATATACGGAAATCATTCTCAATTAGTAAAATTTTATGTGACAGGTGTAGTGGAATATAATGTGCGTTCATTTATTGAAATTATCCTATAGTAAGAATTTTGTCTAATTATTAAAAACCTTACCTTGGCTATTTTCCACAATTAAGTCTGTATTGGTATCGTGAAAAAATCACCTTCCGAGATTATTTCACGTTTTAGGGTCCCTAGATTTCGAAAAACATGTTTTCCCATTCTGTCAGTCTGTCTGTTGGCGCGATAACTCAAAAACGGCTTTATAGAAAAACTGCAAATTTTGTATGGATATAAGGTTCCTTTCTGGCTCGAAACCAGTTATACTTCCGAACAGTTATATACAGGGTGAGCAGTTTTTAAATAAAAATTATTTTTAAAAGTCGTCAGATTTCGACTAAAATTGGTATCTGAGAATTTTAGAAGACAAAGATTACAGATTTAAAATAATTTTTTAAAAATTCAAAAAGGCGCAGAAAGGAATCGTATTTAATTTAAAAAGAGCCCCCTTGATTGGAAATAATAAAAATTGTCCTTTTGGTTTGTGCAACTGGATCATTTTAAAAGCAGCCAATCATTATGTTCAATAATGGTGATCGTGGCGACGAATACCGAGTGGACGCGAAGTGAGAATTTGGGTGGATCAAGAGGAAGCTCGATGAAGAGTAATGTGAAAAAGGGTTTTTGGTTTGGTGGTTTTAATTTTAAATCATTAAAATGTTAAGTCCTGTTTTTACAATTTCTATATCGAGGGAAGTTCTGGGTAAAATATTTTTTTTGTTAACTTACCGATATGCATAAGAAGCACATGGAAAATCCTTTTCTTTGAAACACAACAGCTCACATTCGTAAATATTTGGAACTGCAAAGTACTTTTTCACTATTCGTTTATGTAACTTAAATCCAGTAACACTTCTCAAAGAACATTCTGTAAAATATTAACTATGCTCAGATATGAAATTCTAATTTTTTTAAATATATTATCATTACTTAACGAAAATATTCGGTACCTACGCCAAATTAAGATGTAATCCAAATTTTTTTTCTTGAGATTTAAATTTCACTAAATTTTAACTTTTCATTTTACCTAATTCTTTGTAATCATGAAAATGTTTGGTATATTTATGTTTAAATACAGCACTTTTTCTGCTTTGTTACGCACTACCTACACTTATAACCTATAGGAATTCTAATATTTGGAATGAATCTAAAGTTATATTAACTTGGTTATAAAAATTTTATTCATGCAAATTATTTGAAATTTAGACAATAGATATTTTCATTAAAAGACATAGTGCCGTTGCAAAATCATTGCAAGAGCTTTCGCCATCTATCAGTTTACAAGATTTTATTTCAAAGGACACTGTAAATTTATCGTTTCGGTAATCTGTCTAAGGTTACAGCGTCAGCATAAATGTCTTTTTTTTTTTTGGTTTCTTCTATTGTTGTATGGGTCCAGTTTTTCACTACCCCATTGCCAGTGCTTAGTTTTTAAAAAGTTTTTATTTTACAAAAATCAGCCATAAGAACCCTAATACGCGCTTTTTGGTAAGTCAGATAGACCTCAGATAGTGCTAGTGAAAATCTGAGCCCATACAGCTAAAGAAGACACGAAAAAAAGAAGAATATGCTGCGCCGTAACCTTAGGATAATTTACAGTTTTCTTTAAAATAAAATCCTGCTTCTATTACTTTCTATATTAACTGATAGATGGCGTAAAGTTCTTGAGATATTCTTCAACGGCAATGTATCTTTCTATGAAAACATCTATTGTTTTTTCCACATTGAATAATACATTTACCTTTTATTAAATATGTTTATTAAGTATAACGCCTTCGTTTTAAATTTATAATGTCTGCATTTAAAAAAAACGAATTAACATTGTGATATATTATGTTAATTTATTATTATTAGATATTTAAACAATTATTTTAAACAGCTAAAGTAGAAAATGAAAATCATCAGTTTTCTTCCAGGAAAATTTGAGTCAATTGATTCAAATGCAAATGCAAACTAGAAACCAAATTTCTGATCTAAAGTTTAGTAGTATTTAGTTAATAAACCGAATGGAATGTACATCTTATTTATTACAGTAAATTTAATTTTGTTGACGTTCATTCTGGTACCATCTGAAAGGTTTTTGGTATATGTGTATTAACAAGAAATTTCGACAAAGTTGTAAACGAGGGAGATACCGCGATGGAAAATTTTTGTTCACTAGTACCTACACATTGAGGTCCCAAATAGTACAGAATTGTATATAGTACGTAAATAGGACTAAAATAGTACACACTTAGTGTATAAATAGATACAAATTAAGTTGATGAGCTAAAAAAAGGTCGCAGTTTAAAATTAAGTTGATGGCCTAAATAAAAGGTCTTCACTCAATTTTTCTCCACGTCGCCAACGCGAAGAAGGGCAAGATAAAATGGCAACAATGTAGGGATCCATCTGATAAGACTATTTTAAACAATAAATTCAAACACTGATAAGAGATATTCGAATTGTTAAGGAATAATCAACAAACTCCTACCTACAGAATTATATTTTTTAGTTATTGAGGTTAAACATACATTAAAATGGGATATTCTTGTGTAGAATCGATAAATAATAGCATTTCTGTTTTTATTTCGTCTATAATTATAAATAAGTTGTTAATTTAAATAGAACTATTTAATTACGAGTATTAAAGCAACAAAAGTAAAAGAATAGGTGGTCCTGTGTCAGCGTTCTTACCTTCCACACGGAAGACTCGAGTTCGATTCTCGGATGGGGAAAAATTAAATGAACTTTTTCTTATTTATTTTTCGTTTATTTAATTTTAAAAATTAATAAAAGTCAAATTATTTTAAAATTAGTAATTTTGTTTTAATAACCTAAAATATTTTTTTTATTTGTAAATTTTCGTTAGTGGGTTGTAGAAAAAATATACTGTACAACTCGAGTGGATTGTCCACATTGCACTCAGACAATTGAGCATTCCGCCTACGGCGTCGTGCCCAAATTTCGTCTTCGTTCGATATGGCCATCATATCTACTCTTGTTGCACAAACTTCTAATTTTGCAGTGTTCTTACTACCTAGAATGGATATAAAATATATTCGTTCAGTTGAAGGCAATTTGTGCGTAGATAAGCTAATATCCATGTGAGTGTAGAAAAAATATATTTTAACATCACTGCTCATATCAATGTCAATTAATAATCATATTTGATCATTCTTAAATCTTTTAATAACCTTTTCAATTTAATTTACTCATTTTGAATGTATTCAATCAAATCTCCATATAGTTCAACCTCGTTTCGCTCTTACTCGAATTACACCTTGAGTTACCTGACCTACACACGAAATTCACACATGTCGTGCCCTTGTTAACAGGTGACATTCAATAGGTGACAATTGACATTTGGAAGGACACTTGCATTGACGAAAATGGCTATTTAAAAAAGTCTTAAACTTAAAAATTTAAACAATTTAACAACTTGTATTTGCTTTATTTAAGTAATACCTAGTTTTGACCTACGGGTGCGATAGCCTTTAATCCATAGTAATTTATTTATTAGCAACTATCCTTGTTATACATTTGTAAACCAGTCAAGTAGATGCAATTAAGAATTTTTTGCTGATTTGATTTAGTAGCAACCAAATATACTAAGTTTATTACTTTCAAGTTCGTTACTAATTATCTTATTTGTATTATATTTTCAGTTATTTAACCATGTATCAATCTGCTATCGATCGTAAATTATTTAACGTAACAATAAGAAAACCCGTTATTGTTACCTTCTTAGAATAATAGTCTGATAACAACGTGACCCCTGGGATTTTTCGTTATTTCCATCTGAAGCTACCCGAGCCCTTTATCAAGCTATATCGAAAGGTTTTAGAGCAAACCTCGTTAGCAAAACTGGCGCCCGAGTAATTTCCGTTATTAATGAGAACTATAGCAATTTCTTTTTAATATACATCTATTACCTTTCAGATATACCAAAAACAGAACCGTATACCACTTTTAAAGAAATTTTGCGAAATTAATCGACCTAATCTTGTTGCTGTGAAATCATTAAATCTTAACTAGGTATAATATTATTTACAATATTAGACTAGTAAAAATGTTTACCGTCTTGTATATAGTTGTAAGTAGGTCTCCTATGCTCAATAGGTAAAAGTGAACTATCCGGTACTACTAATATGCTACTAGGTTCAACAGGTTTAGGAACTGGTATGTAACTTCCAACTTCAGGCGGGGTTAAAGCAGGATCCGGCGGTAGATAGCTACCTCCTCCATATTTATTTAAACCCCAATAGCTATAATTATTTTTGTATTTATGATAGAGTCCCCAATCGTTTGGAGCTTCTTTCCTAGGAGGTAAATAAGCATTCGGTTTGAAACCGTGAGTTTCACCATATCGGTGGGTATCAATATCCCACCTGTCTTTCTGATACTTGTAGTAATTGATAGATGGAAATGAATCGTATGGTTTTTGATCGAAAGGAACTGGTTGGGGAGGGAGTAATGGAGCAGCAGAATATCTCCTATTGTCAATTCTGTCGTGTTCATTAAAGAAATGAGTGGTTTGAGGGAGATATGAGAAATCTGAAACAAAAACGGTTTCAATTATTTAATACTGAAAATAATTTTACATTTCGTTGTATAGACATTGAGTTACTTTAGTTGTGCTAAACATTCTACTAAAAATTGCAGTTAGTATTTTAATTCTAGTAGTATTTTTATTGACTTCGATTAAGTGGGTAATTTGACACATAACACGTCCCAAATTATGGTATCAGAAAGATATTTACCTCCTCTTCTTTTGGTGTTAGGTCGGTTACCGTAGTCGTACGAATGGGAATCGTATCTTCGATCTATTTCAGGACGGCGAGGTCTGTAATAGTCATCCGGCCAACGTTCTGGCTGTCTATACGGTGCTGGTATTAAAGGTCTTCTAGGTGCTAAAAAAATATTCACAATTTAATGTTAAAGAAAAGCAGATTAAAAAAAGTTTAATATTAATTGTTCACTTTATATTATTAATCTTTGACTTTTTTTCTTGTTTGCCACGATCTTTTCGGATTTATGGTGGCACCTTATCCCTTTCACCAACAACAACATGGATAGTCTAGTGGTTTCACTAGAATTAGCATCTAGTTACATGTTTTTGGTTTTTCTTCGTTTAGGTTTAGATATCTCAATCTAGTCAGCATTCAGAATGGATTAATAATACGAGATCAGCATAGGGATTCTTTTGTGTGAACTGGACACGTTATGTATTGAATAGAGAGAGACATTACGTAAAAATCGCAGTCTGTCGAACGAAGATAGGCTTCTCGGCATATTATGCTGTATTGAAAGATGAGAATCCCATTGCTGACCATTTGGTTACTGGGCAAATCATTTTTTTTTCCTTTAATAACTCTAGTGTTTAAGATCTTATAATTCTAAATTTAACATTGACTTAACTTACCCTCATAATCATATCTCCTATCTGGTAAACGATTCCTTACGCCATAGGGATTGTTAGTGTCTCTAATTCCATGTCTATAATCATCGTAATCATTGTATCCATTGTAACTGTTGTATTGGTTGTTGTACTTGTAACCAGAAGGTCTTTGTCTACAATTTAACGCAGCTGCATTTCTGTCTCTTTCGTAATAATCGTAATCTGGCTCGGGATAGGTATCCCTGTAGACGTCTATCCTTGATAAAGGTACACTTAGTAATTCGCAGTCACCTTTTCCTCTACCAGATGGATCCAACCTAAAATTGCGTGTAACTCAAGTAATTTTGCCGGAATTAATTTAATTTTTTTTATTTATAATCAGTGTATAGTGCCTAATTAATAAAATATGAAATCCAATGTTTTCCGTTAGATAATTCCAGTAATTTTCCATGATGCACGGTATTAAATGCCTCTGCTAGGTTTAAAAATACACACAAACTAGGCCTACTTCCATCAAGACATTTATAAGTATATAGAAATAATATTATTAAACCTTTTTCAAAAATTTTAGTAAGATCTGTAATAACAGATATAGGCAGTGGCATAGCCAGAAATTTTTATGAGAACTATAGGGGGGTTTCCACCAACAAAGTAAAAATTTTATTAAAAAAAGTGAATAAAAACCAGCACCAATACGTTAGCAGAAATGGCGGCGATGCGAAGGGGGTTTTGACTCTCAAAACCCCCTCATGGCTACGCCACTGGATATAGGACCAATACTATTTGTATTAAAATAATATTTTTCGACACTCTCTGAATGCCTATTTAAATAGAATGTGTAACCTTGACTTTAAAGCATTCATTACGAAAACCTTACCGTCTTATCGTCGCAGTTTATAATGAACATTTTATACATATAAATAATCAAAAATTGGTGAGAAAATCTCACCATGTGTGATAATTTTGAATGCAAACCAAGAGTCTCCTTGAAGAAGATAATTGCAATTGCTATTGTTGTAAGAGACCTATCAGTCCGAAATATCTATCTCATTAAGAAAATTTCGACAAATAATAACGATTATTAGGTTAAACAAAATAATTATTCGGTCTTCTTTAATATAAGGTTATCAAGAACACATAAAAAGGTAGCATGCTTTACCTTGTTAGCATACACTTTAATTAAAATTCTACGGATATAATTGAGGAGTCTAGAGAAGGCTAGACTGTATCTTAATAAAAAGATATTGAGAGATTAAATCAAAAAGTCTCTACTGTATACTATCTAATTCAGTAAAATCAACACGTAATAGTCTGCTACTTTCTATATTCAGGATAATTTTCATTCTTTTTTTACTGTTTTTAAATTAATCACAGGTAGTAATAAAATTATTATTTTGAGGTTCAAAGGTCTTTTTCGTTCCCATAATTATTAAGAAGACTTACCTATAATTAAACCCTTCACAAATAAAAATTTTTTCATCTGCACACTGCGTTTGACAATCTTCCAAGCTCTCGCAAATCAACGCTCTTCTGACTAGACCACGCGAAATACGTTTTCCAGCCATGACTCTCCTGAAACAAGCTGAAATGATTTTGGTTTTAATGAGAGTGTTTTAAATCAATACAAAATGAAAAATATTGAATAATTTGTAAATCCTCCTACGAATTATTAAGACCATTCCCGAATTCCAAAAGTGAAAACAGAGACTTAGAGATTTGTCTTAGCATTTCCATTTTTAAATACACAAATTATAGGATGTAATTTACTATAATAAAAACTTTTAAAAATAAAATAAATTGACAAACATTTGACTAGCTCCAAATCACAAAACAGTCAATATGGTTGTTTTATGATTTGAAATTAGTCAAAATAAACCAGTTTATTTTTTTTTGTCTCTTTTCTTCAATACTTTTTGCCCAGCTAGCAGAAAGTTATATTGCAAAAAGCCCGGCTCTAGCAGTCCTATTGAATTTAGTTCCACTCCAATTTGGCACAACGCCTCAGAATTTTACCATTGAGTTACTATTTAGTATATACGAAATAAGTATGTTTCGCTAACACTGTCAACATCAGGAGTCGAGTACCAAATGTGATGATTTTGGTTCATTCAATACGTTTTCTATTTTATACTCAAATTATTAAATAAAATAAGATTGAATTATTATTTTAAAAATAAAAAACAAAAGAAAAATAAAAATTCAAAGTTTGTGTCATAAAAAGATCGAGCGACCGTTTTCTCCTGAAAGCAAGTACTTCTTTAGCTAATACTGCAACAGGCATTACATCATATCAAACAAAAAATAGTAAAGGGAGAAAATAATTTTTTACACTGTTAATTTTAATTTAGGTGTCCCATTTTCGCATACAAGCTTCGAAGAGGGTTGAAATGTACATCGAAGTTGAGTAGAATGAAAGGAAATTTACCAAAATGACCCATGGGGATAACAGAAATTAAAGGTGTTTTTGCTCATATTTCACGCAAGCCATGTTCACTGAATGATTAATTAATAAAACTTGGCTTCGGAAAATCAAAGGCCTTAGTGCTGCAAGTGGCTAAAGGATTGAATTAAGGCCGTAATCTTGTAATGAAAAATCGATATTTTAACCGATTTTTCCACAGAAGCCCGTCAAAAATATGAAAACATACATCGTCACTAGCCCGAAAAACATATTGGCTTGAGTGGCGCGAATGGATAAGTATATTTTGGAGTCGGAAAAATTATCGCAATTTTTTTTGGATTTTGCAGTTATTTTTACATGCAAGCCTTTGAAACCATAGAATGTTATTAATGTGTTAGAAAATGCCACCATTTTCTCACGCTAGCCGTTTGTCATATGTTTAGAATAAGTGATTATAAGACTATATGGCAAAAGGCTTGAGTGTCGGATATGATCATCATATCAGTCATTATATTAGGACTGAAGCTAAACAATGGTTTGATAGCAACGAATTATTTTTAAATCACAATAAAACTGAAACATGTGTCTTCAGGTTGAACCAAACTACTAGTGAAACAATGAACACTAAATTTCTCGGTATATATTTTGACACACAACTTACATGGAACTATTAAATAAATAGCTTATGCAACAAGTTAGCAAAATTCAAGTTTGCTCTACGTAGAATATCAAATATAGTTAATACAGAAGCAGCAATAACTACTTATTATGGCTTATTCCATTCCAATTTAACATATGGTATTCTAACTTGGGAAAATACTAGCTTCACTTCACTACAAAGACTTTTTATCTTGCAAAAATCAGCAGTTCGCTCTATTCTGCGGGTAAATTATTATGAACCATGCCGACCACTATTTAAACAACTTAGCATAATGACCTTGTTTTCGCAAATAGTATTTGAAAACTTGCTAGCCATAAAAAATACTTTGGGAAACTTCACATGTCACTCAGACAATCATACATACGATACCAGAGGAAAAAATCAGTTAATCCAAACGAGAACTAGAATAAACAAGTCATTCTATAATGCCCCACATCCGTAATCTACCAGGAAAAAAGTTTAAACATCAAATTAAAAAGATATTACTGGACATGTGTCTATATAACACTAACGATTATTTTGTAAGAGTGAAACATGTCACCTAATATTTTTAATATTGTATTTTTTATATATTTTTTATTACTATTACCAACCATGATCTTTTAAAATCCTATTTTATTTTAAATTTTATATGGATATGTTGTATGTTATTGTATTTAAAATGTGGTTTATTTTACCTTTTATGTGTACTGACGACTATGTAAACATGTTTATATATGTATTACTGAGAATAAACTATTTCTATTTCTATTAATTATATATAATTTATTTATCAAAAAACTGACAAAACAAATCTAGAAATTATCACCATTTTCCCACACAAGCCGTTTGGTACTATGGCGTAGAACCGCCACAAATTATTTTTTTTTTAATTCTGACTTATAACTCGGAATTCCGACTTGTAACTCAGAATTCCAACTTGTATCTTGGAATTTCGACTTGTAACTCGGAATTCCGACTTGTAACTCAGAATTCCAACTTGTATCTCGGAATTCCGACATACAACTCGGAATTCAAATTCAGAGGTCTGAAATCACAATTGATATTGAATAAAGACCCCGATTAAATATGCTGTGTATTTTGATTGGCATTTTGGAGTAGATAATGACTTTCTTAAATGAGGTAAGAATATGCTCCATGACTGACACTCAAGTCTTGTTATACAGTCTTAGAATCGCTGTGTGAGAAAATGGTGGCAATTTGCATATATTTTTCCAGCAACCTTCCTATGTTTTGAAAATTTGAAGATCACGCTCTACACTCAAGCCATTATTTTTTTATGGGTTTTTAAATTCATAAGTTTTTATTGCAAAAAAATAACTGAAAAATCGAAAAAAATTCTGTTGGTTTTCCGAAGCCAACTTTTATTAATTAATCATTCAATGAATACGGCTTGCGTGGAAATATGAGCAAAAAACACCTTTTATTACTGTTAAGGAAAATCGAATATTCCATATCTTATCCCCAGGGGCCACTTGTAAATTTCCTTTCATTTTACTAAACATCGATGTACTTTTCAATCCTCTTTGAGGCTTGTATTCGAAAATGGGGCACCTAAATCAGTCACTATCTGATGGTCTATAAGGAAAACATCATTCTTGGACCGAGTTCGTCCCTATCAGGACTCAGCAATAAATAGACAATCGACTCTAGTCTCTAATAAAGTTTGCCGGCTGTGCTAAATTTGCTCGCCCCCATTAACGGAGGTTGAAAGAATATAGATATTCGACGAGTAAAAATCAAAGCTCATTGTAGTACCTAGTTTTCTAGAACAAGGCGGAATAATAACCAGACTGGCAATTATTTCTTATAAGATAAATGAGAAAAATACACAAAATCTGTAACTAAATATATTTACTCGTATGTGTAAATGAAAAAATAAGAAATAATGATCTATAATGATGGATTACGTTTGTTAGGCAATAAGCACTGATGATGGCCTACAGGCCGAATGCGCTTTGCGATTTTAATGAATATTAAAAATATGTATTAATTAATTTAAAAAATTAACTATTAGAGTTATTTTTCTTATCGTAATGATGAAGTAAGAATCTAAACGAATACTTTTATCTTGTTACATCTCAATTAGTACCAAAGAAGTGTGAAATACGAATTGACACGCTTAACGCGCTCCAAATATGCCAACTAAGAAAACATGAATAAATTAAGTATTCTTATAAGTTGACTTTTAACGTTATTTGTTGGTAAATTTGATATTTTTTTTCGAAAATAAAATTTTTAATTTTATAAAAGTCTAGGTATATTTTTAATATCTAATCTATAATAATAGGCAGTAATATAATTTGTAAAAAATGGTGGTATTTTTTATCATTGGACCAATAGTTATTTATTTTAAACATTTGATTGGCATAGTTTGTAGAATGAAAGGAATTTTTCTTTCAAAGATATTGCACCCCTTCCTAATTATGAGCACCCACTCGAAAATTTTAAATAAGAAAGTGGCGTGGCAGCTTGTTTGAAAAGTATTTTAATTATTTTTTCAGTAATATAAATTTTTTTGAATTTGATGCAATCTTATAACTGTATTTTTGAATTTATTTTACAATTAATTATTTTTTTCATTCCACGTAAAGTTTTGTGATCGAAATTATCCAAACTTTACATTTTCATAATTAATTTTCTCAGTTATGTTAGCACCAAATTTAAAAAAATTTATATTGCTGAAAAAGGAATTAAAATAGCATTCAAACAAGGTGTCACACGACCCAGTTTCCTATTTAAAATTTTCGAGGGGGTACTCGTAATTAAGAGGGGGTAATGTTTTTACAATATAAATTCTCAAATTAGGAATATAAATCGATGCGTTTTAAATTTTTCCCAAAAGTACATAATAACGCTAAAAAAGAATTTATTCCATACATATGGACCGCACAATATATTTATATTTTAAGGCCCCTAAATTAAGTTAAAAAATTATTACTACAACTTGGATTAAAAATAAAGCAAAAAATTACTAGGTTTAAAAGATTAATAAGATATTTAAAATTGCAGATTAAAAATTAAAAAGTAAGTAAAGTATTTTTTTATTTTTATATTATTTGAATTCTGTTTTCAGGTCTTTTGATAAATAATAATTAAAAACTTTTGAAACTAGATAAAAATAACTTTTTTTGATTTTGACATATAAAGTGACATTTTTTGTAATCACAACTAGTGTCAAACTGATCCACTTTATGCAACCAGTTGCTTGATTTTTCCTAAAGATTTGAAATTGATATCGTTTTTATTTCGGTGTTTTTTTAATATTTTAACCCTTCAATTTTATTTATCTTTTTTTCAGATTAAGTAGGATTCATCTCCTTATAGAGCTTCATTTTTTATTAAAAATTTCATGTTGATGTTGATTCTCGCTTTTAGTTATTTTTATTTTTAATTTCAAGTCCTTTAACCCCCTAATTTTTATTCATGTAGAATTTGATTTTTCCTGAAAAAAGTTGATATCGTTTTTGATTTTTTTTTTTAATATCAACCCCCTCTCCGTGGAGTGCGTAAAGAATGAAGGTACTTTACGCACGGTAGTAGAAAAAATATATCAAATTCTTCTTTAAAAATACATAAACACGCATTAAGATTCTTCACTACGAATTTAAAAATAAATGTTATAAAAATAATGTAACTTGCTTTCTTTCTATAATATAATACGAGTAATTCGTTAAATAATACCTTTTGCATCCTCCACAATGATAATTGTAGTTTGCGTGTAGGAGAAATATCCAATAAAAAATATCACAGAAAAATCGAACACTTTCATTTTTGAAACTTTACCGGTCGTCGAACATCGGCATAATATATAAGAACCGTCACGTTATGCAAAACCGTTTAAAATACATTTTTGATAGATAATTATTAATATTTTAACGCACTGCACTAGTTTTTCAAATTTATCTGTTAACCGTATTGCAAAAAAATGTTTTCGTGATGTAAAGACTTGACAGTTTGTGAGCAACTGAATCTTAAAACAATGGAACTATTGCAAATGATGAACAATATTGTTCGTTTGAAAAATGTGCAAAGAGGTATTTGTTTACTAGTGGGAAACGGTGGAAGTATTTCTTACTTTTTATGCATAGTAATCAAGGATATACTTGCTGTTTGACAGAATTTTATTTGGTCCCCCTCTACCCGACTTTTCAACAGGTGTGGTGCGTTTACAGGATGCTTTACCAAAGAAGTTGCTAATAAAATATTTTTTTCATGAAATAGATAAAGATACAATAATAATGCATTGCTGTCTTAAAACTCAGAAGTTATACAATTTTGACTGTCAAAATTTCATGTAAATTTCAAAACTGTGTCTTACACCTTAAACCAATAGAAATTGTCAAACTTTAACAACAATTTACGTCACAAAGTATAACAACAAAAACCACAAGATTTCGTACGAAAGGGGCCACTTAATCTATTAGTGGATTTTATTTGTTGCACTGGGTGTAAGTGTTCTGCACTAATCGCATTTGATTTGTTTAGTGTAGCTTCAAATACTTTTTTTGACAACTATGACAGTTTGAATACAGTGCGAGTGTGACACTAGTGCAACAAATAAAATCCACTATAAAATAGGATGGTAAGATAAAATATTTTGGGGTTTTTTGTTCGTAATACAGAAATTTACGTCATAATGTATAAAAACGATTTTTTCCAGATTGTTCCTTACCAAATGTATCACCCATAAACTATTCGTAAAACAAAATATTTGGGGGATTAGTTGCTTTAAGAGCGGTGTCTGGTAATATCTCGAAAACTGTTTATCTGGACAATTTCCCATTTTTTTTTACAAAATCTTAAAGGAGAATACCTAAAAATGGTTTTAACTATGTAACATTTCACTATATCACGTGATAAATAACATACAAAATATAATTATGTTTATAAAAAAAATTAAACCTAGCTTCAAGAAAACTAAACAATATTTTGAAGTGTGATGTGTTTCATTATTTTCCTGTGTTAGTTGTAGTAATTACATATGGTTTAAATACCAAAAGTCAAAATCATTTTTAAAACAACTCCTTTTCTAAAGACGTCTTTACAACCCCTAGGCACACTTCATGAACGGTTTTTGATTTTAAAACTAAGCAGTGCCACAACAAATACCATAAAATATACCTCCCATACACCTTCCTTCCTTGATTGATATCTGTGTTTATTATATAGGGGTGTATACAATTTGTCGTATAAAACATTGAATTTATATTATTTTGACCCGCATAAACTATTTTGGATTTGCATCCCAATTGTGCAGATAAATTAAAGGTATAGCTATTATTTTAAATATAGATTCAGTATATCAAGATAATAATGTTTCGTCAAATGTCAAATATTCGTCTACTATTAAATTTTTTTTTATCATATTTTGAACTTGAAGTTGGTTAGGGTTATATTTTTGATGTAAAAAATTAATATTTTCTTATTAATTTTAAGATGCTGTAAAAATGGCGCCTCACATATACTCGTTTTTCAAGCTGTTAGATCCAAATTTATAAAAATATACAGGGTTTTTCCGAACTTGGCGTCCAAATTTGTAGGAGTGGTAGTTCGCATAATTTGAGACCGATTCGCAGATTTCATTTTTCCAAAATATAAAAAAAAATAAAAAATTAATTAAAAATTTTAAACAGGTACGGTCCTGCACAGCGATGGGAACGCCTCGACTCGCGCGCGCTACGATCGAGTTCTCCGTAAGTTTGCTTAGAATCGACAAAATTGCAAATTGCATCTGTTTTTGAGTTGTAAATTCCGATGAGTAACAGATCAGGCGACTATTGCGCTACGAGCTCAGGGTAGGACCCGCTCTTTGATTTCTTTTTATAATGGCTCTATTTTGTTTATTATAATTTTTTTATAAAAATGAAATCTGCCAATCGCTCTCAAATTATGCGAACTACCACTCCTACAAATTTGAACGCCAAGTTCGGAAACACCCTGTATATTTGTTTAAATTTGGGAAATTTGATTTTTTTCTTGACATTTATATCTAAATATGAATTTAATAAAAGCATTATAATTAAAAAAAAATAGTGTTTTTAGATCAAAAATAATTTTTGAATGAGCCAAATTATTATTCTACAGATTAAAAAACCTACTGTGTTTAAATAATATCCAGTTATTTCAAAAATAAATTTATTGAAAGTAGAAATTTGTACTATTACAAAAAAAAAAACAATTTTTTTTTGTTAGTTTGAATTGCACCTAGCTATATTTCAGCCAACCAGCAATAAAAAAACAAATAAATAACATCCTTTATCTTAATAGTGGAAAACATGTCACTTAGGGTTATTTTGCCTTTCGTATGAAAACTTATTTGTTACAAAAAATACAAAACTACAGGAAAAAAATAAGTAGAATATGTATAAAAAAATTACCTTTATTGAAAATTAATTTTACTTTCTACAAGAGAAATTTTACAACCTCAGAAAGACATCTAAATAAAAAAATAAATCAATTTGAATTCTTATTTTGATATTTGTATTTATTAATAAAATGTTTTAATTAGATTAGTTATCTAACTTATTTTATTTTTATTTTATTATTCTACCTGTTTTTTAACAGTTTGTAACTGTTTTTTAATAATATATTTTGAAACAATATATTTCTGCCTCTATTATTAATTTAAATCTACCGATTTATCATGATTTCTACCGTTAATCTACGATTTTTTATTTTAGAGATTTAAAAATATATAGATTGGCAACACTGTGCTGAGGCATAATTTACACATGATACTATAAAAAGAAGGCATGGTATATTACGTAGATTGATACTATTTCTCTGTAACGTATGTAGTCCAGAGCATGGCTTCTACGAATTTGAGATAGATACCAGCTGATCGAAAACAGGGCTCTCTGTCTCTTCTTTTTTTCTTTCCCTCTTCTTTTTTCTTTCCCTTCTTTTTTCTTTCCCTTCTTTTTCTTTCCCTTTCTCTTTTTTCCTTTCTTTTTTCTTTCCCTCTTTCCTTCTTTTTTCTTTCCCTCTTTCCTTCTTTTTTCCCTTTTTTCCTTTCCCTCTTTTCCTTTTCTTCCTTCCTCCCTCCCCCCTTTTTCTTTTTCCCTTTTTCCTCCTTTTTTGCTTTTCTCCCATTTCCCACTTTTTCCCTTCCCCCTTTACCCCTTTTTTCCTTTCCCCTTTTTTCCTTTCCCCTTTTTTCTTTTTTTCCTTTTTTCTTTTCTTTTTTCCTTCCCTTCTTTCCCCCTTTTGCCCCTTTTCCCCCTTTCCCCATCTTCCCCCATTTTCCCCATTTTCCCACTTTACCCCTTTTCCTCGTTTTCCCCCTTTTCCTTTTTTTCCCTTTCTCAAAAAAAAACTTTAATCTGCTCATGGCCATATTCCACACAACAATCGTCATGCGCGAACTTGACGAAATTTCATCGGCTAAGTATCATATTTCTGTAATTTTTTATATAATGTACTTTCTACTCTATATTCTTATTCATTCCCGTGAATTCGCGTAACACGCTGCATTTGATTAGAGTTGTTATTACACTGACTTTATTTTTTACTTGTTTGGTAAAAATTGGTAACAGAGATACAATATACAAATATCAATAAAAAGAATAATAATTCGTCAAAAAGCAAGCTCTCTAAATACATTTTTTTTATGTTTTTAAAAACGCACGGTTTTGCGGATAAACATTACCTTATCAAAATGACGAAAAACAATATTTAGCACGAAAATCCTGATATAATTTTAGTATGATTCAAATATAATTTTCCTGTAAAAATTGTTTTCGAAATTGTCCAGATAAACATATTTTGAGATATGGCCAAACATGTGCATGCATATTATTAAAAAAAAAAACTTCTTATACAGATAAAGTTTGAATTAGAAATACACCACAATTTCAATCAAATCCTAGGATTTATTTGTTGATTATAGACAATAAACTATTAGCATTCGTTATAATCTAAAGCATCTATTTATATCGGACCATCCTGTTCTCATTTAACGCTGTAATTGTGGTTTGTAATGATGATCGTAAAATCAGATGAGTAAATTTAGTTATAGTAAATAGTATTTTTTACGTAATGTCGTTTTAAGGGATTGGTTTTCATTCTGAAACAGGAATATGGAGCGGATTTCCCATTGATACCTAGCACAATCTTTTTAGATTCATTATAGAGACAGACAAAAGCAGTGGTAGTAAACCTTTATAGTAGGTAATAATAATAATATTACATTAACTATTTTTATAACTTTATCAGTTTCGTATAAATCTAATATATATAATAGTTATGAAAATTACAGAAGTTTGGGTAAATCGTATTAGCAGTTTCTAGGTTTATCTCATTCAAGTGTTATAGATAGTTCATGATTTGCAAATTAAATCAAAAAATTTGGAATATCAGTTACTAAAATAAGGTGCATATTTGTTATTATTAGATTATTATTGACACGACGTCTGAAGACTTTTTTGTTGTATTAAATTCTAGATAATTTTAATAAATAATACAAGGTGTGAAAAAATTTATAATACCTAAAATATTGTAGAAAAAATCTTGAAAATCATAGCTCTCTTTAACCTAACTCTAACTTATTCTAATTAAAAAGCAGATCCTTATTTTCATATGAAAATATAATCCTATCACAGGCCCTTACTTCTGGATACACGGAAAAAAAGGAAACACTTTTTTATTTTGAACCTTTAAAGAAAATGTTATTCTTCATAAAAATAATGACAAAAATGTAAAATATGTATATAAATCTGTCTAATTTTTTCGGTAGCATCTGCGGTTTTCCTCCACAACAAAATTACATCTTTATCAGAAGACTTATATTTTTAGTGTATCAATTTAACAATGTTCACTAGTATGCTTTCTACAAGAAATATACTTTCATGCAATTTATTTTCCCTAAAAATTTCCTCACGAAAATTTGATTGTTACGTGTCCACCTTAATGTTCCACCTCTGAGTTTGAATTTACATTAAACGAAATTGTGGGAAATAGGAAATAGTATCTGGTCTGATCATTTAACAATAATATTAAACGGTTCAATGCTTAATAATTGATTCTTTTCAATTTAAGCACTAGTTTAGGCGTATTTTTATTATAGATTAGGAAAATAAAAAATGAGACATAATTATTTTGCAAAATAAAAAAAAAACACGATCAATATTGATACAAAAACATATTTACTGAAGGCCTATTATTTATACCAGTAAAAAAGATTTGCAAAAAAATATAGTTTTATGGTTACTATACATTACTACTAAACCTCTTGAATTATTGCTTGGTTTTTGTTGTTGGAAGAATGATATCATCATAATTAACTTTAAAATCATTACAGACAATAACAAAAGATGATATAATTTAAAAGAAGATTCATTTGGTCAAGGATAAGTTTAATGGACCAAGTTCCGTTTGAAAAAATTAACAAAAAAAGACATTTACATTTTATTGGATAATTTGAATTATTAGAATACCAGAGTTTAAATTTTTTGAAGTTTTACGCTTTCAGACGTCGAAAACAATTTCTTTACAGAAATTTTCTGTCGTCCGATTTTTCTACTTCCGATACAATCTCATTAATTCCATTTGTAACAATCTTTTTATTAATTTCTTAAACTCTATATAATGAAACCTTATTTGTAGCTATTAATAATCAATCTATACGCATGATGTGGATTATTAAAAAAAAGAATATAAAATTGGTGACTTTTATAAAGATGAAGTACAATATATATGTATGTATGTATGTATGTAAGACGAAAATAAACTTAAAATAAGTAAAGGCGCACCCAACCGAAGAAAAAAAATTCAAGGTTGACGAGGATGATCACAGATCTAATTGAGCAATTAAGTTGATCCGTTTCCTTGGAATTAGAGTAATTTGTATTTCCCAATAATTTGTCTTGAGTAAAAAAAAACATGTTAATAATCTTGCCATTACATTATTTTATTTTAGCACTCCAGGACATTGTTGTTGTTGTTATTATAGATGATTCTATTGTCATTGTTATGCAGTATGATTCAATGAATTAGTTTTAGTTATTAGTGCAGTTATTAAAAAAAATATATGTATTATGTAATTATGTGGAGGTTTTTTATGCTAATTGGAATAATATGATGTTTAATCACCGACGCTACACCATCACCAAAATTATCCACCTAGAGGTATAAGGATCATTAAAGCTGTCATTAACTATATCCACGGGACCCCACATAAAATAATATATTCTAACTATATTTTCTACTCATTAGCAAAGTACCTTCGAGCTGTGATACACAGTTGTAGAGCACTTATCAACGATGTTTCCCTAATGATCACCCATCCAAGTACTAATCCATTTCGACACAACCACAAATTGATTTAGTAATGGACTAAATAATATGAAAAGGTTAATAAATTCTGATAATCTTCTTTCCATATTATATTTCACCCTGTTTATTAAATACAGTTTATCTCGTAAAGACTTTCCACATTATGAGGATTTGCAACTAGAACATTTGTAGAAACTTTACTATTCGTAAAAAAGTTTTTCTACCTTAATCAAAATCTAAAATATTTAGTTATTTTGTAGAAAAAAAAAATATTTTTAGAAATTTTGAAATAACCAAATTTTTTGTTTTGTCCTCAAAGTGTGTCATGAAACAAATCTTCAAATGTTATTTTTTTTCGTTTTTGTTTTATAATTTTTTTTTAATTTGAACCTCAACCCCAATTTTTAATTAGATTTTTTCAAAATCAATAGGCTTGGTTTCCTTATAGGACTTTTTTCTGAAAATATTAAGTTTACGTTTTTTCGTTTTTTATTTTAAATTTTTTTTTAATTAAATCCCCATTTTTATTAATAGGCTTCGTCTCTATATAGAACAAGATTTTTTAAAAGAGTCCGCATTTGAGAAATTTGACAAAAAGTGTAAAATTCGAAAAGAAAATTCTTTAAATAAAAAGTTGCTTATGATGCCATTTTCTATAATTCTTGTCCTATACATGATTTCCCTAAAATGGACCGTCTTTGAGATATTTGAGGAAATGTTCAAATTTCGAATTTTGAAGATAACCCAAAAACGGATAAAAAGAAAAACACCAAATTTTAAACTTAAGCTTTAATCCATTTTGCGTTGGGCATAGTCGAAGCATCTGGGAGGCTACTTTATAGGGTGTCGTTTTTTTACTTTAAGGAATATCTCTATTTACGATTGTATAATCAAATTCTTCAAATAAAAGTTATTTGCAATATTATTTTCGAAAATTTTTGTTCTTCACATGACTTTTCTAAAATGGACCGTAATGGTAAAATTTGAGGAAAAGTGAAAAATTTTAATGTTAACTATTTTCATTGGCAATGAATATGTATAATAAATGTGTGTGGAAAATGTATGTATATAGTTCATCCTCTAAACATGATAAAATAGGTTGCACAAAATAACCGGAAAAAGCAAGGAGGCATAGGCGCCGCCGCATGAAGGCCATGGGGGGCGACTGCCCCCTGAATTTGTGATTTTTAATTTTTTCGCCACGGTTTAGGACTGGTAGCCTGTAGTGTTTTGACCCCGCCTACAGTGACGGCTCGTGGCCAGAATATTGGGAATTCACAATGACAGAATATAGATCTCGGTGCAGATTTGTGTAAAACATTTTTAATGTTTTAGGAAGGTATATTATAAACACTGACAGTGTTTTCTTAAATTTGTACTGAGATTTATATTGTCATTGTGAACCGCAATATTTTGGTCAAAAGTCGCCATTGTCTGCCTATAAGACTTGACCCTCCCGGAAATTTTATGAACGGCGCCCACGTATGTAGGTAACTAGACAGGAATGTTATGTGTTGGACATAGATTTTTTAAATAGTTTTATAATTTATAAAATTGAAATGACAGCTCTTTTCTAGATAATAGTTTAATATATAAGATTTCAAAGCACACACGATTTTATTAAAATAATTAGGGAATGACTGCTTTGTGTTATCACATCAGGATCTGAGATACGGAAATGATAATAGTTTTATAATTTATAAAATTAAAATGACAGCTCCTTTCTAGATAATTGTTTAACATTTAAGATTTCAAGGCACACACGATTTTATTAAAATAATTAGGAAATGACTACTCTGTGTTATTACCAGGGGCGGTTTCTCCATTGGTTCATTTGTGCAGTGAACACCCAGTTAAATTTCATAAAAACACTTATTTTAAAATTACATAAATAACAAAAATATAAATTTATTTTAATATTTTTATTTTCATACGTGTTAATCTATATTTTTTGGTACATCATTGCCCTCTGGCTGATCGCATCTCTGTGACATAGAATACCTAAGTATACTGTGTCTGTGGCGCATTATGATGAGTGAGCCTAACACGAGTGAGACGATTTGATGAATGCATAAAGTTAAAAAGAGAAAACAACACGGCAACATATCCTTCAAACGTCAAAAGAACTCATTAATTGGCGCGTCGCTCACAAACAAGGTTGCCAAACCAGTGTTGCCAGTCTAGTACAATTTACAATTGTACTAGATGTAGTAAATTTTGCTTGAGGCAGTGTTCACGTGTAAAATATATATATAAATATATTGTGTTCCTTGTTTGAGTTCGTTATCTATAAAAACCCCCTTTTTTCCTCTTCAATAAATTATATGTCACTGCAAATAGAATTCGAAAAATCTGGTACATAACAAAAACATATTCTGGCAACACTGTACCAAATCAAACAAACTGTCATTCCGTCTACCTGGGGATCGGTTATATCGTGCGAATTTAGAGATGAGTAGTAATCCGTAAATGTACCTACTTAACACTTACAGATTTGCTAATATCCATCTCTAAATTCTAGTGTGACACCGGAACCACTTGGAACTTTAGAGACGTTGTAACCGAACTTTGATTTTAGTTCAAGGACGACTTACCCAACTCCGACTCAGCTGAGTTCTGTTTATAAATATGAACCTGAATATATTTGTATCCTTGTTTATCGATATATAAAATAAGAAAGTGAGAATACACTCAGTGAGACACGAGATCCCTTTACAAATTATACTTTTTATGGATTTTTGTGTTCCGTGAACCGAATTTTCGTTGTTTTGAGGTTGGCTGTACTGGTCTTAGGTTCTGTGTGAATTTACTAGTGTTTATGTACGTATCGTATTTGGTGAAATTTATAAAAACAAATAGACATAATTTCGAGAATCGAGTGCTTATAAAAAAGAATGGCCCACCTCGATCGGAGATAAACATTGTTCAAGAATGTGCCATAAGAAATAGAAAGTTTAAACATACTTTTAAGATTGAACAATATAAAAAAACTTCGTGGTTGTGCGGGTGTGATAAACAACATGCTTTGTTTTGTTTTCCTTGTTTAGTTTTTGCAAACAATGAAAATACTAAATCAGAAAGGACAAAAACGGGTGTTAGGGAATTATCTCATTTATCAGCAAAAATTAAAAAACACTTTTATTATTATTATTAAACTACTGAACTACCCAATGAATCGAGCAAAAACCTGACACTGATTATATTAGGTAAGCATGTTTTTGCATTATTTCTATAATTTAAACTTGATGTTTCTTTCTTGCACTGTATTAATCGAGGAATTAATATTTTAAAATATAACGAGCCACCACTACCTTTATTTAAAAAAAATCTAATTAAATATGGGGGATTTAAAGGGGATTGAAATTAAAATTAAAAACAAAAAATCAAAAATGAAAAGCGATATCAACATTTTTAGTAAAAATCAAGCCCTATAAGGAGATGAGCCCTATTGATTGTGAAAACTATCTGGTAGAAAATGGTTAGTTAAGGGAGTCTGTTAAACTGCGAAAAGTATCATTTAGAATGCCAGGCATTATATACCTTTATTCTAGTTTGTATTTATGTAATAGTATGTATTGTGATAGGACTGATCTCATAAAATAAACATTTAAAACATTTTAGTTCTTATTTTATATAAAAGTTATTATTTTAAAAGGTATTTAAAAAATATATTTTTTATTTGACATGTGTGACAAAATGTGAAAATGATTAAATTTACAATAAAAACTGAAAAATGGTAGGTAAAGTTTCATATAATATTTTTTACACAAAAATCAATGTCAAGCTTTCTACATAACCTTATATATATTTAAAAATAATCTCAAATTATGAAGAAAAGTCAGTTAACTAATAATGTTTATAGGTGGTTTTCAATGTATTAAAAACAAAACAAATATCACACTAACTAAAATATTCATTTATTAATAGTTATAGTGCTTGAAAATAGTATGATGTTGATAATAACTACATTTATTACAAACTCCAATAATAATAAAAACAGCGATATTAGCTCTTGTACAAAGTTTTGGGCCGAACTTACAAAAATGATCAAATTATTGGAAAAAGTGAACACCCATTTCAAATTACCACGAGCCGCCACTGGTTATTACATAAGGATCTGATACGGAAATGATTACTTTATGTTATTAAATAATGAAATCTAGTTCTTCTCTCAATCAATAAAAATGCATTTTCTTTGAATGGTATACATTAGGGTATAAGAAGTTAAAAATGCAATCTCATTCGACCATAAATAATAAAAACAAAATAGCATTTATCCTCTCTTCTAATTGCTGTACTTACAACCACATTTCTTTGTTTCCAACCAATAATAAATCATAGAATAAACACGTAAATATACGCATAATCTCATAAAGCGTTTTTCAAAACAAATTTAAGTTCATTTGTACTTTAATAGGATAAACTATCGTATATAAATTAGTTATGCACATTACCAACAATAAGTGACCATTGTTGTAACCTGAAAAACAGCCTTCGGCTTTTGTTGCTTTCAAGATCTTCATCGCATGACGTAATAAATGCATCATTCACTGTTTCACTGTCATTGGAATGATTAAAAGCCGTGTAAAGTAGTGGAAGAACCGTGTAACAATGAGAACATTTCGACATCTCAGAAACAATAGGGAACCACGATAAAGAAGCACTGGTAGTGTGATCGACTTAAAATCACTTATGGGCATTCGGATATAGAAATAGGAAATTTGGTTTATGATGGAGAGGGCGAATGGTGTTCGTCTAAAAATTTAGTTCATTGCTATAATGTAACGGCTGTTCTCACATAACAAGGTAGTGCTATGAAACAGTTTGCTAACTTGGAGTAATAAACAAATACGGTGAAGGCTAACACAATACCTTCCCACGGTTAAAAAAATTGAATTAATAAAATCGTTTAAAACTATGAATAAAAAATTAATTAGTTTTTAAATTCGTTAAAATAAGAGACTTGTTCAAAAGATCTCGCACTATCTTATGAGAAATGGCTTTCCGTAAGCAGTGCCGGTTAGTGATAATTTTTTTCAATAATTTTAGCATTTGTAAGTTCAGTTCAAAACTTTGTATCAGCACCAATATATCTGTTTTTTTTTATTTGAATTTATATTAAGTGTGTTTATTATTATCATCATTATCATACTGTTTTCCAACACAACAACTATTAACTAACTTGCTGTACTCTAAGGATATATGATCGATTAATCAGAAATAATCGATTATTCCAAAATAATCGAGTAATCGAAAAGAATCGATTAATCAAAAAGAATTATTTATTTTGATAATCGTCCAATCCTAGTTCTTACCTAACGTTTTTAGCAATACAATTATTTAAATAGGAAGTTTTATTTGAGTAACTGGAAATTTTTTATTAATTTAAAGAAAACTACTAAAAGAACCAAAAAAATTCTACTAAAACTAGTCGAAAAAAGTAGAAATCTACTAAATGTGGCAATGTGGTCCAACCAAACTAAACAATGTTGTTTCTCCATTACAATTGTAATAGAATCTATTACATTTTGGTTTATGTCATTACTACAACTAGGCTGTCCAGAACACGTGACGTTGGCCCTTTAAAAATGGCGACATGTAGACACACAAAAATATTATTTACATTGAAGAAGATATTATTGGTGTTGGTATGAAAACCATCTATAAACATTATTAGTTACAGTCAGCTGACCTTCCTTCATATTTTAAGATTATTTTTGAATATTTATCAGAATATTCAGAAAGTTTTTCCGTTTTTATTGTAAATTTAATCATTTTCACAATTTGTCACATATGTCAAATAAAATGATATTTTTTTTTAATACCTTTTATTGGCAAATAAAACAAGTGAACTAAAATGTTTATTTTATAAGATCAGTCCCATCACAATACGTAACATAAAAATAATAATTTAATCAAGGCTAAAACAGTACATAATAGACTAAAAAAATAAGTACAATAAAAGAATGATAAAGTCAAAGTTTTGAAGATTATCTAATAGGTATCAGTACCTCGGAGGTAAACTGCACTATGTCATTCTGGTCAACTTCTCAAAAGAGCAAACTGAATGCTGTTTGAATACGTTTTGTGTTTCATATTCACAAGAAATGCAGTTAGCCCCAGTTATTGTCACAATATGTATTAAACTTTTTTTAATATACGTCCATTAATTACGTGAGGTATTCTTGAGGATTTTTTGACCCCCTTCCCCCTGATGAGATTTTGTAATATTTTCCTCAACTCTCACGTGAGATTTTTGAAAATTTATGTTTTGGATGTAAATGCGTTGGTATTATTATTAAAAAAACAAAAACAGAATATGTTCTATTACTTTTATTTAAGACTAGCATTTGAGAATATTGCCTTAATATAAAATTTCTAGAAACATTCTTTACTTTAATTTAACTTTCCTTTCACGCAATTTAACACCGTTTTCTACTTAAAAAATTACGTCAGATTTACAAAGACCCCTTCTCCCCCAAGTGAGATTTGGAAAGATTTAGCTTGTCCCCTCCCCCCTTGAATACCTCACGTAATTAATGAACACCCCCTTACATGAATTGTTGGTTTTTGTAATAAAATTTTATAATGTCATATACCTCCAACATGCCTCTATGAATAATACGACTAAAGTAAAAGTTAAAAACATTATGTCCACATGGTTTATATATTTTGTAGGAAAGAAAAAAATTAACAAATTTTTGCTTACTGCATAGTACCTACTGCCTACTACCTTTACAGTTGGGTACGAAACACACGACTATTCTGAAGTAGTCTTACACCTTGGAACAGAAAACAAAATATAAATTGTAGTCGTAAAGCATTATTGTTTAAAATTAGAAAAAACAACCTCAAAAATTCTTTTATGCTTAAAATAATAGTAAGTAATTTACCTTGGAGACGTTTTTCGATAACAATCGTTGACACACATACTTCCGATTTATTAAAGTCGCAGTTATATTTAAACACAATTAAAATTGTCTTATGGGGATTTATTGTATTTAGAGATTGACTGAACACATCGAGATCGAATGAAGAAGAGACGGCAGAAACACTATTTTGCGATATGACAAGTGAACACACTTTGAGTGATGGAAAAGTATATACAATTTTGATTAATTGGAAGTTAATAATTTTATATTTGAAGATTTAAATCTTATTTTGTTATTGAGTGGAAATACTAAAAATCAGTTATTATAACCTTAATCATTCGTTTTAAAAGTTCATTGGTAGGCCATGGACCTTGTTTGACAGATGTTTTTTAATACCTTGTTTTGACAGTAATTCGTATTAAACCTCGTTTTAGACTAAAACTGTGTTAACATTTTCTTAAAAAGTGCTGATTAAAGCAAAGTTTCTGTTAGACGCAAGCTGTTGATTGTAATTGTTTTTATTACATGCATGTTTGAAAGTTCATTTGGGAGAATGTCAAGTAAAAAAAATGAACCGTCAAAGAAATCTGTCACTGGAGGAGG
This sequence comes from Psylliodes chrysocephalus, assembly GCA_927349885.1. Lineage (NCBI taxonomy): Eukaryota > Metazoa > Arthropoda > Insecta > Coleoptera > Chrysomelidae > Psylliodes > Psylliodes chrysocephalus. The sequence goes on from OV651820.1 coordinate 2,439,669, forward strand.
CAGTGAGAGCATCGATTCTCCTGAATGAATGATATTCAATGCGATATGTTGCTGGTTTTTTAGGAAGACATCATTCCAGCATCAGTCGCATAGTGGGGCGACATAATGAAACGGGTTCGTACCATCGAAGACCAGGACAAGGGCGAAAACGTTGCACTAATCAAATTGATGATCGTTTTTTGAGACAACGTGCTCTTAGAGACAGGAGAGTAACCAGCAATCTGCTTAAAAAAGAATTAGCAGATGTTCGAAATATCGCTATATTGTCTCGAACGGTTAGAAGACGTTTACATGAAGCAGGATTAAGCAACAGAAGCCCAGCTGAAAAACCCTTGCTTACCAGAGAACACAAAGTTCAGAGATTAAATTTTGCAAGAATTGGACAATCAATGATTGGAAACGGGTTCTGTTCTCCGATGAAATTAGAGTTAGCCTTGAAGCTCCAGATGGACGTGAGCGTGTTTGACGAAGACAAGGAGAAAGGTTTGCCAGGTGTAATATCTCTCCTAAAGTGCCTTTTGGTGGTGGCTCTAAAATGTTTTGGGGAGGAATTTGCTTAGATGCTCGTACGGAGTTGGTCCCTATACGTACGAGGTCTATGAATGCCCAATATTACTTAGACAACATTATTGTCGAACATGTAATGCCTTTTGCTACGTTTGTTGGGCCCAATTTTTTTATTAATGCAGGACAACACTCGTCCCCACGTGTCTAGACAGGTTATTGGTTACTTACATGATGTTAATATTCCTTTATTAGAGTGGCCACCTAATAGTCCGGATATGAATCCTATAGAACATCTATGAGAATATCTCATAAACCCCCTATTTCTAATCACAACCAACTCATAGAGGTCGCTATTGAAGAATGGGAGAATATACCGCAAGCTTTTGTTGAACATTTGATATCAAGCATGCCGCGACGCATGAATGCAGTGATAAGAAGTAGAGGAGGGCCTACGGTATTAGGGTTGACCCAGATTCATTTATTCTCTTTTACTGATTTTTTTTTTTCATTTTTCAATTTAGAGTTATGCTAGCTTATTTATGCATTTCCAGCAAAAACAAATTTTTATGGAAAAAATAAGGCAAATTAAGGTCATGTAAAGGTCATATTCGACTAATTTTTAGATGTTCATCATTATTTCAATGCAACTTAGTTTTATGTTGTGTTTATATTGTAAATATTTAGATTAAGTGGTGCGTTAATTTTATCCAGGAGTTTATAAATATTGCAAACAAATAAATATAAAGAACGTATTCTTAATAATTAATCTACATTTTTATCCGTGTTGAAATCTGCCACCGAATAGTACCACTTACCTCTATCTCTGATTTCAGTGATTATCGATGTTATTTGTTCACCCTTATGACCAGTACTATGCGTAACAATCGGCTTTGAAGAAAATTCTTTATAATTATGGGGTGGATGTTTGTCTTTATTAACAACGTGGTTATTTGGACCATAACCATTCAACTTCTTCGGAGGATCTTGATACAGCGTATCCGATTGTGCATGGTTTCCGGTGTTTTCTATTTCATAAATAAGAGACAACGATACTGGCTTTGAATTATAGTTTTCTTCTAGTGGTTTTTCAACAAATGGTTTTGATGGTTGGTTGTAATGGTAGTCGGAATTGTACTCATTCACAGGTTTTTCTGGGAATGGTTTTGATGGTTGGCTGTAATGGTATTCGGAATTGTACTCATTCACAGGTTTTTCTTGGATTGGTTTCGGTGGTCTGTTATAATAGTATTCTACGTTGTTGGGGTTATAATTTGGGACTGGGTATTCTTGGTGAGTCGGTCGTTTATAATACTCATCTGGATGTGGTATGACAGAACCATATTTGTCTGGAACAGGGTAACGTGTATGAAAATAGGGACGTGGTGGCGTTTTTTCTCCATATCTAAAAAAATTTAAGAAAAACAGTTTATAAAAGAAATAAAACTACTTGTATTTAATAAAGATATTAATCAAATATAAAACTAAGCAGCTGGCTTATGGAAAAATGTTAAATTGTCTAATTTTTTTATATATTGTCTCGGTCTTCTGAATAAGAGGGTTCATGGGTCTAACTCCATCTTATGAGTAGTTTTTGAAGGCGCAAATTGGAAATTTTTAAAAAGGCCACACTAAAATCAAAACCTATTTAGATACATACCACAAAAATCCTAAACCTTTTGAGAATAGAAAGATAGTGGATATTATACATATCAATGAATTCAAATTGCTAACGATCACAAGCCTTTAAATTGTAAATTTTCGTCAATGGTTTTTAGGAAAGAAAAACAAAAAAGGAATATTGAAAAATAAATATTTTCTAAAGATCCATGATAGGAATACATGAACACTAAACATCATTTCTGCGACTATGCTTGCCATTATAAGTACTGGTAATGGACATTCCCGATTGGTAGAATAACATTCAATTTTAAACATTCCGTTAATCTCTTTTTATCAGTGTTAAAACATAATGATTTAGTATCTGACACTATACTTCCAACCGTTCAAACTGCCATGGAAGAAGCGAACCAGGAAGAACTTCGTTTAGCCAAAGAATTGGGATATGTTAACCAAGATGGAAAGGGTCATATAAAATTAATTATAACGCCCTCTCAGGCATCTTGTACGTAAAAAACTAGAGATGAACACTTCTCCAATAAGTGTAAAATACCAAAATTCAGAAAACTTCATTGAAAAAGATTTGTCTATAATTTTGTATATTGATCAATCATTTTAAAAAGGTATAGATAATATGTTATTTTTAGAAACTGTAAAAATTATTTTTTATTTAATGTTACCTGTCACCATGTAGTCTATTATCGTTTGCATGAAAATCGTATCTGTCTATATCTGGATAGTCAACGGGACCAAAAGGCCTCATATCTTGATTTATCCCATTATAATTATAACTTTCATCAGGCCGAAAGCTATTATAGTATTCATATGGTAGTGACTCAATCCCAAAACCGTAACTATTTTGATTTTCACCAGCAACCAAGATCCCATGTGTTGGATTAAGTACAGCCTGAGGTCTTGTAGCTACGCTTACTACTGTTTGTACATTATGAAGAGGATCAGGATGATTTGGGTTTGAATAAGTGGATGGCGTGTTTGATAATGGTTTATTTGAAGGATTATGACTAATCGCTTCCTCTTGAATATTACCTGAAATTAACAAAAAAATATTTATATAAAAATAAAATATTGTAAGGATATGTTTTAGAATGTTTTTCGATTAAATACAAGGTATTTTCAAATTTAACCCCAGAATATAGAATACCTATTTCTGAGATATCTACATGAACATATTTGTGATGAAACACAGATGCAAGCGAAGCTCAACTTTTACGTTGAAAGCAATAGAGAGAAGAGATATAAGGGCAGAGATTCTTATGTGAGAACTCAACACGTAATGAATCAAATAGAGAGAGAGAGACATTACATAAGAATCGCATTCTGTGGAACGAAGATAGTCGTCTCAACACGTGCAGTAATGAAAGATGAGAATCCCAATGCAGGTGACATCTTTTTTTCCATTTTAAATTATATGCAGAACGATCATCGTGGTTTTTACTAGCCATTTCTCATTATAGTAAAAGGCGAGTAATATCTTGGTTGTTCTGTTACTCATCCTAAATTTCTTTAGAGCTATAGAACACCCACTTTGAGGATAGACAGCTCTTGCACCTCTTCACGATGTTACAAACTGCTTTGAGTCGGTAAATTCGTTAAAGAGCTCTAAATAAATCACTAAGCTCCTGGATGCTGACAAAGTAACTAACTAGATTTCTCTATATGAGGATAAAGCATGTTCTTTCCTTTAGCAAACTTCAATTAATAACTTTGCAGGGTTAAACGAAACAAAATATTCTGGAAATTAAACTAATTAAAGTACGTACCTAAAGTAGCAGGTTTTGAGTGTAATTGAACACTTTGGCTTGGAGGTTTATGATGGCTTGGTTCAGTAACTAGAGTACATCCTAATTTTTTTATATATAGATCAAAATCTGTATCAGCAACTGTTCCAATCGGTTTTAAATCGGCAGTTTCTTTGATAGCATCTGCGCTTAGTTCACAGGTAGCATTTCCTTTTTCAGCTATTCTACAATAGAAAAAAATATTAAAAAATAATTATAATCAACTTAATATAGCTTACTTACCCAAAACTAAAAGCTTTACAGACGATTTTTTCTTTCGAACATGCTTTTTTGCAGTCTGTTGCTGTATTGTAGGGGAAAGACTTGTATACGTTATTTGGATTCAGTCTTTGTCCAATGGCTAACCTTTCGTAACAGTCTAAAATCATTTTTAATTCATTATTCAGTTAAAATTAAAAAAGATCATTTAAAAAGTCTAATAATTTAGGCATATTACTAATTTAATGAGGCAATTATAAAAGATAACTTTGTGTTACTAATGGTACTGGCCGAATTATTAAAATCAAAGCCAAACGATAATATATACAGGGTGGCGCTTCGAAAACGAAACAGACATTTATTGGCAACTCAGTTTTTTTTTTTTGGAAAAACGCTCACACCCGTACATTTTGTTTTCGAGGGGGACACAAAATTGGCCAAAAATCATGTTAACACGTGCAGTCCCCTAGGAGGGAGTAGCATCAACCCTAAAATCTTAAATGGAAAGGGGGGTCGAATGATTCATCATTTGAAAGGTCTTTCAGTTCCCTTCATAATGATGTAAAATTCATGTACTTCTCAGTAGTTTTGATTTAAAACTTAAAGTAGACTTTAATATGTACAACAGATTGGTTTATACTACTTTCAGAAGAAATTTGGGCATTTACTTAAAACACAAAAATTAAATGTTTGATCTGGTATTTTTGGCGATCATTTAGTTGGTCCTTTTTTCTTACCTGGAAATTTGACCGGTGAAATGTATTTGGAATTACTGCAAGATGCCATAGATCCTGCACTAATAGCCATAATTGAAAATCAGAATGATCGGCGGTACATTGCGAATAGGTTGATGTTCCAAAAGGATGGTGCCCCACCACATTACGCATTACGTGTTCGACAATATTTAGATCACACGTTTTCAGGTCGATGGATTGGTAGAAGAGGTGCCATTGAATGGCCCCCAAGATCGCCAGATTTATCACTTTTGGATTTAATTCTGTGGGGTCACTTAAAAAGCAAAATCTATGCTACTCAGCCAACATCTTTAGAAGATTTGCGACAAAGAATTGTGAATGATTGCCTTCAAATTACTCAGTGGCGTACCCAACCATTTTTCATGAGAGGGGTTTTTGAGAACTATGGGGGGGGGGGTTTATCTAGAAAGTGAATAAAAACAAACAGTCAATAGAGATCAGCGCCAATACAATAGCGGAAATGTTGACGCGAGGACCCTCCATGGAGGGGGTTCTGACACCCAAACCCCCCCGTGGGTACGCCACTGAAATTACTCCTCAAATATTGCAAACTGTGCGGCAATGTTTTCAGCAAAATCGTTATTACTTAATGGAAAGTCATTTACTTTATTTTTAAACTGCTTTGCTGCTAAATGTATTAATCTCTACTGCTGATGATGTATTAAAGTTTACTTTAAGCTTTAAATCAATAAATCTCCAAAACTACTGAGAAGTACATGAATTTTACATCATTATAAAGAGAATTTTTAAATGATGAATAATTCGACCCCCCTTTTCATTTTAGATTTTAGGGATAGTGCCACCCCCGCCTAGGGAGTTGCACGTGGTAACATGATTTTTTGCCAATTTTGTGTCCCTCTCGATCTTTTTTCCAAAAAAAAAAAAACTGAGCTGCCAGTAAATGTCTCTGTTTCGTTTTCGATGCGCCACCCTGTATATAAAATAAACAAGTGCAAACAAAATTCATCATGGTCACTTTAATTTAATTGTTTAATATTCGTGTCCATGGTTTTAGGGTGTAGCACTGAAACTTAATATAATATCTTTAATAATATAATTAAATCTCATTACAAATAAGTTGACTTTAATAAATAAGAGAAATTTAACCTCTTCTTTTAATAATGAAAATCAATTTTGATTGATTTCTAGAACCAAAATTTACAAATCCCAGTATTTCTAGAGATCAAAGTACATCAAACAAACTGACAAATCTTAAAACTGACATATTGTGATGTTTATTTATTTTAAACAAGTCTATTTATTAATAATTTATTTAAACACCTATTTATTTTATAACACTACTATTCTAATTTACATATATTTCGAATGTCTTTAAACTGTTTACTATTTATATTCACCACTGTTTATCTTACAACTGATTCCGCGTTATCCTCCACCAATATTTATATACAAATTTAAAATTATGGTGAAGGTTCCAGAATATTCTCACAACATTATCACGTTATATTTGGAATACACTAGAAACATCCCGTTCTTTCTCGAATAATAATCGAAAGCTCCTCCACCATAGTCGTCTTAAAGGGTTTAATTATGTATGATAATCGGACAAGTTGAGCCTCAAAGGCTAAATAAGACAGAGAGGGACTTGGAGGATTAGAGCGTGATTAAATAATGAAATGGCTCACATTACAATATTCTATGTTGCTTGAATTTGTTTCTAGCTTCCAGTTCTTTAAATCCTATCTACATCGAAATTAAACGATAAAAAAAACGATATGGTATTATGTTAGATTTGCAATGATAAATAAAAACATACAAGAAAATAACTGAATAAAAAAATGAATCCACATAAATATTAATCAACGATTTGATTGATGGGGTCTGGTAGGGTCGAATCGAAATCAAAAAGTAGAAACTACGTTCTTCGTTTTCTTCGCGATTTTTATTGCTTTATACGTAGGTTACTTGCTACCAAATTATAGCCTGTGGCAATTATTATAAAAAAGTTCGAAGTTCATTAACATGTTTAAAGAACCTGGTCCACATTTGTAGGATACAGTTAGTTAAATTGTTGATTTTTCGCAGCATTTTTTTTTTCAGACAAAAAAATTAAACAGGATTAAATTCTTTTAATTTATCCAAGCGAACGTATTAAAAATTAATTAAATACTGTATATGATGACTAATATATAGGACCATTCAAAGATTTTGCTTCAAATTAAGTAGCAATATACGTTGTGGAAACCATTTATGGAATAAAATCATTTTTGGCCTTATTTTAGAAAATTATAAAAAACAGTCGAATACGTCAACTTTTAAACTGAATTGTACGTTCTCCGAACGAAAATGTAAATACACTTCATGAAAGTTTAGCACTGTCGATATTCTTTTTTTTTTTCAGTGGAACACCCTGTATCATTTTGTATTTTCAACAAACTATAATATTTATGGTCTTTATGAATAATAAAGAGCGAAATTTTGAAAAAAATTTCAGTTAATAAAAACTTACATTCAATTTAATTAATTAAGGCCTGATTTGATTTCCTCAGAACAGTATTATATTGGCAGCGTGTTTTTAGAATCACCCTGTATATTAAAATAATTTTAGTCGACTACCTACGTAATTTTCTATTTATTTTAAAACGACAATAATAATACAAAACAATTACAATTTAAATCAGAAAACTTTTGGTTTTTCAAAAATAATACTTATGCTCGTTTTTGTAATTTAAATATGTTTTTCCGGAGAATCAAAATAGTTTATTAAAAAATACGAATTACTTACCAATTGTCATTACTCTCAATTCAGTATCAATATTCAAGGCACTAACGATTCCCAAAATGGCCAAACTCATCTTCAGATAACTAATAAGCATTTTTCACAAATGAACTATGCAACTTTCAATTGTTACATTACTAAATCAATTATTTATTTCAAACAATTAATTGAACTACCTTCGATTGTTTACATTCAAGCCCATTTCTTGCGACACAGGACACTTGCGTACCACTAAGAGAAGAGAACTAACTAACCAGTGAAGAATAAAGATTATGAATACAACATTCAAAAGCCGGTTAAGTATCTTCGAGTTTGTTGTCTTTGGAGGATACTGGACAGCGTGTGTTATAATTATATATGTGGTTAAGAATAAGGATTTTAAAGAAGGAAAATAGTACCAGCGGTATAATAATATTTCGATGGTCACTCTGCAACAACTTTTTTATTACCATTCTTTAATTAGTTTATTTTTTATTTTTTGTATTCTTATTCTTCTTCTCATTGTTTATCAAGAAGATTTGCCTTGTGACCAGGAAAGATTATCCCTTTGATCCTAATCTTCTCGTAACCCTTTCAATTGGACGTCTACCAGGTGGTTTTATCTTCAAGGACAGAGCATCCTTGTTCATTAGAATGGCGTCTGCAGACCAAAAGTTAATTGTAACTATTTATTGTAGATAAAGGTCCAACTTAGGTGGTTCAGGCATTGATTTTTTTTAAATTGGTTTTAATTAAAAACGTGCGGTAGAAAGTGGCATATTTTTAGACCTTTTTCATTGTAAGAATAAACTACAAATTCAATAAATTTTCTGAAAATTAATCCTTGAACCACCTAAGTTAAACATTTTCCTATCAAATCGTTCAATCGGAAAATACGAAAAGGCTCAGATCTCCGAAATAGTTATAAATGAAAATTGGGTTGCATTTTATGTGTAATCTATTATTAAAAAAAAATTTGGAATAAAAATGGCCTCCTCACTTTCCGAAAATAATTAATAATTACTTCATCCCTGCTTCCTTGGATGGATCAAAAAAATATTACATTTCGTTTATACTATTACAGCATAAAAACGAATTAAAATTTGATAACATCAAATGTTTTCTTTTTTTAAATATATTGTAGTATTTAAAAAAAAATAATTACACTAAAACGAGTTAATAAAATTACAAAAAGAATATAGAATGTGTAATATTAATTTACAGTCGAGCAATGATCGCCAAAAATAAGAAACTTACATTAATTTATTCCAAAATGTATCTAATACGGACCTATCCAAATTAAATAAAATTAAAAAAAAACAACTGTGCTAAAGAAATATTCAATTTGTATGTAAAAGTGATACAATTCATTTTTCTGCATTGTTCCCAACGAATCTGCAATCATCCGCGCACTTGGATATTCCTCGAAACATTATTTAAAATGAGTCCTAATGAATGCACTTCCCTTTTCTTTTACAATGCTAAACAAATAAACACTCTACTAACCTACTAAAATTTTATTTTTTAATTATGTATGTTACTTATTTTTAAGTATTTTTTTTAAGCAATTTAAATCAGATTTTTATGATTCACTTTGTAAAAAAAAAAACTCAAAAGGGGAGACATTAAAGAGCCGCATTATATTTATAAGAATTAAAATTAGAAACGATATAGTTTTAAATTTTATACTTACAAATAATGATCTATACTTAGATATTCGTTAAAATTTATATTTATTTCTTCTTTTTACTTTCGTATCTGTATACAGATATAAGGAAAGTATAGGAATCATGATTTTTTCGACCTCGAGTTTTCGACGAATTTTTTTTTGTTTTTAATAAGTAGGTACCAATAATTATTAGGTACAGTTCGAAACAGTTTGTTGCCCCTACAACTCATTCGTTGGTCTCTTTATAATTATATGGTAGAGAAGTTCTTTATAAATAAATACAAGTCAGCATATAAAATGATCTATTTAAATTTACAGTAATTTTTACAAAGCTAGCCACGCAATTTGATTAGAAATAGCTTATAGGTTACATTTAATACATCAACTAAACAAAATACATGTTTTATTTTAATGATGAGATTTAGATTTGAAAAAGTGTTTTCACAATTTGGAAATATCACATTTTTTACTATTCGTAATTTTTTTTATAATTTTTACATAAAAAAATATTTGAAATAATCTATTTCAATGAGAAGTCGCAATTCTCTACAAAAAAATTCCCATTAACTATACCTGAATTTTGCTTCGTTTTTAAGATATAATTAATAAACTGTAAGGCTTGCACTTTTACCACTCTCTCCAATATCTAACTCAAGAGCAATCTGCGACTTTTTCATCTTTAATGATAATTTGAACGATTCATGCGATAAAAACCCTCTTTTTTAGGACATAATGAATACCCTACAATTTTATCGTTTTTAGTTTATTTTAAAATAACTAGTTGTTTTCAACTATTTTAATTATCAAAAGAATCAAAATTTTATAGTGGATACCTCAATAATTTCTATTTCAGAAGATTACGTCAATGGCGCAGTGTAAGTAGAAGATGATTCAATCAGGAAGTAGCTTCTGTTGAGTACCTATTCAATTAAACAAAACTGTGCTTTTCATTCTTTATAATTATGTGAATAGCGATAACAACTATATTTAATTACTTCCGGAAGGAATATGTAAATATTAAAATTTCTGTTTTTCTTAAAGTTGAAGGAGGTTATGGAAATTGTTCAATATATTTTCATGACAGACATTAATAGAAAGTAATTAATTTTTTTCACTTACAAACTTTTTATTATGAGTTGCTGTTTTTTTGTATTTTGCATTTTTATTGATATTTAAAATTTTGATATACCGTAAAGTGACGTAAATTTGACTGCGTGCTCAAAATTGACCATAAATCCAGAAAACTATTTAAAATAAATCAGTAAAGTTTAAAAAAAAGACAAAAACCGTTAATCCAAAGAATGAGCCGTCACTAGATGAAATCATAAAATACTTTAACTCTTAGGACAATACCCTGTCTGCAGTAGCTGCTTGTGACCTAGTCTCTCTCTTTCTCTCTCTTGCTGCCAATAATTTTGACTGCCCCTGTGCTGTTGAACCATTCAAGTGAAAAAAAATTGTGTGATTACTGCCGTTAGTGGTAAGTGGTGTGCTACTTAATTCTCTTCTCATCGAGATTTCCCTTCTTTATTGTTTTTCCTAAACCCTCTGCCGCAAAGATACTCTGAAACTTTCATTTAAAGCGAATTTTGATTTTTTTAACTTTCGTAATCGATTCCAGGTCTGTTTTAGAGCGATCTGGCTTCGAAGACGGGACTTCTTGAAAGCCGCAACTAAAATTTAAAACCGAATTTTGAATCTCGCGTGGAAGTTTCTTTTGGGAACTTTCCTAATAGATTCTAGATTTGTTTTATAGCAATCTGGTTACCTTTATACCTACTTTTGTCCATTTGTCCATGATAAAACTTTGTTGTCCACATATTTTGCCTCATTTAACACACATTGTTTGACGAAGGTTATTTTCCTATTAATAATTGGAGAGTGGCATGCATAGTCCCTTTGCCTAAAGTAGCAAATCCTAAAGAAATCAATCAGTTAAGACCTATTAGTAAGTTGTCAGTCTTATCCAAAATTTTGGAAAAATTAATTTATTCACAGATGGTACAATATTTATCAGATCACTATTTGCCGAAAATCAATCTGGGTTTATAACTTCACATAGTACGGGAACTGCACTAACTAAAATGCTGGATGACATAATACAGGCAGTGGATAAGGGGAAAATTACTACACTAATTTTGTTGGATTACAGTAAGGCATTTGATACCTTAGACAGAAAATTACTTTTAGTCAAACTGAATTATTATGGTTATTCTGTAGGATTGTTAAAACTATTAAAGAGTTACCTATCGCATAGATGCCAATATGTGACTATAGACAATAATGAATCTAGCTCAAGAATGATTGACAAAGGTGTGCCACAGGGCTCAATTCTTGGACCTCTTCTTTATCTTATATATACAATGGATCTTAACAATAATGCTGTGAACTGTACAATAGATCAATTTGCTGATGATACTCAAATTTACAAGAATTTATTAGTTAATGAACTGGGTAATGCTCGCTTAGAGATAAATCAAACTCTGTCTAATATATTCGAGTATTCAGTTAAACATGGGCTAAAAATAAATTCGTCAAAAACTCAAGCAATATGCTTTGGTAATGTTACCAAAGTTATAAAAGATAATTTGAATATCGAAATTGATAATGTGGTAGTTAAGCCATGTGACTAGAAATCTTTAAACAATTACTGAAAAAATTTCTTTTGTTTTAAAGTTTCCCAATAAACACAGTTAATCGGCACCATAACTGGGCCGAAGGAGGCTTGCCGAATGCCGTACTCGGCCCGATATACGGGTGCAGCTTCGGTATATAGGTAGGGCATGTCCGCCCAGCCGAATGTCGGCAGCCCATTACATTGTAGCCGCCTTCATATATCTATATATAGTTCGGCCCGTAAGGATGCCTCCCATGTCTGCAAAGCCAAATATGGACCACATGCAGTTTCTACTTCTAAATTACGTCAAATGGTACGGTACTTCCGACTCAGAAGAAACGGCAATCCGAGTACTCGGCTTCCCGTACATGCCATTTGTGGTTTACCGGGTTGTGTTTATGTATTGTTAATTATTTTCTTATTGCATGTATCTATATAAAATGTATATTAAATAATTTAAATCTAAATAACAATATACATTTGTATTATATGAAATGTTTGTATTTGGTACTCGGTTGAGTGGAACAGCTATGCTGGACTTCGCCGAGGATTATTAAAATAAAGACGTTTGTTATTATTATCATTATTATTCAGTGTTTTATAGGTAGCTTATAGTATCGCACATTTGTAATTGTTACTTTGTAATATACCTATCTCATTAATACCTACCTCTACTGTTATGATATTGGTACTTGATATCAAGAACATTTTAATAATAAATTTATATAATTTTATATTTTCTTTTATTTGAATTTTCCATGTCTCGTTGAGATTTTACTATAACCTCAATTTCAGGCTTTCAGGATTACGTTATAATATACTGCGTCCATGGATGGACTTAATTATAGTTGTGAAAATATTTATTTTAAATTTAAAATCATTTTTCACTTACCTTCTTTAAAAAATACAGAGATTTGAGAAATTTACTATTTATTTATAAGTTAATAGTCAAATTAACTCGTCGGTTCTCCTCTGTTTATTAGAATTTAATATGCTAAAAGTTATTTCGCGTTCCAATATTACATTTCGAAACTCCAAATACCCATCGTTTTTGTTCTGCAGTATCAATAGACCTTTCCCGTTATTGATGATCTCTATTGCTCTAATTCCGCTTAAAATCATCAAAATTCAGTGTTGTTGTGTTTCCTACTCTGAATTCCAATTATACTTCATCCGAAAATGTCATTTTGTTTTTGAATTTGATAGTAATGGTATGGGAGCCAGTGACACTTGTAGGTGTGTTGTGAAAAGGAAAATTTTATTTCAAATAATATATCGTTCATTTTCACCTTATAGAACATGGAAATAGTTTTCTACGTAACTATAGAGCCCTAGACGATGACGTTTTAAAAAAGCTTGTGTAGAAAATGCTGTCATAGAAGCGCCAACTTGAAAATTTCAGATTAAAAGTTAGTAGAAAAAAGTTTCTTGAAATTTGACTCACATTAGTTACTTTCTTGCTTGCTGACAGGGCATTTCACCGCGATAGCAACAAAGTATTTTCCTGTTCTACAGTATAATAATAACGATATATTTATAATTTGGCCTTCTGCAATTGTGTAGGGGAAGCCGGGATATAACGGGCACCGGGGCATAATGAGCATTAGCCCTACTTCTCTTGATAAAAATATAAGTCCAACAATAACGTCCTGTGCCAGTTTACAAAGACCCTTTCCCCTCACATGCAGCGGTACCGTCTTGTCAAAGCATGTTCATGACCGTCAGCAATATTTATTTGTTTTACGCATAGTGAAGTAAAAAATTTGTTTTCTTCTACAAATAACTCAAAGTGCATGCAAAATTGTGCAATACTTGTAATACTGTGGTGATTAGTAAACATTGCTGTCTCAAATTATTCATTAAAACATAGTTTAGCTATAGCTGTTTTAGTAAGGTAATGAGCTACTCGTTTTGCCCTATCATCGAATTACAGCTCTTGGACGTGTTTAATGAAACATCTTAGTGTCTACTATGCTAATGAAGTCAAAAATTAGTGTCGTACCAATTCCGGGCGAGTTGTCTCACATGATTATGGGTATTCCAAAAGCTCCATTAAATAACGAATTACTAGAAAACGAGGAACAAGACGTATATTAACTAATTCCCCATACAAAATCGAACTAGAAAAATCTGCTATGGTTAAAAAGTCTCAAACGGAAAGAGCAAAGAATAAAAAGAGGAAAGAAGAAAAAGAAAAATAGCGATTCTGAAGAGGATGTCGCAGATGCTGTTCAATGTTTCTATTTTATATATTCCTACTTGGATTCCGATGAAGATTGGGTGGTCCCATCCCGGGGCTAAACGAGCAAATATATGACATTATTTTTTAAAATTGTGGATAAGTTAACCTTTGCGTTAATTCAATATATTATATATTTTTTTATTAATAAACATGTAAGAAATGCAACTCGACTTGTTAATTTTAGTAAAATTTATTTAAACGAGAATTATGATTTTTTTGTCCTTAACGTGTCCGTTATGCCCCGGCTTCCCCTACTAAAAAAGTGTTTTATTGGCCCCCTACTATATAGAACCAATGACAGTTGTTTAAAGTAACGATGACATGGGGTAATCGTCGTAGCCAACCCAACAGTTGTAAGGCAAAAAGAAGAAAGAGATAGCAGAAAGTGTTTGGAAAATTACTAGATTTAAAAGTCTTGCGCTTTTTCGCGCATGAGTAATACGAAATTGTCGAATAATGGGAAAGGTCAATTATGTGCAGAACTTAGAATCATCAATTGTGGTTTTATTTTTTATTTTGTAATGATCTTTACATTTTTCTTTTCTTAATTTTTTATTATTGTAAATATTTTTTTTTAAACATTCTTGTTTCTGATACATGTATATTTTTTTGGACAATTATATAAAGAAAAAAAATTGAAATAAATGGATAAAAAATAATATATTTCATTTTAAACTTGTGAATTTTATTAATAGGACGGAGGGGTATAAATAAAATCAAGTCTTGATTACAAAAAATATATATATAATTTCTACTGGTGCAGAAAACAACTGAATACATTTGTAAATATTTTTTTCACTGTATCTAAAAAAATTGCACTTTAATTACAAAGAAAACCTACAGTAAATACAAAATATACAGTTAGGATTCTATACCTACAAATACTTGTTTTGCGAGCAGTGCTAAAAAATATTAACAAAATTTATAATTTTAAAAATTACTAACAGAAATAAAATATGTAAACAAAAATGTGTTAGAAACTAGTTTAACTTTTCACCAGTAGTGAGAATCTAATAAATAAAAATGTACAGTTTTTTTGTAATAAAGAAACAATTTTTATCCATTAATATTTAACAATAACTATACCATTACCCCATGCCAACCCTCAATTTTACAAGAATGGCTATTTTACAATCATGTAACGCACAGAAATTCATAAATTATATATATTCTTACTTTATATTCATCTATACAATATAAAAAATTTATATCAAAAAAGTATTTATAGACGTAATTCAATATATTAAAATACATAAAAAGTCAAAATGAAATTTTTTACAAAACTGAATTTTTTTTACAAAATTTTAAATGTAAGTAATCGATTTGTGGATATTAAGAAAACGATAAAAAAATATGTTACCTTACATGTCATAAATAGTTAAAAATATATAACAGCCATATAAAGATTTAAATAATAAATGAAAAAATATTTTAGCAAAATTGTTAAATTTCTTTCTTGTTGAATACAGGGCAGTACAATATATGCATCTTAATTGCGTGGGCTTACAAGTCAAAAAATAGGTTTATGAGTATAAGCAATTTAAAGTTTCATAAATTATTTAGGGATTCTCAACTGCTTCAAAGAAAATATACATGCTTTCGGAATACAATGGACTGTTTTTACATGATATACAAAAATATAAACCTATTTTGACAAATGTTTTCCTTTTGCTTGTAAGCCCACGAGTTAATATTTGATGAATAAAATTGAATATTTTCAAATAATTCGGAAGAAATTTTGCCTAATGGTATAATTTCTTTAATAACATGGCTGGTAAATATATCCAACTAAACATATAGCCCACAAAATAAGTCAAGATATTAACTTTTGTCAAAAAGTCCTTAATCCTAAATTATATATAAAAGTTCTATACAAAAATGTTCATTAATATTTCACTGAATGATAATATATCAAATTGTGATGTTAACGTCAAAATTAACAACAAATGCTTTCTTAACACTGGGTTAAAACATAAAAGTACATACAAAAAAATTGGTTTTTGACAACCGATAATATCTCCAAGAAATCTATAAATCTATAAACCTTAAAGTAGAACTATGTATTCTGGCATTTCAGAAAAAATATTACATAAACATGTAGCTGCGTATTTGAAAAATTAGTTTCGTTTTAAATCTGGAAAATGTACCTATCTACATCAACAGCTTGCGGTTTTCCTAAAATGATTTTTAATAAATTTAATTATGATAAACGGCATACTTCAGCAACGCGAGAATTTAAATTGAAATAAATGTAATAGAGCACTACTTGTTAATATTAAAAAATTAAAATTAAATTTTACTTGTTTTAAAGATTTGTTTTATATAGACTTATCTATGTTACTTAACTTGTAAAGTTCATATAAAAAATCTGCCAAATTGTTTTAAAATGGTTATCGTATACTTTATTACATTTTTTTTTTTATTGAAGAAGTTGATATTTTAGTTATTAGACTTTCTTTTGACAACTTTGACAGTAAATATTTTCGTAAATTTGCCAGTTCGTAGAATAATTTAAAGTGAAATGTTTCATACTCTCACTTCATAGGAACGGTGAAGAATAAAAGAAAAATATTATCAAAGAGAAAAATGGTTTGAAGCTCGAAATATATTTAAAACGTTGAAAAATATTAATTGTTTTTTAAACATAACCCAATTCTTTCAATCTTTTCAATTTTATTGAAATGAAAAATATTTTGACAGTTGTATGCGAATTACCATTGATTCTAAAAAAATAAAGCAGCCATAGAAACGGCTGTCATAGTTGTCAAACTTTTAATTATTTCAAACGTACCTACCTTATAAAGCGATATTTTGAGAGTCAAAATGGTGGGCGATTGGCATACAATCAACAAAACAGAATTCAGTTTATCAATATTTTAAGCTCTTAATGTAAAAAAAAACTAGACGTTTGTGTACCAATCATTCACCATATTGAATCAGTTTGACAGGACGTTAAAATGCCTAATTAAAGTCAAAATAGTCTTTCGTGAATTTTTTAGGTTGCCTTGACAATAACGACTTTGCCATGGTACCATATTCTTTTATTTGAAAACGCTTTATTAGCAATTTTTGTTTTAATTTTAAAAACAGCATTCATATCAAAGTGTCTCGATAACGAGTGGCTCAAAATTGATCGAAAGTACATTTTATCAAAATACAAGTGATCGAAAAGACAATAAATCAAAAATTCATTAAATCGAAAGAAAAATATATCAAAGAACGGGTGCAATCAATGAATTCGGATGGTTATAGTCATAACCAAGGTTGATCGATTATCTAAATAATCGAAATAATAGATTAATTAAAATAATCGAAATAATCTGTTATCGAAAATAATCGATTAATTGAAAATAAACGATTAATTTTTTAACGATTTAAAAAAAAATTAATCGTCTGATTAAGATTACATCAAGCAATGACATTCATCTTTTATTCCAACACACGTCAATAAACACAAACTGTAACTGACATTTAATTCCGATTAGATTTAAAAATTTCAATTTATTACCAAAGTAACATGTCAATGATTATGCAAAACGTCAATGTGAAGTTTGTCAAATATGTGACTAAAAATGGATAAAAATATTTTGGTTGTTGAAATATTCATTTCAAATACATAATGGATTTTATCTTAGGGAACCAAAGCAAATGTTGTTTACAAAAGTTCCGTTTATATTGTTAAATAATCTTTCCAAATACCACTCGAGATAAGAATTTTTATAAGAGAACATTTTGTTATTTCCTTGCAAATTTCAGTGATTTATAATTAATGATTTATGATCACTAATTTACGTGAAATGTCAATGTAAAATTTGTCAAATAGGTGACTAAAAATGGACAAAAATATTTTGATTGTTAAAATATACTTTTCAAATACATAATGGATTTTATCTTACGGAACCAAAGCAAATGTTGTTTATAAAAGTTCCGTTTATATTGTTAAATAATCTTTCCAAATACCACGCGAGGTAATAATTTTTATTAGAGAAAATTTTGTTATTTCCTTACAAATTATGCAAATTTTAATGATTTATGATCAATAATTTACGTGAAATGTCAATGTAAAGTTTATCAAATAGGTGTCTAAAAATGGACAAACATATTTTGATTGTTGAAATATACATTTCAAATACATAATGGATTTTATCTTATGGAACTAAAGCAAATGTTGTTTATAAAAGTTCCGTTTATATTGTTAAATAATATTTCCAAATACCACGCAAAAGGTAAGAATTTTTATGAGATAAAATTTTGTTATTTCCTTACAAATTATGCAAATGTCATTCAATAAAATCTTTCTGAAATAAAGGGATTTTGTTTCGTGAAATTTAGATGTATAATTTCAAAAGTAAGAACAAAATGTTCTCAAAAAATTCTCACCTCTTGTGGTATTATCCCTGACTATCTCCCTAGACCAAATATCAGCGACTATTTCTCTAGAGAAATAGTCGATATTTGGTTTAGTGAAATAGTCGTCCAAATATAACACGACCTTGATTAATATTCTGCTATTTTTATTATTGCTAAATTTCTCGAATATCTTACAATTTGATTCTACATAATTTTGGCATTAATAATCAATTGATTAAAACCCTCGAGCTAAAGCTCTCGGGCTCTAATCTAATTGATATTAAAATATTCTCGAGATTTAGATTCAACAAAAATAGTCGACTATTATCAAGGTCTTGGTATATTACCCTTGACAATTTACAACAACTATGTAATATTTATGAAAATCATGCCAAGGTACGTCTCATTTAACAGTTCTTACTTTTAATTTATATTAAATTATAATATATTTAAACGATTGATTATTTATCATCATTGATATTAAAGCATTGTGAATAAATTCTTAATATTTAATTTCTCTAACAGTTTTTAATATTCTAATATACGATTTAATGTTCGATTATTTGTTTTTTCGATCAACTGCATTTCGATGAATATTATTTTCGATCATTTTTGTAATCCACGATTAATTTTGTGCTACCTTCAATAACGAGATTTCTTTTATTTTTTACTATTCGTAAGAATTGTGGAACATCGATCAGACTTTTATTAAATATAAATACATCCTCCATTGGTTATGAAATATTTTTTCAGGTAATGATTTGCAGATCTGTATTTTACTTTTTTTTCGTTTTATTTTGGACCAATGAATTATCGCGTCCAAAGCAAAACACGCATGAAGTGAAAACCGAGTTAAATTTCTATTTCATAAATATTCTATACTCTATTCATATAATTTATACATATACATCTCTTTATATATAGTATTTTTATAAAACCATGTGTCACCAAGTAAAACTTAATTATTAAAAAAGCACCGCGTTGAAAAATAGTAAAAACTTACCGATTAAGCATACAGTCTTTCTATATTTTATTGTAATTTAGCTAGAGTATATCTATAACTAAAATGATTTTCGAATACGTGTACTTTTAAAAATTTGAGGAATCATCTTTTACAACGAACGCATTTTTCTATTTTTAAAAACAATAAATAATATAACATAACTTCTTTATTAAACAGTACTTTGAAGTTAACTAATTATTAAAAAAAGCATTTCAGTTTTTATTCTACAGGGTGATGAAGTGAATTTCATAAATACATAATTTTCTAAATATCTTCCCTTACGGAACAAACTTTAACTTAAAAAAAGTACTTGTTAATTAATCACCATTATTAATTATTACAATTTATTTCGATAATCCATTGGCGTAGAATCAAGAACCAAGAAAACAATTTAAATCCAAATTTTTAAACTTCACAATTCCTTGTTGCTTCCTCTAAGAAAGTCACATGTCCATAACATATGACAGTTAGTTACAGAAGAAATACGATTTAAAGCACACGTTTTATTTGTGTTAGTTTGTGAATGTTCCTCAGAGATAGGTTGTTAGGACAAAATGAATGAAGAAAAAAACAATAATAAAGAAGCAGAAGGTGCTCAGTGGTAAGAGAAGCAACAAAATAAAGAACATCCAAAGACGGTCATTAATAAAGCTAAAGTAAAAGGTTTAGAACATAAGAATCATAAGAAGAAACTAATAACACAAAAAGTATTAGAAGATGATTGTAGGTAGATTTGCTTTGACTAATGTTAAATATTATTTTTATTTACTGCTTTACTTCTTTTTAGATGCAATGTTTTCAAAACGTTTCGATTAAAGAACGTGAACACTGTTTTACCGAATTCTATAAAATGCATGACAAAAACGAACAAGACGCATACTTGGCTGGCCTAATAACAATCAATAATATAAACAAACACAAAAGGCGGAATCGAGTAAACAATAAACCACTTTGTGCTTCATATTCATACAAGGTGCGATGTTTTAATACAGAAAAGATGGTTTGTGTCAAAGCAATTGCCAGCATTCATGCAGTTACATTGCCCCGCCTAAAAAGAATTCAGTTGTGCATCCAGAGATATGAGGGGCAAACATACTTGCCACCCTAGAAACTATAGCAAAGAAGCTACTATCCTCATTATAAATCATATATGTACATTTTTTACTTATTGCCAAAAAATCCAAATCAGCTGTACCTACCATCCGAGTTACCAGTGAAAGATATGCACAATACTTTTCTACAGGAGTACTACTTTAATGTACTGGAAAATCTTTAAAACTAAATTTAATATTAAGTTTGGATATCCCCGTTCAGACACATGTGCAGAATGTGGCAAATATCAACATACCTTGAGCAATAAGAGCATTCCGAGACGCCGATAAGGCTTCTTGCAAAATGCAAAAAAAATTTCGTTTAAGAAAAGCTGCAGCATTCACCAGCAAAAAACGTGCCTACAAAGAATAAGCTAGAACAGGCGAAATTTCTTGTATTACTTTTGATTTTATGCAGAATTTACCACTGCCACACATTCCTTCCAATCCAGTATTTTTTTCAAGACGTGTTAGGAATCCACGATTTAAGTATTACGGCAGTAACGATGTAACAATGTATACTTACACAGAAGATATAGCAAAGAAGGGATCCATCGACGTTGCTTCTATGTTATTGAACTACTTTAATACCAATGATGTATCTAGAAATTTGGTTTTGATTAGTGATGGCTGTCCGGGTCAAAACAAAAACTACACCATGTTGCATTTTTTTATATATGTTAGTTCATGGTCTTAATCTGTTTGATTCTATAACTTACCTGTTCCCTGTAAGAGGTCATTATTATCTTCCTAATGACCAGGATTTTCCCTTATTTCAAGAAAAAAGTGAAAAATGGAAAGAGTTGAGACTCCAGAGGGGTGGGATAATGTTATTTTACAATCAGGAAGTAAAACGTCACCTTTTAGAGTTGTCAAAGTCGACCAATCCATCATTTTTGACATAAAAAGTGCAACTGACAAAACATAAAAAATGTAAGAATGTTATGAATTGAAAATACTAATCGTTAAGAGATAGCTACATTGGTGTATGGCGGTCATCGCTTGCAGCTTCAAGAATATCCATGCAAAAAAATAAATTTAGAACATGCATACATTCTATCAATTCCAATGGAGAAAACCAAACTGGATACGCTAGAAAATCTTCTGCCTCTTCTACATAACCACAGCAACAAATTTTTTTATAATGACTTGATTCAAAACCAGAAGAGCAAAGAACTTGACACCGCTGCTATGAATAATACTATCGACAATGATGATAATAGCAGTGGCTGCGAAAACTACCAAATTACTGTTAAAATTATTGTTCCTGTAACCCTGATAATGTTTTGAAGTTTTCTTTTTGTGTTAACTTTTATTTAGAAGCTTTTATGGTTAGTTATAGTGGATAAGTTACTTTTTATTTTTGATAATAACATATTTAATAAATTTTTCCTTTAAAAACCTCATAGGTCCATGTATTTTTTTTTGGTTTTCTCAAAATGTTTTGGAAAATGTTGCTTATATTTGTTGACACCTATTAAGTAGTGAAATAATGTTTTTTAATAAAACGTAAAGAACTAGGACCCTCTTGCTTTTATTGTTTTCCCAAAATTATTAGTTTTGAACAAATGAGGTTTTTCCGAACAACGCTTCAATTCCTTCCTGTGTATTTAATATCATACAGCCGGTGGCGGCTCTTGACCAAAATATTGGGTGTTTACGATGACAAAATATAGGTCTCAGAACAGTTGTAGGTAAAGAACTTTCAGCGTTTTAGAAAGATTATACCTTTCTAAATCACTGAAAGTTTTTTACCTATGAGATCTATATTCTGTCATTGGAACCCCAATATATTAGTAACAAGCCGCCACTACATACCGTCATGTTGAATAGATGATCATAATGAGACATGGCCAGGCCCGACTAGAGGAGAGGGTAGCCGGGACTAATTCCCGGGGCCCGGGCTCAAATGGGGGCCGGCAGCGCTGTAAGGGGGGCCCGACAATAGGGTTTTCTGTTCCCGCATGGTGATGTGATTGTTATAAGAAGAATAATTGAAGTTAGGGATCAAATATATTATTGTAGAGGTGAGGACCTTTTTTTTTAGAAAACGATGTAGAGAATTGTCCCGGGGCCCGACCTGGCTCTCTGCGGCCCTGTACATGGCTTTCAGTTTTTATTTTCTTTTACTTTATATTATTTACATCTTGTTTACATTTGAGTTAGATTTATTTAATTTTTTTTAAAACATGACTAGTTTAATATCGAATAAAATTATTTGCAATTTTGCATTTTTACACATTAGAAAAATGATCAATAAAATATGAATCCTTTTATTTTTAATAGTACAATATTCTTATATGTATACAATACGGTTTGTCCCCTAGTTTGTAAAAAAAATACAAAACAAAATCCTTAAAAATTCGTTTTAATTTAATGTCTGACATGCTAAAAAAAAAGTTAATAATAGAATAGAAGAATGTTTTACTTTTCTGTGATTTTTTTGCGTAATTAAATTTTTATTTTTCATCAATCAAAAAACTTCAAAATAAAATGTACTATTTAAAATCGTTTCGATAACTACTTTCAAAACGATTTAAAATATTTAAAGTGATGTTGATTCATTTATTGCGTAATAAGTTTGAGAAACATTGTCA
Organism: Psylliodes chrysocephalus; assembly: GCA_927349885.1. Lineage (NCBI taxonomy): Eukaryota > Metazoa > Arthropoda > Insecta > Coleoptera > Chrysomelidae > Psylliodes > Psylliodes chrysocephalus. The sequence goes on from OV651820.1 coordinate 2,462,854, forward strand.
AATTTTATCGTCAAAAAAATGCTTTTTACCAAAACGATTATAAATATTTTACTTTGAACTTTTCTGATCCTTTTGACAATTCCCAGAGAAAAATAAAAACATAATTATCAAATTTATTCTTTGACCAAGAAATTTTTTTAATTAATTGTTAATTTTATGGTTCAAAAACGTTTGCTGTATATTATTTTTGCAAAAGATGGGACACACTTAAATTACGTATATAAACGCAGTCTAAACTATTCTTTTTTAAAAACTAAAAATAAGTCCTTACTATTTAATAACAGGGTGGCCAAAAACGTTATATAGGTATCAATAGTGTATAACTTTAAATCTTATGTGTAGAATAGCGTGTTATGTTAAAGTGGCAGATATAATAATGTAAATGCGCGTCAATTTAAAAAATCGCAAAACTTATATTTATCAAAATAAATGAGCACCTAGGATTCAGAACATTTTGTTCTGTACATTTTCAGTTCATGGCTCAAGAGACATTTGAAAATTATTTACCGATGTTTTATCAGACAACGAATAAAAACTTATGGTGGGAATAGATAAAAAATATTCTTAATTTATGTTTTTTAAATTTTTATTTCTTGTAAAATGTTTTTACACACTAATCTCAACACTTTCCTTTTTTTTCTAAATACGAAAAAAACATTTGTACATTAATAATTGTACCAGCCTTTTTAAAAACTAAGTAGCATGAGTATCAATATAAGCTAATAAAGTACAGCGTTGATAGTTGAAATTAGTGTAAAATTAATTTAATACACTTTGTAACTACAGCGAACGTTAATAATAAGTCATTTGAATCTAAATTTCAACACAATTTTGAATAATAATTATTAAACCCACCACAGCGTCCTGTAGGCAAAATATGATCACACATTTTAAACTTGCATATATCAGTCTTGTATTTACCAGAATATATTTATATTCTCGACAACAATATAGTTTGAAATATGTAAACATACCTCTATTTATTCTTCTTGTTCTTGATTGAGCTCTTGAAACATGCCGTAAAATGTATTCAACGAAAATAAAATATAAGTTGTACTTTTAAATCAGGGCCTGGTTAGGATAAACTTTGCAATTCTTTAAACGAATCTTAGAGATCTGCGTTTATTTTGTTAAATTTTTATGTCACAACAATAAATTTTTACCTTTTAATAACGAAAATTATATTTTAATATTATTTATGTATTAAGGCCGATATACATCTTTCAGTTAAGAAGGAATCTGAAACAAAAGGTATCATTAAAAACGTTGATAAAAGTTATTTTGTAATCAAGCAATAATGAAATGTTAGGTGTTCCAAGATGAATCAAATTCTTGAAAGCTAAATGGTGTACAGGGATTTGTTTTGCCAGAAATCATCGATGTAATCAGGAAAAGCCATCGAAAACGTTTTTTTCTCTCTCACACAAAACGTCTAACACCCAGACAGCATACATAGTCCAATGGACGTCCACTTTAGATCCATTTGAGGGTCAAACCGTCTATATCCGTATTTGAACTTCCAATGTACATCCGTTTATGATCATTAATTTGACAGCTACCAGATAATACCCATCTATATACACTTTCTTTTTTTTAATTTAATTGTTCATTAAAAAATGACAATTTGAATGTATTGCATTTCATTCTTTTAGCAGAATTTTGAAATCTTATTCTATTATAACCATATCTAGAAAAAAGTTTTCAAGTGGCTCCTTGGTCAAGATAGTCTAGTGGTTGAAAGCGTAAAACGACAATAGACGTGTCGTTAGTTGGATCCTTGCTCAGGTCAAGCCATTTTAAATAATAAAAAAAAGAAACGTCATCAAAATAAAAAAAAATAATTTAACAGGTGTTACTACATAGTTTTAACAATGAAAATCGAATTTTGATATTTTTGCATACATATAATTTACATTGAATATATTTAAGATGTTTTTTTAAGTGGCTGTATCGTCTAAACCAAACATTTTACAAACAAATACTTAGAGACTAAAAAGTTTCCCAATATATGTTGCATTTCAGTAGCGTTCGATTTTTAATAAAATTTTATATTACAAAAAAGATGAGTAGAGAAAGGGGCGGTGATACCTTTCAAAATCCTACAAAAATAAAAATAAATATATTACCTCTACCTCGATTTTGTTAGTCATGGTATTCCAACACGTCATATAAAATTTTATGAAAAAAATGTCAAACGGTTTAAGAGCAACGTTAAAGAAATTCATTTAAATTTTTATCTTATACACCCAGTAACTATTTTTGGGTGCACTTTTGTATATAGGTAAGTACGGTTTAATCGACCTATTTTTGACCCAAGAATACGTGGTACAATTTATGACCAATCTTTTTGAAACACCCTGTATATCGAATGGACGTCCAATAGACCTATTTGTGCTGTCTGGTCAATTGATTATTTGAAAGAGAAAGAAGATCCCACCACTGATTAGCGCAAGATAACTATTAGATATTCCAAGTAGATCTGCCTGTTGGCTTTGACAGTTTCTATGATATATGTACAGAGTGCTCTAAATTCATACGACAAAATTCAGGAGGTGATTGCTCGTATGAAATTAAGATGCTAGATGAAACAGCTATTATTCATCTACAGACTGACTAGGATGATAGCAAGGGTAATTTTAAGACTAAATATTTAGTTTTAGATGATACTTACAGTAGCTACCCTAGGCTGCCATGTAGACAGGTGTGATTGGAGTTACAGCTTCAACTGTCGACACTGAACAACTCCTTGTGGAGCGCTGGAAACTCGAGATGCGGCGCTGACCTCTTCAGTTTTCCTAACGCGTCCATGTGCAGCATACTGATTTCCCTAAACATAGATATACAATAAATTAATATAAAAATTTTAATACGTTAACAAAAGTATAGACAAATGAGTACTACTTTAGGTATATGTCAAGAAAACAGCATTAATATTTATTTATGTGTCAAGTCAGGAAAGTGATTATTTATCGAATTAGTATTCATAGAATTGTTAGATGTTGATAAATATCACTAAAAGAGGAAGAAAGTGTATTGGCATTTCTATTTTTTGATTGAAACTGATTATAAAAATAAAAACTTTGTTTTTTAGTTATGAAGTTAGGAAAATTGGTTTTACTTCCCGAAAAATGTTTTAACCTCTTTAATGATTTGTCATACGTTTTTAAAATTATATAAAAAGGCCATTTGAAAGTTAGTAAATTAATTGGTAAATAATTGTAACACAAATTATGAAAGTATCATATTTTATAGATTTAAATAGTTACATTCAAAAGTCAGGAACCTTTTTTTAAATATTTTAGAACCTAAATATTTTCATATTTATAACCACCTCGTATTCTCATTTACTTATGAAACACCCATAGATATATTAAATTTAGTTCGCAATAATTCTATGTAGATAAATAAAAAAATCTAAAATTGTTACCTCAGGGTTGGAATCTTGGTCAGCAGTGCATCACACACTGTGACATCGCCTTTTATCGGTAGGCTATGATTCCTCTCTAGTTCTAGTCGAAGAGCTCTAACGACAGCTTGGCTCAGTCGTCCGATCTCTCCGATTCCTTTCAGTCCGGGTCGGTCTATAAAAAAAATTATTTAATTAAATAATGTGAACGAAAGGCCTTGTTATAAATTGGAATGCTTAGCAACCGTGCGTATGACTTACACGAAAATCGAGAAATCTTTGGTTAGAAACACCAGGTATGAACTCAAATTTCTTTGTTAGTTAGGCGAAACACACATTTTTTTTTTATTTCAATTAAATTTTTGCAGTTAAATACCGCCGAAAATATGCATTTTATAAAAAAACAGTTTTATACAAAATTTTTATAGTTTTTTGGCTAAATTAATTTTTTTATAGCTGACCATAATATGGCCATATCGAGATTATCCTTTTTTTTTTTCAATTTTTTTTTACATATTCCTAAAGTTCATAAAAAAAATAAGAATTTTGTAAAGGAAACATTTTTTTTTATTAGACTTCTACTTATTAAGTAACACCTGCTTAAAAATTTTGCTGCGCGAAAAAAAAGTAGGACATATTATGGTTAGTTATAAAAAAACGATTTAAGCCAAATTTTTTCCCAAAAAACTATAAAACTTTCGTCTAAAACGTTTTTTACAAAAGGCGATATTTAACTGTAACACTTTAATTTGAACACCCCGTATATACATAGTAACAGTACTCTGCAATGGATTCGGAAATTTTAGTAAAAAAAAACGTAAGCATTTCAAATAAAAAAAAAAGATAAATCAACTGAAATTCAAACCAAAATAAAACTAAACTCACAAATCAAACATTGCAAAAAATGCAATCTGGAAAAACATATTATTGACCTAAAGGTAGAACAACCTTTACATAAATAATTAATATTTTTAGAATATATGACTAGACGAATGATATTCACGCAGGGTTGCCAAATTGACACAGGAAAATCTTGACTAGACCATAATGCCATATACAGGGTGGGCCAACAAAAATGAAAATTGTTCAAGTTTAAAAAAAAATCCATTGAACACATCAATTTATTTGTCGAGGAGGAAACCTTATAGACTTATTTCCTAATCCCTTAAACAGGGTGCTGTACGCCCCTAAAATCTTAAATGGAAAGTGGGGTTGAGTGGTACCTTGTTTGAAATGTCTTTCAATTATCTTTTTAAAAGTTCCCCATTTGTGATATGAAATGCAATTTTTAAATATTAAATTTCAAATTTATTCGTTAAAAATTAAAATTAGTTTACGAAAAAAATTTGTATGGTTTATTGGTGGAGGATCTAATATTGTTATTTAGCAGTTTTTACTACAAGTAATCAATCAAAATTATGTAATTCATGTGTTTTTAGAATCGTGATTCGATTTGAAAATTTAAGGTAACAAAATAGCAGTTTGTGCAACAAGAGTGGATATGATGGCCATATTGCACGAAGACGAAATTTGTGCACGAAGCCGTTGGCGGATTGCGATGTGGATAATCCACTCGAGTTGTACAAAATATTTTTTTCTACGACCCACCAACGAAAATTTACAAATAAAAAAATATTTTAGTTTATTAAGAAAAAATAACTAATTTTAAAATAATTTATGACTTTTAATAATTTTTAAAATAAAATAAGCGAAAAAAAAAAAGAAAAAGTTCATTTTATTTTTCCCTATCCAAGAATAGAACTCGAGTCTTCAGTGTGGAAGGCAAGAACGCTGACCACAGGACCACCTAATTTTTTTATTTTTGTTGCTCTAATACTCGTAATTAAATTGACTTCATATAGTTTTATTTAAATTAACAAATTATTTATAATTATATACGAAATAAAAACAGAAATGCTATTATTTATCGATTTTATAAAAAAAAATAACTAAAAAATATTCTGACAATTAATTTGACAGAACACTTTAAAATTTTAAAAATAATAGCAGTCGGTTGATCAAAATATAAACGGTGATTTCATTTTTTTGTAATGTTCTCACTATCTAGAATGGATATGAAATATATTCGTTTAGTTGAAGGCAATAGCATACTTTTTCGTTTTGTAATATGTGCGTAGATAAGCTAATATCCATGTGGGTGTAGAAAAAGTTATTTTTAAGCGTTTCCAGAGCGAAAATTTTATTTAAAAATGTGTTTTGATGGTCTAAAATAGTCTAAAAAAAACGAAAATTGGCCCGTTCATATTTTAGCATACTTTTCTAATTTCTTCACTCATGGTGTCGGATAGAAAAAAGGTCTCAGAAAACACCAGCACACACGTTCAACTTTTCAGGATATTACGTTTGTGTCTCCTGAAAAATTCTCGGATTTACATCACTCCAATAATGACAGTTTTGACGGTTTACAGTTCCATTGACAAAAAAGGAGTACTCGTCGGAGAAACAAATGTTAAATATTAAATGTGGGTGGTCTTTTTTGTGTCATCTGCATCAACTGCTACGGTTATTAGCCTCGTGTTCTGTGTAGGCTGTGTTTCCCAGCGCCACTTTAGGAACAGCACTGTTAATTAGTAGTACCCAACAGTGAATGGTCGAGTGGAGAATCCTACCAAGGCATCAGTATTAATTTTAAATAATTAAATTAAATGAAAAAATCCCGGCCAACGGTGGGATTCGAACCTGGCACCCTTGGATCCGCAGGCAGAGACTCTACCACTGAGCCACCCATCCCGTGTGGGTGGTCTTAATTTGCTGGGTCGTTTATAACTTTGCTGAATTGTAATCGCCTGTCGAAATTATCCTCGTTCAGTTTTGGCACTAATTGAATTTTATAAGGATGCTATTTACGTTTTTTTAATATTCTTCGTACACTAGTTCGCGAAACACCTGATACATCACTCAACTTCGTTGGACTTAAAGGTTGTTCATGAGTCACGTGACCTATAACAGCTACTTCCACTGCTTCATTGACTACTGGATTTACAATATCACGCTTTTTGATAAAATACCGAACCAGTTTTTCGTTTGAAATGTTTGTCTGGATCTGTTGGCTGAAAACTCAGCTAATCTGTATCAAAACTCATCATTTGAATAGAACATTCAATAATTTCAACTCTTTCAGCTGTAAACCATTTTTGTATAATCCAAGAAATTAGAAAGCACTGAATAACAAAAACCACTTTACTATCCTCTAGTGTAGTACTGACTAAATTTTGTTTATCCAATTTTAAATTTAGAGATAAGATGGGCATTCTACTTTTTATAAAAATTTATTAATTTGTAAACATTTCGCCAATTGAACTTATTGCTTTAAAGTTACAATAATTTTCATTTTTATTCAATACAATTTTAAGTGTTTCAGTTTCGACGGGGCAAGTATGATACAATTCATGCTTATCAATTAGATAACTCCAAGATTTAATTAAGTAATATTAAAGTCTTCTAAAATTATTAAATTATTTTTTTGATTTTATAAGCCTCTTTGTAAATGAATCTAATAAATTTGAAACTTAAAATGTTAAAATGACATCGCATATCACTAATTAGACATCATTGAAAAGAGAATTGAAAGACTTTTCAAACAAGGTGACACTCAACTCCACTTTCCATATAATATTTTAGGGGTGTACAGCACCCTGTTCGAGGGGTTTGGAAATAAGTCTAAAAGATTTTTCCCTCAACAAACTAATTTTTTTTTTTAATGACAATTAAGAACCCTAATATTGAACCGTTTCGTTTTCGTTGGCCCACCCTGTATAATAAAATAAGTGGTTTTAAGACAATCGATAATGGTATAAGCTAATGCACGAAATGTGCTGTCAAAAATATTAATTTGAGCGCTCGCCGAATGCATTAATTTATGTGATTATCCATAGAACCGATATCGATAGATAATATTGCGAATTAATAAAATATGACAGCTCAATGGTTTCAGAAACCAATCAGTGTAGTGTAAGTCGTCGTTATGCTGAAAATTACTTGTCACAGTTTTTGTGTTAAATCAAAGATATTTTTTAAACTTACATTTTTTATATTTTCAAGAAAATTCTCTTGTTGTGGGAATTTTCAATAAAAAAAATGTTACACCAAAGTTTTCATTTTTTTACACTTACACTGGTTGACTTCTGAACCTTCGAATTTACAGTAACACTACAAAAAAAAGACAAAATAAATATTAGATTTTACAGCATTAATGTACCAAGCATGATTCTCAGTTATTAGTCAAGTACTGTTAATGATTATTATTCAACTAAATGTATAGAAAATTATTACATTGCGAATGATATTATCAGGATAATGTTAATGACTATATTAGGATAATTTTAAAAAATGTGGTTACCTGGAGACAGCAGTACACAGGCGGAGTACAACGCCAACTCTGTTTCCGTCAACTTCAGTTCTGCTATACTCTTCGATACTTCAAATACGCAAGACACTAACTTCATTTCGGCCGTATCGGAAGTGAAGAAAGCGTCTTGGGGCAGCATCGTGTCTCCATAGAGTACACAGTTTTGGGAGAGATCCAGATATCGAGACATCCTTATTATCGCCAACTCGAAGCTTCCTGGAAGAAAAACTCGAAGCGTTAAAACTAATTCAAAATTATAGCGAAAGAAATACTTAGTTCAGACGTGTTACGCCAGTGGCTTTTTTAATGAAGAAGTAACAATGACGTTATACATCATTCCTACCCATTTTGGTTTATGTTCTTGGTGAAAGGTGATGATGGTGCATTTATTAGAATGAGGAAGCCCTAGGATATGTAAAAGAACCTATAAAACAGTTTCGTTGAAATTTTCTGTTTGTAAAAACCATTCAGTTCATAGAGATTATAATGATACACTTAATTTTCTTAGTTACTGTTTCAGACTTCATTACATCTCTTTGGTTTTTTCTTTTTATTGCTTAAATAACTGAAGAACTTTTGTTTGTATACATTGTAATGGGCAAAATAAAAAAAAAACAAAATATATATAATTACTTATTGATAATTTTTATGTTTTATACAGCGTGTTTCAATAAAGAATGGTCAGTATTTTAATCGCATGTGTATAAAATGGAAATTTTACCGTTTTAGTTAAGTTCTAGTTAAGATATCGTTCTGTTCACGTAAATATTCTTAGTGAAAATTAGTGCATCAGTAATAGAGATATAAATTAGTGTTGTATTAAGTACAAATAAATTTAGTTATGAAAATATACGTTACAATATTTTATTTTTTTATTTATACATTTTGATAATATTGGCTAACATAGAAAATTGCATTAATTTGTGGCTTTTTCAATTATTTGCAGTTACACTCCCTGATCAGAACTTTATGAAATTACCTTCAAAAATATTCTAAACTTCGTTAGAATTTTGAATTTACTGAGAACGAAAAATGTAGAGTTATAACCAAAATATTTCATTATAGTGTTAAAAGCTCTTGAGAAAAAAGATCAAATAACTGGTTTATGATTGGCGAGGTTGTATTTATTTATTGTTACTTAAATTCTAGATTTTAAAAAATATATTCTAATAGATGTCAACACCTTTTCATAATCTGTGTAATTTAATTTTAATTTCAGAGTTTCAATTGTTCCTATCTTAATATATTTTAGATGAACATAATATTAGTATTTAAAATATTATTCATTTCTTTTTTTTAACATTAGAGTGATTTTTTAAAATTTAGTTTACAGGATATTTCAAATCCTTACTTACCTGCTTTAAGTAACACAATCTGATCGTCCTGCGATAATTTCATGAATCCAGGTACCATTTTCGCGAACTCGATGATCTGCTGTATGATGGTGGTCAATTTCTGCGCACATTCCAGCCACAACTCTTCGTGCGCCATATTTTTGTAAAATAACAGTCGCGAGAGATCGTGGGGTTTCCGGAACATCTCGTGGATGTGCTCCAAGGTGTATAAACACGTCCTGGTGTGTGCGTCCGAGATCGTTTTCGACAGCAGCTCTGATATCTGGCTGGGGTCTACAAAAAACAAATTTAAAATTACTAAATTTAGTCATAGATTAATACAAAGTAAAATGAAAAAAAACTTAAAAAGTTATTTCTTGCAAACAAAAAATGCAACCTCCCCCCCAATCTCAATTTATTTGAATGAAAACCCTATAAACAAATATTTGCAAATAAAATTTAACCAGCTATAATTCAAGTAAACTGAAACCCCCCAATCTCCCCATTTTTATAATTTTTTAATGGTCAAATTAATAGTTGAAAATGGTACAAAAGATGCTAAAAAGATTTTAGATTTAATTTTATGTGGTTATATTTGGCTTGCCTCTTCTTCTTTTCGGTGGCCTTGTCTTATGAACCAAACAGATAGATATCTATTAATTGGTTAAAATTTGAAATATATACAAGATTCACTAATGAAAAAGTTTAAAACATCTAAGGAAAAACGGAAAACGACGTGGCAACGTTACGTTTTGTGATAGGCTTAGTATTACTATATAGAGTGAGCGATGTTTGACATTCATAGTCACCTTTGAGTTAAAAACATACTGAACGGCTTATATGGTGTTTATCTGTTTATCATCAAATTTTAGTTCAACTGATAATAAATTTTAAAAAAATTGTGTATGTGTGATCTTAGAAAAAATATTTTTTTAGGGGAAAATGACCTCTAAATTTTTCTAGGATTCTCAGTTTTCTCGTATGGCCCCAAAATCGCTCGAAAACCCCCATATCTCCATATCTCGTTCCAGATGAGCCCTATCCGTTTTTTATGGTCATTTTTGTCTTTTCCAGGCCAAAATACCCTATGTTGAATTATTTCAAATTTTTAGATCAAATAATAAAAATTTTTGTGGTCCAAAATTTACATATTTTTCCTAAAACACTCCAAGTCTCTCTAACTACATTAGGAGCTTCTAAATATTTTTTTTATAACTTTTAAACTCTATTGATCCGCTCTCCACCATATTTTGGCCATATCTTAAATAATATGGGCTCAGAAATGGTTTATCTGCACCCATGTTCTGGAGAGGTCTTCTTCTTAAAAAAAAAAAAAAAATATTTTCCAAACGGTCGACTAATTATGACGTTTCAGGTCGTGGAATACCTTAGAATGTCATAAAAAAAAGAAAATGTCCTCTAACAGTTTGTGCGATTTTTCCTTTAGAAGTTAGATTTTCAATTTTTCGAGGCGAGATCTTCTTTCCGAAAAAAAAAAATATTTTCCAAACGGTCGACTAATTATGACATTTAAGGTCGTGGAATACCTTAGAATGTCATGAAAAGAAGGAAAATGTCCTCTAAAAGTTTGTGCGACTTTTCCTTTAGAAGTTAGATTTTCAATTTTTCGAGGCGAGATCTTATTTCCGAAAAAAAAAAATATTTTCCAAACGGTCGACTAATTATGACATTTAAGGTCGTGGAATACCTTAGAATGTCATGAAAAGAAGGAAAATGTCCTCTAAAAGTTTGTGCGACTTTTCCTTTAGAAGTTAGACTTGCAATTTTTCGAGGCGAGATCTTTCCGAAAAAAAAAATTATTTTCCAAACGGTCGACTTATCATGACAGTTCAGGTCGTGGAATACCTTAGAATGTCATGAAAAGAAAGAAAATGTCCTCTAAAATTTTGTGCGATTTTTCCTTTAGAAGTTAGACTTTCAATTTTTCGAGGCGAGATTTTCTTTCCGAAAAAAAAAAATTATTTTCCAAACGATCGACTAATTATGACATTTCAGATCGTGGAATACCTTAGAATGTCATGAAAAGAAAGAAAATGTCCTCTAAAAGTTGTGCGATTTTTCCTTTTTGTTGATTAAAGTTTATGGATCCGATGACCTTTGACAGAATGTCACAATTTATTAGGATTATAAGTTTTAATAAGCGTTTTTTCGACCGGTTGTAGATATCATAATACTCAAATAGCTATTAATAATGAATATGTTAGTTTATAAAGGATAACAGTTAGCTAGGAAAGAGGACCGACTTACTGGGTAAAGTTACGGACTCACAGTCATCACCGCTCCTCTGCTGCACTCCCGCCACCAAACCCTGCCTAGCAGAGCTACTCTGCGGGACGCTGGGAGAGTTTACAAAAGTCGTACTATCTACATATGCAGGTACCAACGTTTCAACGCTACCTTCTTGCTTTACGGACACCATGGTACCGCCCGAGAGGGTGGTACTCGACGTCTGTGTCACTCGCTTGAAAGTGCGGTTGTCGCTAATCGTCAAGGTAGTTTGCTTACTACCCCCACCACCTCCGCCTCCACCACCCCCTCCACCGCTACCGCCACCATTAGTGTTAGTATTGCCTAAACCAAGAAAACACAAGTGTAAGCCTTCGGTGATTGTTGCATACAGGGTTGGGCAAAATTGGCACAATACCCGATTTGTGGCTCAATTATGGATTGTATTAACTGTATCAGCGACTATTTCTCTAGAGAAATAGTCAATATTTGGTCTAGTGAAATAGTCGTCACAAATATAATTTGTTGTTAAATCAACTGATTAAAGCCCACGAGCTAAAGCTCTCGGGCTCTAATCATATTATTAATGCCAAAAATGATGTCTCATCAAATTGATATTAATTGAATAAAGTTTTTTGAATATTTTTTGCACTATTTAATGGCGCTTGAGGATTTTCATCATCTGTCGTATTTATCAAGATATGACGTCATTGGATGAAATTTTAAATGAATCATCCTGTATTTATCTTTTTTTTTTCTGAATCCATCAACACTTCCTGTTATTTATTGTTGCATATTGGGCTAGTTTGGGTGAAATTAATACTCAATTTAAACTCAACGTGTTAATTTTTAACTGAACTCCTCAAATCTGGTCATCTTATATAGTATCAAAGAACACTGGATTTTATGTTATTTGGTACAATATTGTTTATTTGTCTCTATAATCCTGATACTAATAAAAGGTGACAATATTATAAAAACTAAATACAGTGACACAAAAACATTGGTAGGTATTTCTGTCAAAGATGTACAAGACTTGCATTATTAAAATCAAAATGTCAATATGACATTTACATTGTCGAAAAGTTAAACCATGCCAAAAAAAATTCAAATTGGTTCATTATGATAGCAAAGACAAAAGTGTTATTCATTAATTATTAAAATCAACGTTTACCTTTCTGTTATATTATTTTCTTATAATAAGGTATGTCAAAGACCATCCGAACTCCAGTTTGATGGATTCAGAAAGAAAATATATAAATACAGGGTGATTTAAAATTTTAATCCATAATTGAGCCCCAAAACGGGTGTTCCGCCAGTTTTGTCCAACCCTGTATAAGTAAATATATAGATACGGTGTGGACATTTTTGAATTGGACATTGCTACTAAAATGGTACCATTGTAATGACCTCTAACTCATACCGCTTACCAATAAACTATTTAGAAGAAACAAGGAAAAAGTTTGTCTAATATATCAATATTTTTGATAGTATTATTGTTGATAAAAAATATACTTGGTTTTCTGAGTTCACTTACATTTACTTTGTAGTATTCTTGAGAATATTTTTGAAAATTTAAATTATTCTCTTTAATATTTATTAATAAATTAAATATTTTAGTTAATATTTTTCTCAAAAATACGTATAAAATCAATAATTAAATGATAGTTCTTCGAAAAACAATTATTTTATGTTTCAACATTGTTCTGTTTTTAATATTTCGAAAAAGTTGTATACAAATTTTATTTTACTTCATGTTTAAAAATGTTTTTTGTGTATTTACGATTTATAATTCAAACAAATTAAAAAAAAAAAATCTTAAAAGAAATATCAAAATGAGAAATGGAAAACATTACCTAACACTTTTTTAACACTTATGAATCAAACAAAGAAACAAATAAAGAAACAAGCAACGAAACAAACAAAGAAACGAGACAAAAAATTTAAAATATCCTCCACCATTTTTTAAACAAAGATAGTGCGACTCCACCAATTTTTTAAATTAGTAACGGCAAAAAAAGTTTTTGCAAGCGTATTGGAAGAGATACTTATAGACACAAGTTCATTAAATAATTAAATTAACAACCTGAAGTTGTTTAGAGTGAATGTCATCAAATCAGATGGTCCCTAAATATAGTTTGAGCAACGATTCAAAGTAGCATTTCATACGGCCTCTTGTTTTGCTTGAAAATAAAATCTGAGGGTTTCTAAGAGGCTTTAGGAGTCGCTGATTTTGAATTTGACATTAAAAATTAAACATACAAAATAGCGGATCCAATTATAAGAGAAGAATTTCTTAGAGATCTCAGAAATCTGTAGGTCTACGAGCTAGGAGGTGTTTATCTTCTTAGGAGGTCTCTTTGGGGTTTCTGATTTTGAATATGACATTAAAAATGTAAAATGGTAGGTTTTTAAGAGGTTTTCGAGGTTGCTGATTTTGAATATGACTTAAATTTGAAATACAAAATGAAAAATCCAATAAGAGGTCGACAAAATTAAAAAATTGTCAATCGATGCTTGAAATTGAAAAGACTGTTAAAAATCATTATTTATTTATTCAATATTTTGATTTTCCATTTCTATATAAAGATTAAAGATCCACCTTTTTCTATATAAAGATCCCCTATTTCTATATCAAGATTCGTCATATTAGATCCGCCATTTTGTACTAATCGGTGATTCAAAAACCCCAATGCATCAAATTTCATGGAAAATTACAAAAGTTTTGATTCAGATTCTACTTAGTCAGCTACCTACCCTTTAACAACGTGATATCTTTAACCCTTTTAATGTATTTGTCCCTCCAGAAAGACACTGCCTTAAGTAACCCTGAAGTATGCATCTGTTAATATTTTTGTTTTATTTCTTTATTTGCATATTTTTTTAATTGCTAATAAAAGATGTCAAAATTCAACCATTTAATGCTGTGAAAAATAAAAGCAGAACTGAAAGGGTTAAACTAGACATATTATAATAAATCTAATCTTAAGAAGAATCTTATATAGAAAAATTCCTGTAACAATCTATATAAATTAAATACTCAAATTATAATTTAAATCACGTCTCTCTCGATTTACGATAGCAACCAAGCAATAACTATTATTCACAAGAAGGCGGGCTTGGGTATCACCTAATGATGAAACAGTGCTGCGTAATGGATCTTGTAAAATGTTTCTAAAATTTCTAAAACACCGAAATATGTGGATTCTTGTTATTACTACATAAGCAGTAGCCAAGAGAGCATAAACTATGGAAACATAATTTTAGGTAAAATATTTCTCAATTCATTTAAATGATGAATTAAAGATATTTGCATTAATTTTACGGTTCAATGTGATACTTTGAAATAGTTGAGTGGCAATTTTCGCTTAAGATTTTGAAATAAAAAAACTTTTTACATATACAGGGTGTTAATATATTCGACTGAAAAAGCTCTACGACATCCTTAAAGGGTTTAGTTACCGAGGTACAGCGTGTTAAGAAATTTAAATAAAAATTCATAATTTGTCATAAATCGAAAACGTCTTTTTTTTTCAAATTTGATCTATCAAAATCTTGTCAATTATTAAAAATTTGAAACGTGCTTACTAGCTTAGAATTTAGATTAGAAAAGTACATATAGACTTTTGTTTAGAAGTAAATTTCATTTTAGCTCTATAAAATATTATTTTTTTAACTAAAAACGAACAGAGAATTAAAAATAAATATTTGTTACAGTTGTGTAAAAAATAGGGGTCAAATTTGCCACTAACTTTAATAGTGGTTAAAATTTTCAAAAGTTACTTTATGTCCAAATATTACTTTCTAAAAGAAAATGTTGGTCACTAATTATGAAAAATATTTAAAAGCGTTTTTTACTTATGGCAAATTTTGAATTTCAAACTTTTAACACCCTGTATCTCGGTAACTAAGCTCTTTAAGGGTCCATATTCCAATATCAAAATTCATCAATTAGCGAGAACTCTCTAGGGTAGAGAAAAAGCTGTCATTGAACCTCACGAAGGCGTTAAGTCAGTGACATTTTCATTGTAGGATTAATTTCACTAGTGCTATTTATAATAAATAATTCGAATATTGCTTATACCTGCTGTCACCATGCTCGTCATTAAGGTGCTGTTATCGCTTAAGGGATCCAGACCCGGTCGCGGATCGTAGGCAGTGGTGCTGTCCACGTAGTCAGCAGATATGTCATAGCCCATGCTATTGGGCTGGACTTGCGTCTGGCCCGTGTAGTACGGCGTATAAGCACCGACATCACTGCTGCTGTACGGGTATCTGAAAGGTTACGAAAATTTTGATATATGAAATAATCCAACCAATTAGGTAAGAGTCCGTATAGATGGACCATTCGGTAGAAACAAATAAGTTATTGGCATATGGAAAACTTTTTATTATTAATTTTAGGAAAAAATTATTCTTCATAAAAAATTGTCCATGGTCTAAAACCTATAATACAACCATCAAATATCAAATTTTATCAGTCGTATACGAGGTTTGTTAAAAATTAAGGTACTTCACTATTGAGCAACATTTATATTTTTGACGTACCTCGTATGCGCCTCAAAAACCTTAGTTTTAGGTTTTAGATTATGCACAATTTTTTATAAAGAATAAATTTTTTTTCTTAAAACTAAATGAAACTAAGTGAAAGCCTACATTCTTACATAAATAAAAAAAGTTTTCCATATGTAACCAACTTACGTAGACACACTGTGTATTAGACTGGGCCAAAAAAATTGACGATTTTTTTTTTTTTTTGAAAAATATATCGAGAATGTCATTCAGGATGACAAAAAAAATTCGTGAAAATTTGAGCCCTTAATATTAATTTTAAGAGGTCTATCATCGCTATTTTTGATATATAAAAATAAGTGAAAAGGATTTTTTTCACTTTAATGTTTTGACAGTTCTAACGTAAAACATCAAATTATTACTAAAAATCAAAAATAGCGATGATAGACCTCATAAAATTAATATTAAGGGCTCGAATTTTCACGAAATTTTTTTTTGTCATCCTGAGACATTCTCGATATATTTTTCAAAAAAAAAATAGTCAAATTTTTTGGTCCAGTCTACTGTGTATATATTTTTTAATGGTTAATAATATTGTATAATTAATTATTAACTATTGAATAGAAAGACCTAGGATGAGTGGTTGGGAAACCAATTTTGTTGTAAAATTTTTGTGGCCATATTTATAAACTAACAATTTTTCAGAAAACAACGCCACATTTAATTTCAAAAACAAAATTTAGTTGTAAAACTTTTATAGAATTAAATAATAAAAAGAAAACAGGGTGTCATATTACCTTGATACCGTGTTGTATATTTATTTTAAAATATAGCTTCTTAGGTGCTATATAACACTAGATTGAAACTTTTTACCTATTTTTGATGGACTTTTTACTATGAATTTAATTGGAACCAGATCAGATCATTAAAATAAAAATTACTATTAACTATTAAATTATATTAGAATTTTTGCAAACTTACCCATTATTATAATGGAGTTGATCCCCTGTGGACTGCGAGGGGGGATCGAATACTGAGCTGTCAGGCGCTGAATCGCTCTGCGCTCTGAGCTGAGCTCTGTGGAACCTCACTTCGTCTTCCACTTTCTCCCGCTGCTTCTTCGACATTCTACCGAACTTCACAGCTGAAAATTTAAAAAATGCATTTAAGATTTCATAAATGGTAAAAAGAAGAAGATAAAGAAGAGTTGGTTAGATAGAGAGAGGAAGAAAGCTTTCAAAGTTTCTAACGTAGTAAATGGAGCTGTCATAAATGGTTGCTTTATTGTGGAATCTTAAAATCAGTAAATTATTAAAACCAAACAAAATTTTTTAATGAAATACCGAAATTTGAAGATTTTTGAGATGTCAAGACCAATGACTATCCTATTTTGAAAATTGAAAGAGAATAAAAAATTATTATCAAGATTTATGTCGCTATTGCTCACTTTGACTAATAGTGAGCATCAAGATTAAAATAAAAAATCGTCAGGTGGATTTACAACCATTGTTAAAATTTGAGACCTTGTTTAAAGAAGTCCAAGTAATGGCGACATATAGTCTGCTAGCAAAGAAAAAAAACGACAGAAAAAGTAAAGATTACTACGAGGATTATTCAGTGGAAATCAGTTTGACTAGGCAGCTATAACTCTATTGCCATGGTAGCGAATTTTATTTGCTAATATTGTTTGTTTCAGAACGAGTGATGCAACAGTCAATCATATTTGAATGTTGTTCTTTTCTAAGCGTTGTGACTGTGTTGAAAAATGACAATTATGACACAAAAACCGTCTAAAGTTAATATGCGTACTGTTATTCAGTTTTTGGCTGTTGAAATGGTCATAATGGCAATAGTTGAATGGTGCAATGAATTTGGACACGGACAAATGTTGCAGCATCAGGTGAAAGTGTGAGACAATATACAACATTCACCTTACAAGCCCGACCAGTTTCCATGTGGTTTTAATGTTTTTGACGTATTAAAGACACCATTCAAATGATGGTGGTTAAATTCAAACGCTGAGGTGGTATTTCGTTTTAAGAAATGGTTCCAAAATCAGCAGGAAGTATTTTATTAGCAGGGAATTAGGGAATCTACAGATTAGTGTAACGGTGTTCATTTTTCAAAATCGTTAAATACAAAATTTTTACAGTTTTAAAATGTGTTTCTACTTAACAATCCTCGAATATAAATTATGAATGAAATATATTTTTTTGGTATATAGGTAAATTAAAGCAAAGCAATTTCGGCGACAAAATATTGTGTAATAAGATAATTCAGTTCTCTCCCAAACGTAATCTTGTTACTAAAAATTAACGAACTGTTGCCAGAATCATTGTTTATCGTCCTAGGAATAAGAAAAAAAAAAGATAATGAAATATCAAGAGATTTTCACAGACGGAAACTTTTGGGACTCAGTACTAAATCGGTAGAGAAAACGTATTAGCACAATAAGAATATTATATTGAAAAGTAAAGTGACAATTAATTAAAAGTTATTGCTCAGGACGCTCGATTTTAGTATCAGGGGAAATTCACAGCACGAATCTCCTCTACTATTCCCACTTCAAAATGGAATCAATAAATTTGTGAGTTGTGCATGCCACAAGCTAAAGAAATATTCAAATATTGAAGGTGGAATAAGAATCGTATTTAAAGATTTTTAAAATCTTATGTTTAGCTAAAATTTGTCTGGAGCTTATCGGGACTTTAAAAAAAGGTAAACATTTACAGCAAAATTAACAGAAAATAATTTAAAAAGTACCTTATTCGTTAATAAAAGAAAATTTGGGTAACATCGCAAGAAAGATAATTAACAAAAAACTAAATGTAGAGTTGAAATAGTAGTAAAAGGTATTGAAAATTGAAAAAAAAATTCTACGTTTTCCCATCAGGATCCAGCGAGTACAATGAAGAAGTCTTCATCGACTCAGTAGCCAGTTATTCTTTTTTCGTCACTAATAATTGAGATAATTTTTTAAAAGTTAAAACATATGTTAATTTTCAAAACTAGTTATATTTAATCCCTTACGTTGGTAGAATACATGACTTTCTGTCAATGGCACAAATTTTAGTTAAATATAAGACTGTAAACATCTTAGATATTTCTAAAAAAAATTTTCACACTTTTCACCTCAACTTCTGAATAACCTGTGTACACACCTTTACTTGCTTGGAAAACAAATATTGTTTTGAATAATTTTGAAGAATCATTATTTTTATTTAGTGAAAGCAAAATTTAGCGCCCATTTCTCAAAATAATAAATCTTAGCGGAGAGCTAGATTAGATTTTTCCTATTGGACCAAATTCAGTGGACAGGTTTTATGTATTTATATTTTTGTTATATATAACATATAACATTAAAGAGATATACAATTTGTGATTTAACAACTAATAATATTAGTATTAGACATTCCAACGACTTGTCAAATAGAATACAGAAAAGAAACATACGGTTAATTCCATCACAGAGATACTCTGAGAAAACGACATAGTCTTGCATCTTGGAAGCTATTTTTATTCGAAATAGTAGTCGCCAAGCCTGTCAATTTATGAAGAAATTTATAAGCGAGTTTTTTAAATATTATTTTTATTGTTTGACATAAAATATCTAAATTTAATCCATTATACATGATTTTACGTATTGTAAATAGAATACATCGTATGTCGCAATCCTTAGATACACCAATTCATTTGTTTGGTTAATAAACCTAACCTATATTATATCAATATTCAAAATTTTGAAGTTTCTAATTTAACTAATAGTCAAAAACTTACCGTCTCGGCTCATGCCAAGTCGCAGGCATTTTTGCAGTCGACAGTACTGGCATCGGTTCCTATTTACCCTGTCGACCACGCAGTTCTTGTTTCTCGGGCACTGATAGTTCACTACGGAGCTCTGCGATCTTCGGAAGAAGCCCTTGCATCCTTCGCACGTGATCACCCCGTAGTGCACGCCACTGCTCTTATCCCCACATACTTTGCACGGGATTATCTCAATTTGGGCTGAAATAGAAAAACAAGGATTAATAATGGAATGCTCAAAATAATTTTCAGTTTTTACAAATGGTTTAGTCGTTTTTATTTTTAGTTTGTAAATTTTAATACATAACATAAAATTGTGCAACAAGAGTGGATATGACGGTCATATCGCACGATGATGAAGTCTAAGGCACGACTAATTTTCTAGAGAAAGTACGAACATAATTTATTGGAATGTACCTAAATTTTCAATTATCTTCATAAACTCTTTTTATTGTTCAGCACTGCGTTCCTCCAAGCATTTCAATTAGACGATCACACGATCCTAGTTGTTCTGTTTCTACTTTATCGCTGAACTGAATCACATTTTTTCTTCTATAATTTAATTTTGTTATTGTAAGCAATTAAACATAGAGGCATTGTTTCAGATCAATATGGAGAATTTGTCTTTGTTGTTTGTTCCTATTTGTTTTGTTCATCGCAACTTGAGTAACAAGAGGTAAAATATCCTTTAAATATTAGACTGAAAGGCCTACTGAAAGCCTATCAGTGAAATTTCTGTGCAAATTCGCAAAGCAGTAGAAATGCTTTTAGTAGTAATACCTGCACTATGTGTTTATTTAAGCTTAATTGGAGAGAATGATCGACAAAAAAAAATGTTTCTAAAGCAGAATATAACCGATAAAGATAGAGAGGTGGTATTAAATTAAAACTGACGTTTAGAAAGAAAAAGAATTTGAAGACATTTTTACAAAAACGATACATGTCCAAAATTATCTCTTTTCAGGAAAGGTAAAAAGTATTGTTTGTCCTAATTGACCGCTTGAAAAGAAGAAGAATTTGAAGAGTTTTTACATAACGACACATGTCCAAAATTAGTTTTTTTTTTAGGAAACGCAAAAATAATTGCCATTCCTAATTGATCTTATGAAACGCTTTATATTTCTCAGTGAATATCACCAATTGTGTTGGTAAATACAATTGGCCACTAATTATTACAGTTAACTTAATTTGGGTATTTTTGGACATTTATGTTGTTTTTCAATGAAAGTCTTCAATCAAACGAAAATGGTCATATTTCATCAGTTGAATAACCTCTACAATATAGAAGAAGAATTAATTCTAAGATCCTCTATACGTGACTTTTTCTAAGGCATACTTTAGGAACATTTTTTGTGAATCAATGTTTAATATTCCATTAAATGTTGTTTACCAAGTAGGAAAAGTCTAACATTCCTGGACGACTGTGAAGATTGCTAATTCGAGGAGCCTGCCGAGACTTAGCAACACAGAGTCCAAGAATATGGCTTTCCCTACGATGTAAACATCCGCAAATCGTTTAAAATTCGACTACAAACTAATGTTTTAATTTCAACAAATATTAAAAATTATAATCTATTTCTAGGTATTTATTGTTAGAGATTCAATAAAAAAAACTGACTTACGAGTATTATCTAATGGTTAGTTTATATAAAATACAAATTTGTCTAGAAAACTATTTATATACGAGTGAGAGCTGAAAAGTAAAAAACAACTCTTTTAGGTAACACTCAGTTTATTTTTCTACATGGTCTCCTTTGTACTGGATAAAATGTGTCTTTTAGACACTCTTCATCCATCAAAAATACGATTGCCATTAAATATGGCTGTTCAACTTAGTGTTAATCTTGTAATTTTATTTTTCAAAAATAAATATTTAAATGGCTTTAGTGGCACCGCACTTTATTCTATATTATTAATTTTTGTAAAATTGCTAAATATTTCCTCTTTCAACGACTGTCAAACATAATTATGATAAGAGTAGTAGAAAATAAACTGAAGGTTTCGAAGTAGGTTACTTCATCTTCAGGTACATCTAAATGAATAATCATGGAGAAAATGTAAAGTAAAAATATTTATTACAGAAAACAAAAATTGAAAAAAAAAAAACAGGCAATTAAGGGTAAAGACAAGATTAATAATAACTTACTATGACATATCCATTACGGACTAGCTACATTGGTTAATATAAAAAGTAGTAGGTAGTTAGTAAAAAAAAATATTTAAGAAAAGAGGTATCTATAAGTTGTAAAAAAAATTACAAATTCAATAATTTAAAAATAAAAGTAAACAGGAGACCAAAATATGAATTGTGATTGGTGGATTTCATATTTGTGCAGTGTTCTTACTAGGTAAAATGGATATGAAATATATTCGTTCAGTTGAATGTAATAGCATACGCTTTCGTTTTGGTAGTCTGTGTGTAGAAATGGGTGTAGAAAAAAATAGTTACTTACATTTTTACTTCGAGACATGAGTTTATGTTATTTTGAAACACAATGGATGATCAATCCATATAACTTTATATACAGAGCCAATGGCGCAGCCAAAATTTTGTATTAGGGGGTTTTATAAAAAATTGAGAGTATTTAAAAAATAATAATTTTTAACCTAGTTTAACTTTTTAAATTTCAAAATCGTCTGGGTTCACGTCTGGTTTCGCGTCTGAGTCTACGCCACTGTACAGAGTGTCTCATTACGAATTGAGAATATACTTAGATAAAATATTACTGATTTCCGAAATACAGGGTGTTAAAGTTGAAAATTCAAAAATTAATAATAATAATTTTACTAAATTCCGTAAATATTTTTGGTGTCATAAGATACACCTATCAGCAAAACAATCAGTTAAATAAAATTTGTCGGTGTTGTATGGCATGGAATAGTAACATCTTCACCCGAGTCTTCACCCCTTAAAATTTTGCTCCAAAGACTTATTTGGACTATACTGTAACGATAGTTTAATTTATTTAGAGTTTATTTATTTAAAACACACTATTTACAATTTATTTCTGACGTACTAATTAATTTATATAATACTTAGACACTAATTCTAATTTATTTATCACAATTTAACTTTTCAGTCAAATACTTTATACTAAACTAACTGTCCGCCGATAAGTCGGACTATTTATACCAAGTCCAACTTTGCTGCGAGAAGTCTCTAGACGCTCCCAAAAATTCCATCTCTGACTCAACCAGGGGCGGCTTGTGAACAACATTTTGGGGGTTCACAGTAGCAGAATATAGCTCTCGATACAGATGTAGGTAAAAAACTGTTAGTGTTTTAGAAAAGTATATTATAAACTTTCTAAAACACTGAAAGTTTTTATCATACGTATGTACTGATATCTATATTCTGTCACTGTGAACCCCTAAAATGTTGGCCACGAGTCGCCACTGGATTCAACGGCACGCACCACCCATTCTAGCAGTTTCTCGAAGCGTCAGCGGAATACCTAGGAGATTCCGTCGTTTTGAGCATGAGTCGGGTGCCACAGACTTGAAGATCGCTTGCTTAGACAGAGACGGCTTAGAAATGTTTGATGTTTTTTTAAAAAAATCTCGTATTCTTGTTGGGAATTTTTAAAAAAATTCAGAATTATGTGTTCTCAACAAGATTACATGAATTATTTAAAAAACATCAAAAATCTATTAATATAATCCTAATAAGTTTATGGCCAGTGGCGTAAAGTATATTTGACTGTTTGTTTTGCTGATAAAGGTATCTTTGACACCAAAAATATTAACTGAATTTAGTAAAATTATACTGAGTAATAAAAAAATTATAGCCATTAATAATATTTAAATTTTTAACCTTTTTTTATTTCGGAAATGAGTAATATTTTATCTAAGCATTCTTCGTTGTTCTGTGTCCCATTCTTATTGAGTATTGAGTATATAATTGACTCTATCAAATCTATAGGGCAACAGGGTTGCATTTCAATGCTTACAGGCAACTATTTTGGTTGGATTTGACAACATATTTGCAAGATAGTATTTAAGGAAAACAACATTGTTTTGACGCCATCTCTTGCATAGGCCTATTACTTTTTAGTCAAGCCTCGTAAAGCGAAAAAATGTAAATTTTTCTATATATTAATGGTTTTTAAATGTATTTTTTAAAAAACCCATTAAAAGAAAGGTGTTAATGTCATTTACACGTGTAAGTTATTATCACTAACATTTTTGATAAATGATACGTATTAAATACATTTCCGATACATACGTTTGTTCTGAGTATGTAGTAAAAATAATTGCTAGTAGTAATGTGGGTCTCATTGACGGACATTTGTATTCGAGGAAGGGGGAAAAAGTTTTGGCTTAAGAAGAAAACATTTTTAGGATTTAATTCTTACAATTAAAATGAATCTAAATTTCCAAAAAATATTTTACAAATGTCGGTTTTGTATAAAAAATATCTGCAGCAAGTCATAAGTTAACTGTATCTGTAAAAATAGTGTAATGTACTTGGATTAAAATTAAGAATGTTAGTTTGAGGTTCATATAATAAAAATATGCAGTTTGTCACCTCTCCTTTAATTTTTTGATACTTAAAGAAATTGCAGCGTAATTTGGAATGTTTTATTATAATAAAATTATCATTTTTTAACATGAAAATGAAAGCCAATTCTCTGATGTACTTAATATAATACCTCAGAATTGAAAACACTAAATTCGTCATTAATTACATGAATTTGAATAATTCAAATGTTTTCAAAATCAGATAATAATTTAAGAAGACATTTTTTAA
Organism: Psylliodes chrysocephalus; assembly: GCA_927349885.1. Lineage (NCBI taxonomy): Eukaryota > Metazoa > Arthropoda > Insecta > Coleoptera > Chrysomelidae > Psylliodes > Psylliodes chrysocephalus. The sequence goes on from OV651820.1 coordinate 2,487,276, forward strand.
AACTGGTGGTTAGCTGTTATTTTGAAACTCTCGTCTGTCGTTTATATGTCAAAAAGTATAAACAATTCAAACCAAGAAGGTGGGTTGGCTCAATAAAAAATTAATTCTAATGCATAGATATAGATAGGATTCCCCACTCGACCATTCACTGTATGGTTCTAATTAACAGTGCTGTTCCTGAAGTGGCGCTGGGAAACGGTAACAACGCCTACACAGAACACACATGAATAAGAAGATAAACACAAACTGAGACTGGCATATTAAGTATATACACCTAGGCTATAAAACTAAAAAAAAACTTAAACTAAATGGCAAAAGCTTTAACCATTCAAAAGTTAATGGAGGAGGGCTTTTGGTGCTCATTAAATAGTGATTGTAATTAAATTTATAATAAAATTATTCATTGATCATCTGTGATATTTTCTATTCATAATAAAAAGCATATATATATTTTTTAATACGTTCAGTAAAACTTTACCTCTAATGGAGTTAGCCGACTTTCGATCTTCTTTATCTTCAAGGTTTTGCGGAGGTGGAGTCGTAGAATCCGCCGAAGACACTTTATCACCTCGCACTACTTCCCTACTGTCCGTAGAAGTACTCCAAGTGTCCCCCGTGCCGAATATTTCAGGAAATGAGTCCATTTTACCGCACTCAAAAACGTTCGTTCAATTTTATCCCACTCGACACTATCACATTCCGCACGCCGTCGTGCAGAAGGGTGCATGGCCGAAGGTTTTCGAACCTTCAGTATGGTATAGTGGATCAGTAGCTAGCACCCTTCTCCAGGTTAGAAAGTTTAATTCGTTAATATGTTTATTTATGTACACTATGTCAATTTATCAATTTGTTAATGGTCTATAAAAATAATTGTCTTTATTCACTACATCAACCTCCATTTTATATTATTATAACCTGCAAATAATAATAAATAATTGATTTTTATTTTGTAAATTGATGTTTTGCATCGTAAGATAATTTATAGTAAAAACACTTGTATGTATATGAATGATGGATCAATCAAAACTGGTCATTTGATTACGACAAAGTGTTAAATTCCATTTTATAAATCGAACAAATGTACATTATTATATAGACTTTCAGGAAGGATATTTTGATCATAATTTGGGCAATGAGTAAGAAATTATGTATGCGTAGAACACAAACATATAGGTTCAAGTCCCCCACGAACAGAATATTTTTTTTACATATTGTTTGCATTTTAGGGGTTGAAAAATAGTTTTCATTTTTCGTATGAGTAATTTTGTGATTGATTTCCAAAGAATTTAATAGAAAAAAATGGGCTTCAAACATAAGCGCGTCTCAAGTGCGATATACTTTCTGTGGATTGGTCCAAAATATTTTGTTTTACAGCTTTAATTTATGACAAACTTATAGAATTATTAGTATTTGAAGCAATCATATACATACAGTCTGTTAGCTATACTTACGCGGATTTCGGATTAACAAAATTATGCAAATTAGTCATTGACAACCAGTTCCAATACACCTCTTCCCAAGAAATTAGGTAAAATTGCCCTAATGGTCAGATTTAAATTAAAATAACATTAGGGTAGGTACTAAATTTGTTACAAATATTGCAGTTGAATTGATTCTTTGCAAGTGTTGACACTGTATGTATATTGTAAATTTAGTGGAAATTTTAAAAATGCCTAGACGTGTGTTAGATGTAGATAGTCTAATTTGTAGTGTACATAAGTATTTTACGGATGAAAAAGAAAATAGCGGTCCTTTAAAATCGGTGATGTCTGCACAACAATGCGTATGCGATGCTCTAGGAATTAGTGAAACCAAATTAAGAGGAGTATTACAAAATCACAATAGTGAACTGCCGAAAGAAGATCACCGCAAAACTAGCCCATCATTGAAAACGAAAGATATTCCAGATGGACAGAAATTTGAAATTCGTGATACCATTTATCGAATGAGGACCAACAAGGAACATGTGACCTTAAATACAATTCTCTCGGAATTAATAGATAGAAAAATTGACGACATTGGCAGAATAAGTCTATGGCAAGTGATACATAACTTGGGTTTCAAATTTCAAAAGGAGGATAACAGAAAGCCCCTTTTTGAAAGAAGTTCTGTCGTGCACAAAAGAATTAACTTTCTAAGAAAATGTTCTAAATTTAAAGAAGAAGGGGCGAATTTTATATATTTAGACGAAACATGGATATTTTCTAGGGGTGCAACCAAGAGAATATGACAAGATGATAACGTAAAGTCCATCGAAGGTACCGATGGAGAAGGGAAACGACACATAATTTTACATGCAGGAGGAAAATCGGGTTTTATAGAAGGTGCTGACTTAATATTTTCATCTAAATCAAAATCCAGTGACTATACGATAATACGAACACAGAAATGTTTGTGAAATGGTTGCATGAAAAACTTCTTCCAGGTTTAAGTGAGCCCAGCGTAATTATTGTAGACAATGCACCTTACCTTTCTGAAGTATTAAACACAAGTTCAACGAATTCTTGGACTGTTGATAAAATTAAAGAATGATTGACAAAGGAATATATACCATTTCCTCAAAATATATTAAAATCAAAATTATTACGCTTGGCAAATATACACCCAAAACCAAAAACCTTTGTTGTGGATCAGATTATTGAAAGTTACGGTCATCAAGTTTTACGTCTGTCACCGTATCATTACCAGTTTAATCCCATCGAATATATATGGTGAATAGCAAAACAATATTATGACAACCATATTGGGCCTAATGGTTATAGTGACGACGCAGTTCGGGAAACTTGGCGAGAAGCATTTTCAATTGCAACTCCAGAAGTGTGGCGGAACTGTATATCCAAGTGCGAGAAACTAATAGAATATTGGTGGACTCATGAAAATAAAATAAATGAAATAAGTCCAATCATAATAACAATTAATGGTGATGACAGTAATGATGATGACGATTATGATATTTTGAATGATAATGACTGATTTTCATTTTTGTTGGGAAGTTCAATTTTTTTATTTTTCATTTGAAATTCTCTACATGGAACAATTTTTTATGTTAGAAAATATTTTATTTAAGCTAAATAACCCTCTTATTATACATAGACCATATTTTCTGTGTAAAGTGTAATATAAAATTATTATTAGGTTTATAAGAGCCACATTAGACTCCATTAGTGAAGAAGTTTAATTCTGCTCTCAATTATACAAAATATTCTCCATTATTATTTAATCAAAAAGTTGTACATTATTTTTCATTTCAGTTAACCAGTTGATATTTCCCCAAAGAATAAGTCAAACTTTCGGGTACTTACCTGGAAATACTCATAAAAATTTTAATCCGAAACCCGCGTAAGTATAGCGAACAGACTGTAAGCATGAGGGTTCTTAAATTGAAAAGTATCTTGCTTAAATTGAGAATAAAACTTCTTGATTTTTAGTATCTATAATATTCTTTTTCTTAAGAATTTTTTAAGAACGCTTATGCTCCAATAATTAAGCATAAATCGTTCTTAAATTAAAAAATAATGTACTTAAACTGAGAATAAAATTTTTTGTTTTATGCTCCTTTTGCTTAGATTTAGAAATATGAGGGTTCTTAAATTGAAAAGTACCTTACTTAAATTGAGAATAAAACTTCTTGATTTTAAGTATGTATAACGATTTTTTAGTATTACATCTCGTTTAGGAATGATTTTAATTTTAAGTACTAAGAATAAGAATATACATACTTAATTGAACAATTTTGGTGATTAATTTAATCGCTCATTTAGAGACGATTTTTTAGCAGGCGTGCTTAAATTTTTTTAAATAAATAATAGATCAAAAAGAAGTACGAAAAATGCTTATTTTTTGCTTAATATCAGCATGCCTCTCAGTATGTATACGGTCATTCATACAGGTAAAATATAAGTATTTTTTTTATTAATAAGGGTGATAAAAGATAAAAGTGTCTGGCTGAATGGCAATGTGCCTATGCAAAAAAAAAAAAAAAAAAAAAAAAAAAAAACGCTCTACCAGGCGAACTGTACGCTATACAGGTACGGCTCCAAAACTAAAAAAGGAGCAGTAGTTGTAATTTTATCGTACTTAAACTTTAGTTACTTGAATAATTTTCTTGATATACAATCCGGAACGGATTTTTCATTAAACGCGGGAGTAATCTAAGCGACAAAGTTTGAGAGGGCAGAAAATTTTCAAGGAGACTAGACGTTCAACACTGACGACGCAAAAACAAGAGCCATTTTTATGACTATAATAACGACAAGAAAACCTCTTGCGAATTTACAATTTACGCTTAGTCTTGTGGGAAATCATCTCCTTAATTACGCCATGTTTTATATAATCATTAAGTATTTATATTTCTATTTAATAAATAAAAGTAATTTTCCTGCTTTTATATTCTCGCGAGGATTGATTTTACCTTGATATCAAGATGCAGATCACTTATCCAGACAAGCACAAAAACTATTTCATTATGTTAAAAACAGAAAATCAATCCATCCTATAATTCTTTTTCTAAAACCATTAATAATTTAGTGAACTGAAATCGTTTAAGTGCATGTAAGATCATCAGTAAGAAACATCCCTTAATTGTAATAATTTATTTAATTAGGTGAGATTGTAGGCGTGCTTGCTTTTTATAAAGCTATCTCAGTTTCTCCTTTTAATCGGCAATACCCAGGAAAAATTAAACGAATTTGTATAATACTAAAATATATTCAACTGTCAAGTTTACTATTAGTAATTAATGGATAAAACAAAATTTTTTGAAATATGTACATCAGTAGGATATCATAACGTTCTATCTTAAGTAAATATTATTTTAAGTTGTTTTTTTTTTACTTTAATATTTGATATTTGAGCATTTTTGTCCACATAATACTTATCGGTTTTGCAAATAAATTGTCTAGACACCACTACATTTATTATCTGTACTACAATGAAGATAAATATTGCTTGTCATTCTATATTAGGTATACTTGTCAGTTTAAAACCCATATTTTTATTTAGAATTTTTTCAGAATCAATAGGTTACAGCCCCTTAAAAACTTGTTTTTTTCCTAAAGATTTCAAGTTGATATCGTTTTTTGTTTTTTTTTTGTGGATCATTCCATATAAAGCTATGTATTCATATTAGGACCTGCCTAAAGGGCCGCATTGTAAATGTCAATGATTATTACTTCACCTCTTGTTTGGAACACTTATGGATAAGTTTTAAGGTAGAAAATGTCACCTTTTCTGTTGGTGTGTTGTATAGAACACCTGATAAAAATCTAAATGAAGCTGTAGCATTATTGGATAATATAATTCCTACTATCATTATCAGTTATGATAATGTTTTAATACTAGACGATTCAACACAAATAATCACTTAAGTAAAAGTTAGAATATTTTTGGCCTTGTTCAGATCATTGCCGAACTTACACAGGTTACTGATCATTCTGAAACACTAATTGATCCAATCTTCTTAACTATGCCTAATAAATGTTTAGATCATGGCACTGTAAATGTTGACCACTTGGAACTTTACTTTCATGAATCTATGAGATTTGATAAACATGTAAACTATATCTTACAGCAATTCTATGGTGAGCTTCGATTGCTTTATTCCAACAAACACATTCTTCGTGACAAATCCATTAAATCTAATGTATGTCAAAGCTTAGTTTTATCTAAAATACTATACGATATCACTGTATACTATCTTTGCTTAACTTTAATAAATCGAAGTCATCTCCAAATCATGCAAAATATATGTTGTAGGTTCGTAAATGATCTAAGAAAATTCAACCATATTTCTCTGGCATTTACATTTTAAAGTGATATAAAAAAAAAAGAAAACATTGCAGTCGCCTCAAATAATCAGGAGATCATTTAAAGGTTATATTTTGAATTAAAAAGTCTAGCTCCAGAAAAGTTGAAGATGGCTCTATAAAAACGAAATGTTGATTGTTAAATTTATCTACGTATGATTAGGTGCAATTAGGTATTTATCGAAGAACAAATAATAATACTTTTTTTTAACAAACCCATAAAACTATGAGGAAATTAAAATATTTTTAATATTTATTTATTACCATTTTATGAGTTCCACCCTGTATGTATACCCAGTGGCGATGCTCCCCTATCGGCCCTTTGCTTTTAGAGCGGTCCTCACAGATATTTAGGCGCCCCCTCCTCCGTTTGATTTCACGCTACGCCACTGTGTATACCTATATAAATATCTGAATAACGCTCATTTTATTACGCAAGTGTTTTATCAGCTGTTAAACTTTTAATCAGGTAATAAAAACAAACTCCAAACATTTTAAGTAACTGTTTTCACTTCGTTTTAGACTTATCTGCAAGGGAGATTCCATCAAAAAAAGACTAAGATGAAGACGACCTCTGAATAGTTCGCCAGGTCGTTGGTAAAATCAACACAAATATTTGGATTTGGGCCCGCGGTCATTGCCCTAACCAGCGGCGTAGGCCACGTGCGCGTTCATTGCTTTTTTATCGCATGATCAACTGTAGTTTAGATTGTTGAATAATGCTAAATAAAATGGTAAATTGAAGAGACATAAGAAAAATACTATAAACATTTTTTTTTTTATTTATTTATTTAACTAATATAAATCAATCATCTGTTACAATTAATAACAGTAAAAGATTGAAATTTTACTGCTTAAGGCCGATTTCTTCGTTGTGTTAAACGAAGTAAAAAATGACATTTTTACATTAACGATGTTCACCGTTGTCAAACGGTTTCGTATGATTTTGTGAAACCATTTGTTAAAACGTTAAAGCGTTAAAGCTTCTAAGTTTAACAATCAACGAAATTTTACATTTGACAGATGTTTTGTGATTTGTAATATTCGTTTTGCGTTTAGTTTTGTCAAATAAGCCAAATGGGAACTAAAGTAAGGGTTCTGTGGCAGTGTTATTAGTGCATATTTTACCGAAAAATAATTCCAATACCCAACTCAAAATGTTTGTGATAATAAATGATTCTAGGTTTATTTAAAGTACAAACTCTATAACGATATGTCAAATTATTTTAAATTTCACACCGTCATCGCATTTGTTTACACAAAGCATAGAAACGTATGATCCTAATCAAATGAAACTGTTTGATGACGGCGAACACGACCATTGTCATTTTAATCTTCGTTTAGTAATTTAAACTTCGTTTAACACAACGGTGGAATAGGCCCTTAGAAATAGAAATGCAGGTGTTGCAAAAATAATTATTTTGGATTTATTTTATCAATAGTAACAGTTGATTTAATTCGGAAATGTATTAAGCAATTTAAATTTAAAAATAAATTATATTAGTACATTAGTACAAAATTTGTATTACTATTTCATTTTTTCTTCAAAAATGTTTACTCCTCAAATTAAACAATAGATAGTCTGGTTAGAACATCAGAGGTTTCGGTAAAATGTTTATTAAAAGAGTGTAGTATGCTCTCCAGCACTTAATCTAGTATATTAATTTCTTTTAATGGTTTGATCTTTCTTAGGAAATGAATGAAATAATAAAATGTTTTGTTGTTTCGGCAAAACTTCCGGTTTCGTTGATAAATCGCGGTTGTATAAAAATTATAAAGCTTGACTACCGCATTTTGCACATGATTTAGTACCACCCCTAACATAACCGAGACTACTTCCCAAGTAACATTTTTAGAATTATCAAAGTATACAAGATAACTATAAAACCCTTTCTTAACACACTGATAAAACTTTTGAATCCGCGAGATAGCCTTAGGGCTGCTATATATTTGCTTTAAAAGTAAAAGGGAGAATCCTATAACGGTTCTTAGGAGTATTTTTAAGACGATATCTTAAAACTAATTAGACCTCACTCAAAGAAAATGTAACTAGAAGGTTCTGGGATAAATTTAATTTAAAGTATAATCCTATAACACTTTTTAAAACTAAGTTTTAACAACTACTTAAGATAACTGCTAAAAAGTATGTATCTTTAACACCAAATACACTTTAGGAGTATCTTCAAACTAAATAGTTCTAAAATTACTTATTAATTAACCTTTACAGGACAGCGATAAAGCATGATTTACTTTAGGATAAACTAGTTTTCTTAAACAAATTTAAAGGAATCTATAAATAGGATCAATTTATCCTGCAATCCTATTAGCAAAAAGAACTGTAATAATATCGTTATTAATCTTATTGCTTTTACAAAATCCTAATAAAACATAAATAAAACTTGTTTCCTCTAAAGATGTTACTTGGGTTGCTTAACTTACCCTCTGAAGCCTATCTAATTTTACCAACTTTGGCACAACCTGTGATCTCTAACATCCTGATCCTGAACGCTACCGCTGTGCTACGTCACCACAAAACAATTCTGATGCTATTGACCAAATTGATCTTTAATTGTTTAAAGGAATCCAAAATTAAGTGGATATCAAAATTAGAGACGCAACAAAAGCAATTCATTTTAGAATGTATTCGGATGTTGCTGAGTATGACTTGTTTATTATTTTATTAAGCAGCACAGTTTGAACTAGTCTAGAATCTATGGACCAATATCCAAAGCGATGCAGCGATGCAACAATGGTGCAGACTGGGTTAATAGTCACGCAGCACCACGCAAAAGAGAAACTAAAACAAAAGATACTCAAATAGCTGTAGCAATTATAGAAAAGCAGATTAATTAGTCCTAGAAGGTTCAAATAAAGCCATTATTGGTTTCGAACGTTTCTAAATAGTCTCTCGAATGATAGACCAATTATCCAGGATTGAAACAGGTGAAATAGTTCATTTAAAAACTATTATCCAAATCCATTATATACTGTCTCCTGAGTAGAAGCAGGAATATTATCAATCGAGCAGAAGAAGTAATAGTATTCCTGCAAAGAAGAGGAAATATTAATCCATGTCCTTTGCTTTTGTAAATGCTTGAAATGCCAAATAGTTTCATTTCACGAATTTACGATCAGTTGCTTTAGAACAAATTTAGATGGTGCATTAAAGGCTTAGAATAGGAAAAATACTACAGTACTATACCTAGTAGGCTTATTAACCAGTCATTGTGGGCTTAACAAACATATGTATAATATCGACCTGGCAGAAGAGGAAGAGAACTACAGTACACGTATTGTGTTACTATGAAGATCTATCAAGACTGAGATTCTTTCACCTAATAAAGAAAAACCAAGAGAAACTATTTATACCGGAGAGTTGCTTCCTAATCTTTGGTCTACAATCTTTGGTCTATGATATTTCGTCTATGATCTTTCATCTATGATCTTTTTTTGGTCTATAGTCTATGGTCTATATTATGGCATAAGATCTACTATAAAAGACCAAACTAAACAATGTTCTCTAACCAATGATTAAAGGCTATCTACAATAGTTCTTAAAAGATCAAGGTGGTTTACAGTTCTAGCCAAATTGAAGGCTTTTTTAAGTCAAAAATTTACTAAAATAAATTTTGAAAAAAGAAACTAAGTAAAATTTTGTACAAGAATGAATCTCGTTTAGTTAGTTATAGATATGTAATGTAGTTAAAAATAATAAATTCCAATCAATCTAATTCTTAATCTTTAACATACATAAAAAATAATTTGAGAAATTTTTTCAACATTATGAGTCAAATTCATGCTCTAGTAGGTGATTAATTGCTCGGGAAAGATCAACGTCGAGCTTTTGGCATAGGTCGTTGACCCCTTAAAATATCTCACAGTATAATCGATAGGGATTCTATTCTCGTAGACGTTTTATATCAGCTGTAATATATTATAAATAATAAATGAAACGAGAAAAGCACATTGGCCTGTGACCATTTTTATTTTTCGTCTGTTAAAAAACTTATAATTAAAACGGATGTAAGTACGGTGCCAAATGTATTTAATATCTAATTACAAAACTGTTTTTTTTAATTTATAGTGAAATCGTGACAATTTCGAAATTTGGGAAAAATCTGGATATTACGCAATTTTAGTTATATACAGGGTGAGTCATAAATAATGGGTCAAATTGTAACTGTAGAGGCAAAAAATTAAAATAGTTTATTTAACAACAATGGATCTGAGATCGTTCCTCTCTGATCTAGGGACAAAAAATTTTAAGCTGTTTTCTTTTCTTCAATATGTCGTATGTGGCGACATATACGAGATAACTCTAAATCTTATAACATAATCATGTTTGCCCCTATGAAAATAGAACTACCCCAATTTTCAAACCTGTATCTCAAAAAATGGCTTCTTTATTCACAAAAATATATTTTTTTACAAATTTAACAGTCTATAGATCAGAAAGGAGCGATCTCACACCCATTGTTGTTAAGTAATATATTTTTATTTTTGCCTTCAGAATCTACAGTTACAATTTGACCCATTACTTATGACCACCCTGTATAAACAACATTGATTACAAAGCAATTATAGAGGTTTTCCTGAGATTTAATTATTGTTTTAAAATCTTGCAAAAGTTTCCTGAAAAACGTTCAGTGACCTTAAGATAGTATTTTCGTCTGTTATACTTATATTATATTATATCTTTTAGATCTTGTTACAATCTAGAAAGGTCACTAAATAATTTTTTCCCGATAACAACTAGTTCTACTACCTATTTCTAAAATGTAAAAGTCACCCTGTGATGTCTTGTTAGTCACTATGAGAGACTAATAATGCAAATTTTTTAACATCATAATCATCAATAAGAAAAATAAGTAACAGAAAATTTTTTTCTACAGGCTGAAGAAGATATATATTTAGTAACCCTAAAAGAAGTAAAATCCTGTAAATAACCATGGAAATTAAAGAAAATACTAGAGCTAACGTTGTTTTAGACCTCTGAAAGCCATAGATCAATCAAGTAAGTATAGAATACAGAAAATTAATGTGACAGATTTTTCAAATTTATATAAAAATGGACAAAAACAAATTTTCTTCTGTTACTTGTAATAGTATTTGTTTTCCCAACCTTCGATATATGAAGTCCACGTGCAACTATGAGTTGACTTATAAAATTAGCCTATAGCGAACATGAGTACCTGTTAATTTCGAATCGGCATGGACAATATTACATAGACGGATAGAGGATCACGAAAACCGAAGAAAAACACACTTTTCCCTCCACCCCTCCAATTTCCTACCCTCTTCCTCTGCCATATCTAAATAGTAATGAATGGAAAAACTAAGAAACGATTTTAAATCGCCAAACTCCCCCCTCTACTTATCCCCTCACCCCAGGGGAAGTCTATATATTATAGAATCGCTAAACTTCTGGAACGATGAATTGGACTTTGAGCTAAAAAATAATCGAAACATCTACTCAAGTCCTTCGAAGCCATTCCTAAATTCCAAGGAATAGAAAACTGGTTTTTCCTATTTATCTGCAACGATTTGTATTCCTATCTCCTTCTTCTCTCAAAGTTTCTACTCCATGAGATTCAAGAGTAAATACTCCGGAATTTAGTAGAAATTATGTACGTATTTGAACATGGGGTTGATGACAGATAATTGGCATGACGATTAACTATTTTATCAAAAAAGTTTTTATTACTAATCAAAATATTTAAGTAGGATACTTAAGGTGTATGGCTAGAAATTTAATTAGAATTATCTTATCATATTTATGCTTAATTATAATTCGCAATGTTTAAGTTATTTGTTAGACGTTAAAAGGTTAGATAGGTCAATGATCCTCAAAAAAAAAAAAAACGTACCTACAAGAATAATGACTGAAATGCTTAGCTATTGTGAAAAAATTAATTACAAACTTATAATGTTATAATGAAATTTCTAAAATTTGAATATTGCATTTAACATAAAATTAGCGTTAGCAATACAATTTTATCAACTATGTAATTACGTTTTTCGAACTTTTGGTTTACCGGTATATGATTCATTGATATCTGTATGCTTAGGAAATTAAAAAATATACAGGCTAGGCTGTTCAGTTAAGAATGAGAAGAACAGCTGAAGTTTCTCTGATGAAAAATAAGACGAAACTTGCTTAGCTAAAATGTTACTGGTTTCCGAAATACAGGGCGTTAAAGTTGAAAATACGCAAAAAAATTAATGGTTATAATATTTTATTACTAATAATTTTACTAGATACACCTATCAGTAAAAAATAAGGTTAATAAACTTTGCCAGTGGCGTAGGGCATGGGTAAGTAACACCTTTAGCCTCTCTAAATTTTACACCACTGTAGTCTAAATAAGTTTTTGAACTTAGGGGGCGTCCATTAATTACATGAGGTGTTCAAGGGGGGGAGGGGATAAAACTAAATCTTTCTAAATCTCACTTGGGGGGTAGGGGGGGGGGGGGTTCGTAAATCTTACGTAATTTTTTTTCTAGTAGAAAACGGTGTAAAATTGCGTGAAAGTAAAGTTAAATTATAGTAAAAGTATTTCTAGAATAAAATATGGAAAAATCTTATAATTATGTTTATTTACAACCATATATGTAATGTTGTCATTACTAACGTCATTGAAGGTTGGGAAGTGTGATTTTAAATAATTGCAACACTCTCAAATGCTAGTCTTAAATAAAAGTAATGGAACAAATTGTGTTTTTGTTTTTTTTTAATAATCCAACACATTTACACCCAAAACACGAATTTTGAAAAATCTCACGTGAGATTAGGGAAGGGGGGGAGGGAGTTAAGGAAAATCTTACCAAATCTCGCCAGGGGGGGAGGAGGAGTCAAAAAATCCTCAAAAATACCTCATGTAATTAATGGACGCCCCCTATTTAGACTATAATTTTAAATTTTCCCTTAAATAAATAAATTTTCAAAATTTTAAAAATTCAAAATTGTATGCGAATATCTCGAAATCCAATCACTTTATAAGTTTTCAGCAAGAGTACATAATTTATGTAAAAAACATTAAAAACATTTTTAATTGATTTTGGTAGGATTCCCCACTCGACCATTCGCTGTTGGGTTCTAATTAACAGTGCTGTTCCTACTGGGAAACAGTAATAACGCCTACACAGAACACGAGGCTAATAGTCTTAGTAGTCAATGCCTATGACACCAAATTAAAAAAAAAATGTCCAAATAGGTTTTTGGACAGTGGCATAAAATTTAGAAGGGATAAAGGTTTTATTTACCCATGCTGTACGCCACTGGCAAAGTTTATTTAACTGATTTTTATGCTGATAGGTGTATCTAATGACACCAAAAACGTTTGACGAATTTAGTAAAATTATAATGAGTAATAAAAAAAATTATAGCCATTAATAATTTTTTGAATTTTCAACTTTAACACTCTGTATTTTGGAAATGGATAATAATTTATCCAAATAAGTTGCGTTTAATCGTCTTATTTTTAATCAGGGAATCTTTATTTGTTCTATGTATTATTCTTAATTGAACACTCTATATATAGGTACCCTGATTATATTTTTATATTAAAAGGAACCGAAATAGTCATTGTCTAGTTTGAGCTCTTTTCGCTTATGAAAAAATTAAACATACGTACTAGTAGTAAGAACGGCTCCAGGGGGGGCTATGGGGGTCATAACCCCCCTCGAGATGAAAATTCTTACGATTTATGGGCCTTTTATTCAAAAAAATGTGTTAAAAAGGGAAAGGCTAAAGACAATGCCCTCTCCTCCGAAAATTCGTCTTGGAGCCGTCCTTGACTAGTAGATATCACAATTGTAAACAAAAAATCTCAGTGCCATAGATAATATCTTGTGCAAATTTATAATAACGACACAATTAATTTTTTTAAATAAAAATATTTCACAAATTGTTTCAATTCAGAGATGCTGCATTTACTTCATACTCTGATGCCAAGTCGCACAAAAAGTTATGTTGCCAAGTTGCATAAAAAGTTTACCATTCATTTATTTAGTATCAAAAGTAAAGCAGTTGATAAATTTCCATGCCCTAACAATTTTTAATATTATAAATATTGACGTTGTTCCAGCACCCCTATTTACTCCTTTTCTTGAAAAATTACATATTTTTATTAAAAAAAGTGTGCTTTTTGTTCATTTGCACAAGATATGGAACTTATGCCTATTATTGAGTAATAAAAAAGAGTTCAAACTAGACATTTACCCTTTCTATAATAATTGAGCATTTCTGTCAGAGTTTACAATTTTTATATTCATAAAAATATAATCCTACTTGGTTATTTTTCAGCTATAATACAAAACCACACTTTTGTTTAATAATCGAAGTACATTTCCTTATTTGATAATTTATTCTGATATTCATTTCCGTATCACAGATCCTTATCTGATAACACAAAGCAGTAATTCCAAAATTATTTTAATAAAATAATTGTTAAGAGTTGTCATTTTAGTTTCATAAATCATAAAAATTAATTAAAAACAGGTAGCAGCGTGTTATAGTCGTAAAGAAAGTATAGTATTCAACTTGCAAGGAATGCTCATAAAATGAGTTGGTTCTCGTGGTATTTAGGTATGTTTTAAAAAAGTTTAATATGCAATTATGTTATTTTGTATAAAGTTTTTCGATATTATGTTCTATAACATTATTAACTAATCACACTGTATACTAATGAAACTAAAAAAAATATACCTTTTTTTTAATCAATAATGTAATTGTCCACACCATATGGACCAAAACATGATTTTATTCTAGATTGAATAAAAAAAAACTCTCTTTTTAAAAATGCCGTGATATTTTTTAAAAATATGTCAAGACAAGTGGATCGGTGTAAGAACGATTATTAAAATTAAAATTTTTTAAGTTCTGAATTTTTAAAAATTAGGTTCCTCTAATTCAAAATACACAATTTATGCCTGAATAGGATTTAAAAAACCGGCATGCCTATACCTACAATATCAGAAAATTTGTTATATATTATCAATTGAAAATAAACAGAAATCATCTGAAATTTAAAATATGTAGTTTCGATAATATTTACATGTATTTAGTTCGTAATAAAGTTGTTGCAAGTGAAGAATCTGCGCCCTTACTTTTTGGAAGTATTTCGGAGGAGGCGCGGTTCAAACTTGAAGCCAATGAACCTCGAGGTTAATAACCGCCGAAAAGAAGCGTGGCTTATTTATACAAAAAAAAACAGCACTATCGATTCAACAAAAAAAAAATAAATAACCACAAAGGCACATCAACCACCTGAATTCACTATTTGACGGGAAATAAAAAAACTCGGAGGCTGATATGGAATTACAACGTCTGATATCACCAGTCAGTTTATTTTTACTCATAATGTGAATGACCGATTATGAAAACAACTAGGTAATTATCTATATATTAAAATGTATTTTTAATTAGTTTCCTACATAATAAATGATATATACATACAAGTGTTTATTTTGCATTTTTAAATTGTTGATTAAAATGTCTTGTCACCTGGGATAAATAAAGAAGAATTGCATACATAAATTATGTAACGATATTCCAGTTGATTACTCGAACACAATTTTTTATAATAATTATTTTCCTTTATTAATGAATTTTAATAGTTTTAATATTTTTGAAAAGCAGATTTTATTAGCACTGATTTCACTACTCAGCTGACACTATAAAATGAAAAGGTTGCGTTTTGCACCGAAGTTTCCGCAAGAACACTTCCCGACTAGATATTATCGTGTCTCTTTTGAGAAAAAGAGGAACCGACACGGGGCAACCACCACATATTTTGGACATTTTTTAAGAAAGTCCGTCCTAGCAAATTATCCGTATATCTGTGGAGTAATATGGAATGTTCTTGAGGTAAGGAGTCCGTTCGGTGTCGCCGTCCTTGTCTAGCGCGTTTGCGTACCGGCTGGAATTGGGTAACGTACGTCGAACGCCGGGTTGCCGTGACGTAGTGGTCCCCACTCGGTTGTGAAGTTCGATGACCCTTCCGTATACAATATGATTATAGACATGGGCGGGTTCATTGGAATTCGATGACGGGATCCCGTGACGATGCCGATATGTCGACGGGTCGACGCTGCGATGCACAACGTCCGAAATTGCTTATACAGGGTGCTAGGATACCTCGCACCGCAGCAAACTTTACCCAATCTATACTTTCAACTCTTTTAGTCCCACTTTTTTAGTTTTACCTATATTAAAAAATCGTTCTGATGATTTTTAAATAAAAATAGTTTATAGCACCTATTAAGGCCGCGCGTGGGTAACATACCGGATGCCTCATTATATTTTTCAATATCTAGCAAGCTTATAACTTTTAAACGAAAAGTACTTAAAAACATGCAGTTTTCACCGAAATGTATCACATTTATTTCGATCAATCCAAAATTATTTAGCACTTCCTATTTACTGAAAAACAAAATGGCGGTTTTTTAAAGACGTACTTGTTAATTTTTTTAATGGAACACCCCGTATATTTTTTAATGCTCCGAAAGCCAGTCCTTTTAGCTATCTGGCGATATAAAGTTTTTTGAAATCGATGAAGAAACGACTGAACAATAACTCTCATCAATAATTTTATAGTAAGCTTTAGTACGTTTCAGCCCCGGATCTAGAGGGGGAGGGGCAAGCCGAACCCCGTGCCCCGGGCGGCCAATAGTAAAATATTTTTTTTTTTTTCATAAATAGGGGTTTAAAATCAATTCATAGATTATCAAAATTTATTTGAATTATATCTGTGCAAAACAGGTCAAGTGTTTATTGGGTCTTATTACCTGCTTAATCCATAATCGGATACGTTTTCAATTGCCCAAAATGTTGAGTGATTTTAAAACGGTATTAGTTTTAAAAATTCCCAATGTTAAATACCTGTTAAGCATATTAGGCACCTTTTGTACTACCTGTCATAATCCATAATTCTTTTAGTAAGAAATCCTTCTAATGACTTTAGAATGATTCTTGCTTTGGGGAAAACAAATATCTGATTTGTGTAAAGCATTTAACTACCTGCAATTAGGATAATATATAAAGGAATAAAGATACAATCTAAATTTATTGTGCTTTTCATTTTTGAAAAAGTTTGTTCTTGACCATTTTAATTAATACTTATACAATTTCAAATAAATAGTTAAGCTTCTTCTTTTAAATTAACACCTTGTAAACGAAAGCTTCTATATACTTCCGTCCATAACAATTAACAATACGTACGTCTCCCGACGAGAAATAAAATTTATAGCGATATATATCTTATTATTAGTATCTAATGTATTAATTACCTTTTGTATGATATGCTCATTTAAATACTAATTAACCACAAATCAGTGTCTGTTTTATAAACAGTGATTTGTGTAATTGTACCCGTTTTCAGAACGTAAATTTTGCAATATGAAATTTCTCCTTTGTTCATTGAATTTTAAAAACTATACGTGGTTGGAATAGGAATTTAGCAATTGTAATAGGAACATTTTTAGGTAGCGTTTTAAATGATGAAAGCAGATTTTGTCTGATGGGAATAAAAAAAAATTAGGGAGTAGATCCAATCCAATGCCTATTGAAATTAATAACATTAAAATTTTGTAAGAATATGATGTGTTTATTGATATAAAAGAAAAGTTGTAGTGACAATAATAGTTTTTCTTCTAGTTAACGCAAGATAAATATATATTTTTTATATATAATGTCATGCTTTCGGCAGTAAGTACAAAACCAAATTATCTACTCTTAGTTTGTTTCTTACCTTGTTTTTTACATAAACTTTTCAGGGAACACTTATAAAACTAAATTCAACCATGGACATAATTATATACAGTTATTATATAAGTTATTATTATAATAAACAAATACTATTCAATTAAAATATCTGCATACCAAATTTTACAAAACTCGAACAGCTTTTTGAGGTATTAAAATAAATTGAAAATTTTCTTTTAACTTTAAAGCACTTTATGAAACTTTTTTTGAGTGAGTATGCGGTTGTTTTTTTTGCACTCCACTGAAATTAATCTAACTTCCACATTTGGTTACTGGTTAAATGAATCTGACGACATCGACTCAGATAACCAAGATATATTATGGTAAATATGACCACAATAGCTAAGATTCTCCAAAATATAAATGATAAAAGTTAGGTATAGAAAAACAATAAAAACAACCGTTTCTTCAAAATTTTATTTTCTCTAGATTTGAAATTATTTCAGATAACAAAAATAGAATATCTATTTTTTATATAAATATTCAAATATGACTTTAATTGATTTATTTTGTTTGCAGATCCCGACAAATTATCCGAAAGGTAAGTAAATAGTTTAGTAAATAGATTAGTAAATGGATTAGTAAAAATATTAGTAAATAGATTAGATTAGTAAATATATTAGTAAATAGATTAGTAAATAGATTATATTAGTAAATAGATTAGTAAATAGATTAGTAAATAGATTCGTAAATAGATTAGCAAATAGATTAGTAAATATATTAGTAAATAGATTAGTAAATAGATTAGTAAATAGATTAGTAAATAGATTAGTAAATATATTAGTAAATAGATTAGTAAATATATTAGTAAATAGATTAGTAAATAGATTAGTAAATAGATTAGCAAATAGATTAGTAAATAGATTAGTAAATAGATTAGTAAATAGATTGGTAAATAGATTAATAAATAGAATAGTAAATATATTAGTAAATAGACAAATAGGTTAGTAAATTATTATATCGATCTTTTGATGAAAAGAATAATATAACTAGTAACTTAAACTTAACTATTTTTAAATAACGAACGAGGTAGTTTTAAAAAACAAGGATCTGAATTTTTAAATCTATCTATTTCAAGGGTCTCTAAATGGTTTAATTTATTTCCCTTATTTTCTATTTGTGAAATCTTAACACTATAAAAGAATGCTTTCCAGCCAAAATATGATTTGAAAAAGTAGAATTATTTTTAATTTTAACAGCTATTGTAATGTTCTGTATAGCGTTTTTGAAAATAGGTTCGTTTGAGCAGTATACAATTTTGGAAAACTACCAATTTAATTTTTATACTCCCGATTAATTTTACCCTTATTATTTTAATGTACTTCCCAAGCGTATTACTGGTTTTGAAAGCTACGTTAATGTTTACTGTGGGTTTTTATATATGTGAGAGTCTTATAGCTACAATTTTGATCTTTAATTATGGGATAAAATCGGTAGTGACAGACCTAATCAAAGAACATTCCTCTGTTAAATTCAAGGAAAGATGGGATGAAACAAGAAACTTTACGAGTTGCTAGGGGAGCTCTTAAGTTATCCTGACAACACTGCAGCAAACAAATACTTGATTATGACTAGACAAAATCTGCGCCTAGTCACAGGCATTCTGACAAGTACGAAAGCATCTCCATATCATGGGGCTGTCAGAATCCGCACTCTGCAGAGGATGCGAACAAAAAGATGAGACCATCGAGCATATCCTTTACGATTGCTCGACGCTCTCATTTATTTGAAGATTTGTGTTCGGCGAGTATCGGCTAACACCGGCCGATATAAGAGAAGCACCTCTTGGCGACGTTGTCAACTACATTATATATGTAGGCTGGCTCACGAGCTAGGAGGTGCCTATCATCTCAGGAGGATGCACAATGAGGCCTAAGTGCCGTGGGGGGGTAACCCACCCCCACACGTTACAGATACAGATGGGATAAACTTGTTGAATAGTATATTTAAAAAGTTTTTTCTCTAATTTTTGTCTACTAATTTTGTATGGAAACTATTGTTTACTGCAATTTTTTAATGATATTAAATTCTTTTGTGAAGTTTAAGTCTTTTGCAAGCGGGGTATTAATTAACTAATCTATAGATCATACTATTGTATGCTGCTAACATTTTAACATTTGTTTATATAAATCAGATAAACTATTATGAATTTGAGTATCAGTATGTAGAACTTGTGATTTTTACTAAAAATTTCATATTAATATCTTTTTTTATTTTTGCTTTATCATTTTTTTTTATTTCAACCCCCCCCTTAAAATCCCCTTTTTTAATCATATTTTAATCATTTTTAATCAAAATCCCCTTGCTAAAAATTTCAAGTTGATATATTTTTTCATTGTTGAGTTAGAATGATTTTTAGTATTTCAACATCCCTTAACCTTCTCTCAACCCCCCCATTTTAATTCAGATTTTTTCATAATCAATAGGCTTCATCTTTTTATAGATAGTGCTTATTTTTTATTAAAGAGTTTATGTTGATATCGCTTTTCGTTTTTGATTTACAATTTTTTTTTTTTTTTAATATTTCAACCCCCCTTAACACCTCATTTTATTGACAAATATTTTTTTAAATCAATAGGTCCCCTTATAGAACTTGATTTTTGCTAAAAAATTTCAAGTTGATATCATTTTTCGTGTGGTTGTTGTTGTTTAAAGTAACGATGTAGTGGGGAAGGTAATGATGAATAGGGGTTATATATTTTATGGTATATGCAAGTCGTATAAAAAAAGATTTTTTCAACACCCCCATGGATATTAGCTTATATCTACGCATAGACTACAAAACGAAAAAGTATGTCATTGCGTTCAACTAAACGAATATATTTCATATCCATTCTAGGTAGTGAGAACACTGCAAAAAAATGAAATCAACCAATCACAGTTCATATTTTGAACACACCCAACTACTATAATTTTTAAAATTTTAAATAAGTGACAATTCTGTCAAACTAATTGCCAGAATATTTTTTAATTATTAAGATTAAATATACATTAAAATAAGTGTTTTTTGTGTAGAATCGATAAATAATCGTAAATAATAGCATTTATATTTTTATTTAAACCATATTTAAAAAAAAAAAAACAAAAAAATTTTAATCAAATTATAATTATGAGTATTAAAAGGCCAAATAAGACAGAGAGGAACTAAATAATGAATTGGCTCGCATTACAATACATTATTCAAAGTTGTGCAAAACCAATTTTTGATAGAAATAACGATATAAAGTTTTTTGTTTCTTTTTCAGTGATTCACCTTGTATATATGTAAGTATATTAACTTATAAAGCATATTTGTTATCATTTGAAACAATCAAATAAATCGGTAATTCCAAATTTACATAATCTCTAATTATTATTATTATGATTTAATAATCATTTGGTTTATAATGCTTGGCCAAAAATTTGCATTTAAACTCAAACATCAATGAAAACCAATTAAAATATAGCTAAAACATTAAAAGAAGTAATATACCAATTTATATAGATCGTTGTAGTTAAAGTTCGAGTCACTGACCTCATGACTAAGTAGTGTGTCGAGACAATTTTGTTTTTATTTTAAATCCTAAGATGATAATTTTTATACATATGTATGTACATTGCATGTTTATAAATTTTATACAAGGTTGTGCAAAATTAATTTTTGGAAGAAAGAGTGAATGAACGATTTAAAAAACAAATTTGAGGCTCACCATACATTTTTTTATATAAAAATAATAATCATGAACTATGTTTAAATTTGTTATTATATTTGTATTTACAGAAATTATACAGGGTGTTAGTATATAAGTCCGACAACGCTCTACCTCAGAGAGCTGTCGTTTATTGATCAATTTTGATATAGGAACCTGAAGCATTAATTACTGAGATACAGGATGGTAAAAATTTAAAATCAAAACTTACCACAAATCCAAAAATGCCTCTAAAAAGACTAGAATTTAGAAATAGTGAGGCGTTGCCAGTTATATAAGTACATGCAGATTTTTTAGAAGCTAATTTCTACAACACCGCTCATTTTACTAGTATCTCCATAACAGAGAATTAAAAAAATAAATAAATAAAAAATGAAAAAATGTTTGTTTCAGAGGCGTACAAAAGTTGCCATTAACCTTGATAGTGTTCACATTTTCCAGGGAAACAGGGAAACATTTTTTTTATAAAAAAACTTATAGAAAATGACAAGAAATATAAAATGTCAAAGTATTTTCCAGTCACAGAATTTTTTTTTTTTTTTTTAAATATGGAACAAAATTTTAATGTATATATAATCTCAGTAACTAAAAAAATATATACTGACAATTAGTTTGACAAGATTGTCACTGAGCTTTAATAACTACTATTTTTTTTGTATTTATCTAAATTTATTGTATTTATATTTGTATATACGAGTACATATTAAGCTATACTAACACTTTCTGATCTTTGTATTTTTATTATCCATTATTTTTTTGCATTTATGTTCATTTATTGAAAGTTTTTCTATTTTATTGTTTTTGTGATTGTTATTGTATCGAAACATGTGAAAAATTCGATTTATTTTCATTTATTTATACTTATCTCAAGATTGTATTATTATTTAAAATTTAAAAAAATAATAGTAGTTGGGTGTCTAAAATATGTGAACTGTGATTGTGGATTTAATTTTTTTACAATGTTCTCACTACCTAGAATGGATATGAAATATATTCAATTGAACGCAATATCAGTCTTTTTTGGCGTGTAACTGAAACAATTTGCAAATCATTTCCAAAATTCCATCTTTGTCATGTCATGTACTTATAGGTACATACTTTATATATTTCACTTTACTGTCTTATCTCGCAATTTCATGAAACGTTTCCCGATATGTAGGTGGATGATTTCTCCACCTGTCACTGTCATGTATAAAGAATAATAATAATACTCTTGAATTGTAAATGTGACATTATTTGTAAGCTATGAAGTTATATATTTCGGTGAGTAGTATGAAACCGAAGATTGTTTCATTCAATAACTTTTGTTGTAAAGTTTCAGTGGCAATCAACTACGAAATGCATAAAAATATGATAAG
Source organism: Psylliodes chrysocephalus (assembly GCA_927349885.1). Classification (NCBI taxonomy): domain Eukaryota; kingdom Metazoa; phylum Arthropoda; class Insecta; order Coleoptera; family Chrysomelidae; genus Psylliodes; species Psylliodes chrysocephalus. Next base: position 2,509,891 of record OV651820.1, read on the forward strand.
TAGATAAAAATTTACTTAGATCCAGCACTGGCGACATGTGGTTGTCAATTTAATTATTATTCATTTGATAATGAAGACTTAGATTGATTGAAATGGACCAGATAAACAGTTGATACTTAAAATGTAGCCCACAAAAAATATTAGTATATTAGTAAAAATAACAGCATAAAAAATACAATATATTGTAAATATAAATAAACATTTTTTATTTGGAGTGTTTTAATAAATAAATATTCTCATTAAATTATTTTATTCATAGTGAGAATGTGATGTCAAAGCATTGTGTGAAAAAAACAAAATTACAACATTTCAGTTATCAAAAAACAAATAATATTCTAACGGATTACTGATTAAATAGAGAAATAAATAAAATTTAACTGAAACAGGTAGATCTAATTTATTACGACATTTATCCGTGAACGAGGTGTGGTATACAAAGTGAATCAAAAAGTTAACCAGTTTGATCTTGGATGATCTTGACATACTACTGACAAAATCACAGGAATTTAAAGACGTGGCAAAAGCTGTAGATATTGAGAGTATTTGATAATAAACATACAAGCTTTATAGTTACCACAATGTCCCGTCCATCATTTCTAGGCGAAGCAACATTGATGGTTAGAGCAAGAAAGGGTTGTGTTTAGGGAAAAGTAGTATCAACCTTCCACTGGTTAGTCTTAGTGTAGGAACTTATAAAAATCCTAATTAAACAGACTTTTATTGCCTAGGATATGCCGATGATCTGACGATCATCGTAAGGTGCAAATTCGCAAATTGCTCTAAACACCGTTGATAAATGTAGTGCCAATAAGAGGAACTAACATTAAACCCTGACAAAACCACAATAATCACTTTCACAAGCAAAGTACTAACAGAGCTCGCCAGCTCTTTTGCTCTGTTAATACCTTTTTGTCACTTTTGATCAGTATTGAAAGAAGTGGAGATTAAATTTACCTAGAAGGTAAAATACTGATTATATTCATCTTTAAGTACGAGTTAATATGCAATCAATCCTTACAAAATATCATCCAAAAAAGGATAACATTCTTCAATTTATTTTGGAGGCTGTAGTTGTGGTTTGGTTTCATCTGTAACAGCAAACCCTGTATCTAACAAAACATAGCTTTTTTTTATTGCAACATTCAACCAGATACTTAATTTTAAAAAATAAATACTTTTTTGCTTTTTTGTACCAATATTCGTAATAAATTCCGACAGGAAATTTCACAATCAAAGATGCCTCAATATTACCGTGCCATTCCCGCCACCTAAATGCTTGTTCCGCCACTGAAGAAAGCCAATACCTCACACGAATGAATTTATAGTGAAAATTGGAAATAAGTAAATTTTGTCTTGTATTATATCTCATATTAGTTTTCACGTCCATATATAAAGGTATCATTTTACAGACGTTTTACAATCTATTGTTCGAGAATTAGGTATTATTTTAAAATTTGGTCCCTTGTTTTAATTATTCTAAATCATATTTGAATCATCAGAGTATTATTTTCATGAAGATTCGTTTACTTTTAATATTTGAAATAAGGTATTCAGGCTATTTTTTTTTGTTTGTTTTAGGTGCAACTAGTGGCGTAACCACGGGGAGTTTTGAGGGTCCTCGCGTCCTCGCTATTGACTTTTTTTATTCACTTTCTTGATGGACCCCCTCCATAGTTCTCAAAAAACCATCCCATGGAGAATGGCTGACTACGCCACTGGGTGTAGAATTTTAAAATGAAAAAAGAGCCAGCAGCGGCAGCAATCTCCTCACCCAAACCTGCATGAAATTGGTAATAACAATTTTAAAACCATAATCTTATTATGTTTTCGCATTTATATCCGACTTTTCACTAAGTTAGAACCCGGTCAATACAAAAAAATAATGTACTTTTCATCAAATATTTCCAATACGGTCTATTTTATAAATAATGATATTACGAAAAACTTTTATTCGAAAAATTTTCTTTTAAAATCATAACAAAAATACATCAAAAAGTTGAAAAACAACCCTCTATAAAATACCTCCCAGTTGCTCCCAAAATCTAATCAGCTCTATAGGAATCCTGAAAACCCTATTTTTTAAATCCCGGATAGTTTGGGTTCGTTGTAGGATTCGATGATTATCGTATTAACAGTATTTTAATGTCTGTTGGCATGGCATCCAGATTACAAATTAGATTTTTTCAAAATCAATAGGCTTCATCCCTTTATCAATTTTTTTGTTTCTGATTTTTTTTTTTAATTTTAACTCCCACTTTCATTCAGATATATTTTTAAAATCAGTAGTCTTCGTCTTCCTATAGATCTTGATTTTTGCTAAAAATTTCAAGTTGTTTTTGCATTTGTTTTTTTTTTAATTTCAACTCCCCTTAATCTCCCCATTTTTAATTAAATTTTTTTTAAAAATCAATAGGTTTCATCCCCTTATAGAGCTTGATTTTTCTGATGATTTCTAATTGATATGTTTTTTGTTTTTTAATATTAACTCATCTTGACCCCCCATTTTTATTCAGACATAATTTTAAAATCAATAGGCTTTGTTTTCTTATAAAGCTTGATTTTTGCTAAAAATTTTACGTTGACATTTTTCGTTTTTGAGTTAAGATTGTTTTAAGTATTTCAACCCCTCTTTGACACCCAATTTTTGTTCAGGTTTTGTTCACAATAAATAGGCCTTATCCTCACAGAGTTTAATTTTTACTAAAAATTTCATGTCAATATTTCTTTTCGTTTTGATTTTTTTTTTTATTTCAAACCCTCTTAACCCCCATTTTTATTTAGATTTTTTTTAAATCAATAGGCTTTTTTCCCTTATAGAGCTTGATATTTCTAAAAATTTCAAGTTGATAACATTTTTTCGTTTTTGGGTCAAGAGTTTTTAAAATATTTTAACTCTCCTTAATCCCCCATTATTATTCAAATTTTTTTCAAAATCGGTAGGATTCATCCCTTGATATTGCTTGTTTTTTTATTAAAAATTTTAGGTTGATATCGCTTTTCATTTTTACCTTATCGTGCGGAAGAAAAAGTTTAAAATTTGACAAGAAAGATTTTGGTGTATATTTTTTTTAAACTTGGATCAATATTAAAAATTTTGTTTTTATAAACTAAACTTCTTCTTCACATACTATTGTGTGAAGAGTATAATAATGGCCGTCCCCACACAATCTCAGTTGGCTTGTGCTAACAAACGTCACACATTCAGATATTTTTCAAAAACGCTTTTTGGTTTCCTAGAACCCCAAAACGTAAAGATTTTAAATTCGAATTTTTATGGGTTAAAATTGGCCTGTTCTAGTGATTTTCTTAAAATAATTCAATTGCAATTTAATAAATTTATTATTCCTTACTTCACAAACACACTGTAAACACGTATTTTATAAAAAAAATTACTAATTTCAAGGCACACTTCCATTCTTTAAAGTTTTTGCAATAACAGAAATCGTAATAAGCTTTATAATTTCATCTAAATGACATTTTAAAACATGTGTCGCTGGATGGTCGCTGGACATCTTTGGAAAAATAAGAAATATATAAGTCCATTGACTCGGAAGTCATTTTAAATCTAAACAAAAATCAAATTGGCGATAAACTAAAACCATCGTAATTCATTCAGGAAGTATCTATACTAAATCAACAGAATAATAAAGCATTTGATACATATATATTTTCCAGCAAACGATAAGAATAACCAGCTGACAACTTCCGTGTACACTTTGTGGTGTACACGCAGTGGCGTAACAGTCGTAATATACATTATTAAGTAATGAGTTAATTGTTACTAATATAATTAATATACAATGTGTCGCGCTTTACTCTGGTACTGGTGACACTAGTTGTACCCAATTGCGACCAGAATTGCATAAATGTAAAATAATCGTGCAATGAAATGCAACGACTATGTACCTGTAAATATTGAAATTAATTTAATTTTCTTCTAAAGTGACATATACCTAATATGTATCTATTATAAAGAAATTATTTTTAAATTTTAAACAGCTTCTTCCCATTTTCCAATTATTATTGTCTATAAAAATATTGTTTACTTAACACTTATTTATTATCGTGCGAATTCTTTGGCCGAAGATCCATTTTCCAGGGTTATTATTAGCGTTGAGAATAGAGTAGTTCAGAAAACAAACCCAGAAAATAAAATAATAGCGGCCAGCGGATCTGCGAGATCGTCACGTTAGAACGAAGAAGCGCGCTCAGGCTCCTTCGCCAATTATTTTCATGTTTACCGATATCATGATGCAACGTTGTCACGTGTAGTTATGCCAGAGACTCGGTGTTCCGTAGCGTAGACATCTGATTACTGTTTAGTTTTCTGCTTTGAAAGCTATTGATCCGAAAAAGAATGCTTTAACGGTCATTTTATAATGCCTACTTTATTATTTATCAATAAAATTCTATTAATTTAGAATAAGTGGTAGGTAGTTTTATTAGTAGGTTGCAGATGGAGATGATATCACCGTATCTATTCTTGAATTTCAGGGAGTAGAAATTTTTAGGGAAGAGTGAGACAAAAATACAAATTTTGCGCGTTGCAGATAAAGAGGCAAAATCGGTTTTCTATTCCCTACAATTCAAGAATAGCTACCCAAGGATTTTCATTTAATTTTAATCAGAATCTTATCAACAATTTTCTAAGAGGCTTATGATAATTATTATTTCAAAAATATTTCTCTCTAGGTTTACAAATTGTGGTATATTTCTTTAAGAAATGGAGTAGTTTTCATCGACTAACATCCTGATACTTAGTACTCATACATCAACAAAAATGTGTAGTTTAATGTGTGCACTTATGCCAAAATATAATAAAGTGCTTGGGAACTGGTGAAAGACTGCCTAGAAGGCCTGTTAATGCTAAATATTCAAAATAAACTGAACTTAGTATAGGTACCAGAACACGAAAGGTACATGGGTAATAAAAAGACTGACGATTTAGCTAGAGAAGGCGCAAATAAGGCCTAAAAGGTCCCGACCCGAACTTTTTCGTGAGATTGGTAAATCACTGTGCAAATTATCCATTAAAAAATAGAATCACGGAACAATCACCCAGGTCTGAATAAGTCAAAATTAGGTGAAAACTGTCACAATTTAGAACAAGATTGAAGTGATTCGAGAAAGCCTACGTCTGTCTAATAGTAGACATGAACGGTATATAATGATGATTACAGAAGATCTATGTAAAAATTTTATTTTTCTACACTCACATGGATATTAGCTTATCTACGCACAGATTATAAAACCAAAAAGTATGCTATTGCGTTCAAGTGAACGAATATATTTTATATCCATTCTAGGTAGTGATAACACTGCTAAAAAATGAAATTCACCAATCACAATTTATATTTTGGACACCCAAATAATGTCAAAAAAATTATTTTATTGTATGAAAAAATGGACATTACATTTAAATCGCTTTAAAAAAAAACAAATATATAATTTAATCACATAATCTTGGAAATATTTTTATTTATGCTGTAATGTAACATAAATATATGACAATTTATTAGAAGGGGATAAAAATATTTTACTTTTTCAAAACCTAGATATTGAATAAAAAATAAATTGTTCAACTAAAATGGATACTTAGCTAGTTTCAAAACTAACCAATAATCCTGCAAACTAACTAAAATAGCTGTTATTTTGGAGGAACCTGCCCATTCTTTCAAAATAGTGGGTAACCAACCACTAGTTTACAAACGATCTATTAAATCTAACTAAACTAAAATACCTGACTAGTATTAAAACTGTAGCATAAAATTTAGAATATTCCGGGGTGGGCCAACGAAAACGAAACGGTTCAAGTTTAGGATTTTTAATGTCTTTAAAAAAAAATCACTTGAACAACACGTCAATTTATTTGTCGAGGGGAAACCCTTTAGACTTATTTCCAAACCCGTACACCCCTGTACACCCCAAAATCTTAAATGGAAAGTGGGGTTGAGTGACACCTTGTTTAAGAGGTCTTCCAATTCTCTCTTCAATGATGTCTCATTTGTGAAATGAAAAGTCATTTTAACATTTTAAATTTCAAATTTATTCATTTCATTTACAAAGACGCTTGAAATTAAAATTAGTTTAATAAATGCAGTGATAGAAGTTCTCTTTAAAACTATTTCTGTCAATAAGAACCATTTCTGGAGTTATAAGATGGCACTCATTAATAATATGCTGCTGTAAATCTTGTAGGCAAATTGATTGAGTAGTTTATATCTTAGATTTTAGATGTCCGCACAAAAAGAAATCTAATGGAGACAAATCTGAAGATCTTGTTGGCCATTCAAACCCCTTCTACCAATCCACCTGGAATGCTTGGTCTAAGAACATTGTTCGATTTGGTAATTAGCGTTCATCGTTTTCCACTATTTGAATAATGGTAAGTTCGATGGAATTTTCCAACAGATCTAGATCTAGGTAGAAAAAAAGATTCAATACCAGCCCACACGTTCAACTTTTCAGGATGTTACGTGTGTGTGTCCTGAAAAATTCTTGAATTTACATCACTCCAATAATGACAGTTTTGACGGTTTACAGTTCCATTGACAAAAAAGGAGCATTCTTCGGAAAAACAAATGTTAAATATTAAATGTGGGTAGTCTTGATTTGCTGGGTCGTTTATTACTTTGCTGAATTGCAGTCGCCTGTCAAAGTTATCCTCGATCAGCTCTGGCACTAATTGAATTTTATAAGGATGCTTTTTATGTTTTTCGTACGCTTGTTCGTGGAATACCTGATATATCACTCAATTTCATCCTACTTAAGTTTTATCTTGAGTCACATGATCTATAACAGCTACTTCTAAGTATGAAAATGATAGTTTCCACACTTATTTGTACTCAAGGAAGTAGCTTATGTCACACGTATACTGAAATATATATCACACTTGTATTTAAAAGTAACAAAACACACATGTTTTGAAAAGTATTGAAAAGTAAAAAAATATCGTCCCATGATCTAGGACATGTACGTTAAAGTTATCATTATAATTGTCAATACAAATTTTTATGTATAAAATGAGAGGCAATAAAGTTTTTTATAGGTTTTTAAAATCATAAAATATTAAACAAAATATTTTGGATAATTTTTTACTTTTTAACACTTTTCAGTACATGATATTGTTTAATTGACTTTCTTATTTGAAAAAAACGTTTTCGTACGACCACTTAGGAAAGTGACACATATCACACTATATAGTCCTATGAAAAGTGCCCTATATCACACGCGTATGAATAAGAATTTAATTTCCACCCGTGTGGGAATATGCTACTTTCCGCATCAGCTGTCACAAAATGTCAAACGCATCATTTCTATTTTGATCTATGTAATGTCCATATTAATACTAAAATCGATATGATTGTTAAATGATTGAAATTGTTGTAAATTAGATCCTAGATATTTATCTTTAACAATTATTATTAAAATAATTTTAAAATAACTAAGTTATGTTTACTTTATATTCTGGTTAAACACATAACCGATTAGATCATTCAATTGACGCAAGGCCTATTAACTCAGGTGGTAGAGTATAAAATTTTGAGACCTGGCGAGCGACCGCGTTCAAATCCTTGCGGGGGCAGAATTTTTTTTTTTTTTTATTTTTTTTTTGTTTTTTAGTTTTTTTTTTGTTTAGAATAAATACAATTATTATTGATTGTTTTTTTTAAATATATTTTAATTATTATAATAATAACAACAACCTGGTTTTACATTTTTTGATGAAATTATTTTGTGGTCGTAGGAAAAATATTGTACATCACTTGTGTGAAAAATATTTTCCACACTCGTAATATAATATACTATTTTTTGAAGGATTTTTTACGTGATCGCATGAAAAGTAATGTACACAACTCGTTGGAAAGTGTATTTCTCGCACTTTGTTTTCATCGGCATAAATGGCAATTTCCTACAAAAGTATCATACAGGATGTCCCAAAAAGTAGGCCAATCCGATAACCATAGATTCCTTAGGTTAGGTATTTTTATTTTTTTCGACTGGGGCCATCATTACAGGGTGACAAAGTTAATTTTAAAAAGTACGTTTTTCATTATATTTTCCTAGTTTTATTAAATAAATTGCTTGAAATTGGTACACCGGGGTTTTTTGGGATGATAAATCGTAAGTTGAGCCTACCTACCTCATAGAGGGCGCTTGTTGCAAGGGGTTTATTACCTTTAGCTCTCCCTAACTCTTCTGTGCCCGCCAATGGGGGTTGCGCAATATCAATTTATTGTAGACATTTTTATGTTCTACGTTTTTTGTCCCTTTCTTTTTTCCGAAAAACGTTTATAAAAACTGATTTAATAATTAAATCAAATTTACAAAAAGTCATAAAACAGCATTTATTTCAAGAAAAAAACAACATACAAAATTAGTATTGATGTTATTGTTGCTTTTATTTGTTTATTTTATTCTGTAAGTTGTCTTTTCTTGAAATAAATGATGTTTTATGACTTTCTGTAAAGACTTTATTATTAAATCAGATTTTTTTGGCAAACAAGATGTCATAAAACACTAAATATTAACAAAACTAAGCGTTTTTCGGAAAAAAAAGGAAAAAACAAAAAACGTAGAAGTTATAAACGTCTAATACAAATTGATATTACGTAACCACCATTGTCGGGCACAAAAAAATAGCGCCCTCTATGAGGTAGGTTTAGGCTCGAATTATGTATTATCATCTCAAAAAACCCCGTTGTGCCAATTTTAAGATATACTTAATAAAACGACGAAAATATAATGAAAAACGTATTTTTTAAATTTAACTTTCTCACCCTGTATATTAAACATGTTGGCCCTAATCGAAAAAAATAATAATAGAGGGTTTTTACACTAACCTAAGGAAGAATCTATAGTTAACGGATTGGCCTACTTTTTTGGGATATTTACTGTCAAATATAGAGCGTTTCTGCAAAGTCTATTAGGACTGGCATATTTTTTTTTTTTTAGATTAGTGTCGTTTTTGTAGAAAAATCTTCAATTTATTTGAATTAGTTTTTTAAAATCGCGACTTTATAAGAAAACGTTTAAATTCCGACAACGTCGCAACGTTACGCTAGTACATGTGTTCAGAAAGTAGGTCACTGTGACTGACTCGCTAGTTAGGTCATTGCACTACGGTTGATGGTTTGCTAGATGTGTATGTAGCCTAGGAATATAGTTTGTCGCCAAAGCCGACGTGTCGGCGATTAGCTAGACTAGGCGCGCGCTGTGCCCCGTGTGTGTGCGTCTGTTTATAGCTTTATAGATACGCTCATAGAAATTAATAGTTCTTTCTTAATGTTTATGTACCGAGTTGAAAAGTTTGCAGATATAAATTTCTCATTACAGGGTGACTATAAACATCTAGTAATTGAGACGGCACGACGAATACAAATTTTTATATTTATTTAAAGGAAGTAGGATTGCCAAAATACAGTAGACTTGGTTGTTAATGATATGGCAAAGGTTGTAACTTTTTTCCTCATCAACTTTTTGTTAGGAAAGCCGAATAGATGCATTAAAACTACTGAGGTATCAATTAGGAGAATATACGATGCTTCATTTGCTGTTTGTAATAATTCGGATATTGACAACTCTAAAAGAGTTGAAGCTTCTGAACTATTAAGTTGTATTAAACAATTTAAGTTTTTATCCTCCATTGTAATTTGTTATAAAATCTTAAATTGTATCAATTATAATATTGAATTATAATTTAACAACACGAGTGCATTAACTTATGAGATTATCAATAGACTCGATACCAAGAGTTGTATTCATTAGATTATATCACGAATTAATAAAGCATATAATTAATAAGAAAATGATTTATTATAAATATTACATTTATGTTATTATTATTTTTTTTCTAACATCAATTCATAAAATTGATCCCAAATATATTTCTGCGACCTTAATATATTGTTTGATTTATTATTTTTAGTATTTTCATCTACACTTTTTAAAGAAAATTCACCGAATCGTGACATTTTAAAAGTTTGACAGATCAATAATTCATATTTGAAGGTGATGTCAATAATGACAAGGATACCTACTAGATTTTTAGCATTAAAAGTACCAAGTGTGATTATCAGTATAGTCACTACATGGTGGTTGATTACCGATTATTAATCAAGTAACAGTATAGGACAATATTACATTATCAGTGATATAATCATCGGAACACATAAAGGCAGACTCCGATATAGGAAAATGGCTGAATTATGTCTTTGGTTTACAGTTTTTGGAACCCGCGGAAGTTTCAGAGTGCTTTGTATTTGATCTTATGAGTATTCTTCCAGATGATCCTAAAGTAGTTCAATTTGCTGATTATCTAGAAGCAAATTATGTTGGTGATTATGCGTTGTTTCCATCAAATATTTGGGCAAGTTTTTCAATCAGCATTCAACGTACAACCAATGCTTTAAATTTAATTCTTCATTTTATAAAACGCATCCTTCACTTCATTTATTTATTGATGGGCTAAAAATGTTCCAGATTGATACCTATGTTAAAATAAATAGTATTAATATTAATGAACCTGTACGAGTCAAAGATGTGAAACTTTTGAATAGAATTAATTTTATAGATGATAAATTTAAGGGATATGTAGAATTAGGAAGGTTTACTTTTGTAAAATGTCTGGGACATTATTATAAACAAGACCATAATAAATAGACCAAATTACATCTAAATAATGATTTTTAATTTCCTTGACCATCACATTCTTCCTAAACCAGCAGGTACAAAAGTGCCCAAATCTTTTGGGTAGAGTGCCCAGATCAAGAATCGATTTCAGGTAGGGATTTATGGTAGGGGATTAACTTGGTGCCCAAATACAATACACTCTATATAACTACCGATGATCGTGTCACTGGTTCAACAACATTAGCCATTGAACATGAGCTAGCTGAAAAAATTAATGTCAAAAGAATTAACAAAAAATTCTCAGGATTAAAACTGGTCCATATGACATCTTTCCGTCAAAATGCACTTTATTTCATTGTCCTTGATTTCTGTTGTAATTTCGATAACTTTTCTCCATTTCCTATCTTCTTTTCTAATTCTTTTATGTTCTCCTTTCTCCTTAACGGAATAAATTATCATTTCTTATAGAAGATATATCAGATGAACCTTTTAATTTCCATAGAAGACATATCAGACGACACCTCTTCTTCTAAGGAAGAAATATCGTTTTTTATACAAGAAACATCAGAAGAAAGTATATTTTCTAAAGAAGAAAAATCATTTTTAATAGAAAAAACATCAGACGAAACAGAAGAAATTATTAAGGGTGAGATTACAGAACGTTTGTAACTTTGCAGATCTGCAAATATGGCGGCAACTTTGCAGATCTGCAAATATGGCGGACTTACATATGCAAGTATCAAGTTTTCGTATTCCAAAAAAGATCTTCAAATTCGCAATATTTATTGTGGTTTATTACCCCCAACAACACGAAACCCAAATCCATTACTATGTTTAAAAACTCGATAATCTGACACCACGAACTATATTAAATCAAAAGAAATAGAAGTCTTCATGGTTCCAGGATGTTCTAACCTTCTTAAGCGTATATTTGGATTTAGTGTTGTTGGAAGTAATAAAGATATTTTTTAGAATACGAAAACTTGATTCTTGCATCTATAAGTCCGCCATATTTGCAGATATGCAAAGTTACCGCCATATTTACAGATTTGCAAAGTTGTAGACCCTAAATCATCACTTTCAATTGGTTATTAAGTCCCTCTACTAAATCTAGTTGCTAATGTGCTAATTTATTTTATAAATAATTTATTTGTACTTAATGCTCATAATTTATATATCAAATTTACTTATTTACTAATTTATATATAGAAATTTTAAATGCTCTTATCGTTAAAAAATATAGACCAATAATTTATATAAACAATATTAATGTGTACTAATCAATCTCTTATTTTCAACTGACTCAAATTGTAAAAATTCCGCGCTCTATACTGTTCCAGAAGAATTCCAGGTGCTCTTGATGTACTAGATGAGATTTGGAAACTTCTACACCGTTCCCTTCGCATTCTTCGCAGATCCAGCGTCTACTTCGTCCGGCATAGGGGATCAAAAAGGGGGTTCAGATGTGACTTGCAATATTAAATAAATATCCTTGGTAACGGGGTAAGTTAAGGCCGTAAAAAGTAAAAATAAAGCAAAGAGGAACTTAAGAGATTTGAACATGACCGGACTGTCTAAAATGGCACGAATTATAATTTTTAAAATAGACTAATTTTGAAAATTCGGAAACAAATCTCAAAAATCTTCCTACGAATTATTAAGTCAATCCCTGAACTCCAAAAGTGAAAACAAATAATTGGAGATTAGAAAAAAGCCTGCCATAATATATAGAGGTATTTGAAACGGCGTCCGGCCCGAACTAGTACATCAAATTGCTGTCTGGGAATCTCGACAGTCAATGTCATCATGGTCTAGAGCTAAGGGCATTTGTCTGGAGAACAAAGATGTCTGGGTTCGAATCCCAGCAACGACAGTCTTTTATTCAAATCTCTAAGTATTTGTTTTCGACTTTGGGGTTCAGGGATGGTCTTAATGATTCTTAGGGGGATTTTTGAGATTTGTTTCCGAATTTTCAAAATTATTCTACGACTTATTTCAGATAATTCTGACCTTTCGGATTTCGATTCACAATTTTCATATATAAAATAATTTAAAACCTATTTTTCTAATTTAAAATTCTAATTTTTTTGATATTATTAACCATTATTATGTCAACAACAAAATAATGATACATCTTTTTTCAGCTAAATACAATAAGCTCAACGATTTTTGGTATAAAAACACTGCAGGTTGTTAATTATAAAACCTTGTCTATTATTTTATAATAATTTTCATCAATTTAGTGGGGTAGGTACTTACTAAAACTGCTACGTAAAAACTTGTTATAGATGTGTTATTTTACCTGTAACAAAAATACAATAAGTAAGCAACATTATATTATACAAATAGATTTGAAATAGAATATTGTGTTAAAAGAGCGAATTTGTTGTAAAGTATACTTTTTCTACGATTAATTTGTTATAAAGACCCTTTTTAATTGATGCGTGTATGAAACTTGTCATGTTTCTATAAGAATCATAAAGAATAAAAAATAGGGTAATCCCCAATTATGGGATAAGGTGAAAAACTATATAATTTTCGAAAATAACATTTGAATATTCTAAACCGTATACAGAAATGCCATTTAGACATAAACTAAATACACATTAAAAACAAATTAAGACAGGAGAAAAAAGTGTGCACTCAATTGAGTCTATTACATTAATCATTAAATACCTGAATTGGTGAGAAATAGGAGATACAATTTTTCAAATAAAAATATTACAAAAACAAGAAAAATCAAAAATTCACATTATCGTATTAAGGAAATAAGTTCTTATAACGGTTATACTACAATTAAAAATGTCAATCTGAAATTCAACCTCAGAATAGTTTTGAATCATTAGGTAAAAAGGAGAAGCCTTACATATATTTGTCCTAGTAGTATTTTGATAGAATACTTTATTAAGGCGAGTATTACTTCTTGGAATGCGAAAGTTTAATAGATTAATAATTAAAATGCAGTCTATTTCATTATTGAGTAGTTTGTGTAAAAACAGAACAGATTGCATTATTGGTCTTCTCAGTAAGCTATGAGTATTGAAGTGATTATAAAAATATTCTTAAGGAATGCCTCTTGGTGGATAGTTACTATCAATAGTTTGACAAACGTTATAAATGGGATTCTAGATAATGTTACCATATTCCAGCTTAGACCGTACAAATGCAGAATAAAGTAGATTCATCGTAGAAAAATTTTTAAACTTCTTATGTTTCGGATTACAAAATCTAATAAACGATAAACAGTAGCAGTGATTTTGGCAATGTGAGCATTAAAAGTAAGTTTAGGGTCAAAGTAAACACTAAGATCTCGTATAAGTTCTGGACATGTTAGAACAACATTGCGTAATTTATAATTATATGTTATTACGTGATCTTTTCTACAAAATGACATAACATTACACTTACTGGCATTGAGTGGTAATTCATTCTCTGTGCACCATTCATCTAATAAATCGTTAAATCGATAAATCATCAGTAGTTTTAATCTCATAAATCAATTTTAGATCATCAAAATATGAAATACTTGTAACTTTGATGTTTTTAATTATATTATTAATAAATCGGATGAAAAGAAGTGGTCCTAAAACAGATCCTTGCGGTACCCCAGAAGTTTGGTAAAAATTATGTGATCTGTGTCCCATGCACTGAACATATTGAAGATTTTAAAAGTACTAGCAATGATACATGAATTCCCATGCTTTCTAATTTAATAAGCAGTAGTTTATGATCAATTCTGTCGAAAGCTTTGGAGAAATCAGTGTAGATTACATCTATTTGACTTCTCCTATTAAATGTCTCAGATATTAGTTGTGTCTTGCAGAATAAATTGATTATAGTGGACTTTCCTGACATAAAACCATGCTGATTTGAAATAATTATTTGCCTGAGTTTAAAAGAAAGGTGATTATGGATAACTATTTCAAATACTTTTGAGAAATTATTCAAGATTCTTATTGGTCGATAGTTGGAAATGTTGTTCTTGTATTTTTTTTAAAAAATTGATCAAAGAGCGTGACAAAGTACAAAGTAAAAAAATTTAAAAGTGATGTCATATGTTACCGTTAGTACATTTATGTTAAATTTATTAGTCATTAGGTACCTATATAGTTGGGTTTAGAGAGCTATCAATAACTAAAATCGCATACATTGTATACTATTTATTCAAAGTACATAAGATTGGCAGATAGAAACAAATCTGATAAATCTAACTCAATGGATCGAGCTATGATTGCCCAGAGCTCGCGTGTAAGGTGTTAGAATAGAGTCGATATTTATTATCCTAATGCGTTCTCTGACACACCTATAAAAAATTAGGAACAATTAAATATTTAGTTTTATCAAAACTGATTGAAAAATAAAAGTATAACACATTATTAAGAAAGATCTATTACACAGCCCCACAAATAAAAAAAGGGTTTAGACTTGGCGGTCGGATATATGTATTCCCATGTATGTTTTGACGCTGAATCCGATCCCGAGGTTAGAAATGGCCCACCATGTCTGGAATTGGCCCCAGGGGCCAAAAATGGCGCCTCTATATGGCCTAAAAGGTGGAAGAGTCAAGACTTGCCCAAATCGAGTTCCTGAGGGTTTTCGAGGTCGCTGATCACGATTATGATGTTCAAATTGAACCACAGACGACCTGAAGCTCAGGAACGCCGATGAACGTTATCTACAGGGACTATCCCAAAATGTTTTGTGGGGCTGTGTTATTTTTTTATAACTTAATTATATCAAAACAATTTCTGATTAATTCATTTGTATTTACTTTTGTAATTTATTGTGTAATATGAATGTACACACAGTTGTAAAATTATCACTTAACAAACACAATAATAATAGTATTTATTTACAACCATATATGTAATGTTGTCATTACTAACGTTATTAAAGGTTGGGAAGTGTCACATTACACACCTCTACTTCCCGCCCTCACTTTCGCCCTAATTTTATCTATTATTCTAGATGAATATTTTTTATATTTAAAAAAAAATAACACATTTTTTTGACAAATTTTATAATACCTATTTAATGGCAAACAATAAAAAACAACAATGAACTAAAATACAACAAACTACTTATTGATATTTATTATTCGCGAATTTAATATCCGGCTTTATCTGACATTTATTTATATTGGTGACAGTTGTATACCCTGTAATTTGTCATTAAATGTAATATTTTAGGTATGTTCAGAACAAAACAGAAATTTATTAACTTTGATCGAAATATGATAGTTGTAAATAAAATAGTATACAAACCTCGGTAGGAAGTTTCATTCCTGTCTCGAGATCATAGCTAACCTCGACGCTTCGCGTCTCGGTGATCTAATTAATCTCACGATAAGAATGAAACTCTTCCCACCTCGGTGTGTAATATACTATTAGTACCTACATTGTACTTTTATGTAATTGTTTTCATGACAGCTTCTTCTTTAATTTACCCAAGAGATGTATATAATTTTAGATTTTCTCTCGTAGACTTAACTTTTTATTTTTGCATTATAAAAGTTTATAAACTTGGGATCAACGTGGTCTTATATTACAATCTAATATTTAATTATGGAAATTTTCTTAATTAGTAACTAAACTTCAATCATTTTAAACATATTTGTGATTAAAACATAGTAGTTAAATTTCTTGCAGTATTATCTGTTCTATTACGTATATTTTTCCACACCCACATCGTCTCCGTGCGATATGGCCATCATATCTACTCTTATTGCACTATTTTTTACATTTGTTGTAAGAGTATTTCTTGTTTAGGTCCTTTCGCCACACCTCTCGCCTCAAATGTTAAAAAAAAAGTTATTAGATTATGACTAAAATTAATTTTTTTCTAATTGTTGAAGTCCTTGTTTATCTAATACTGAACTTTTACCTTGCAAATTTTTGAGAATTTTTTTTTAAAAATGTGAGTATTTGTACAGTGCTTCACGAGAAAGTAAGTCCTCAACAACAATTCTCGAATTATACTGTTATTTATTGATTAGATGGAGTAGAAAAAAACTAAAAATAAGGTTTTTGAAATATTTAGATTTTGTTTTATACAATAAAATATATACAGGGTTGGGCATAATTGGCGGAACACCCGATTTGTGGCTCAATTATGGATTGTATTGAAAATTAACCCAAATAAAGTTTTTTGTATATTTTATGTACTATTTAATGACGCTTGGGGATTTTCATTATCTGTCATATTTATCAAGATATGACGTCATCGGATGAAATTTTAAATGAATCACCCTATATTTATATTTTTTTTTCAGATAGATCTTTTCTTTCTGAATCCATCAATATGGGGTTCGGGTGGTCTCTGATTTTCCTTATCATCAGAAAATAATAAAACAAAATGGTAAACGTTCTTTTAAATAATTAATGAATAACTATTCACAAAGTTGTCTGTGCCATCATAATGTACCAATATCAATTGTTTTGCCATGGTTTCACTTTTTGACATTAAAATGTAATATTGACATCTCGATATTAATCACTGAGTTTTATTAATACGAATATTGTACATCTCTGACAGAAATACCTACCAATGTTTTTGTGTTACTGTTTACTTGGTTTTTATAATATTATAAAAACTATTGTCACCTTTTATTAATCTGTAGATTTTAATTCATTCTGGTTTATGGAGACAATCAAACAAGTTGAGTTTAATTGCAAGTCAATTCATTTCACCCAAACTAGCCCAATACGCGAAAATAAATAACTCTTAGCATTTGATACTATTGAGAATTTTTATTAATTTAAATCATGGTTGAACTGAGTGAACGTGAAAGAATTACACTATTGATGATTATTGGGTTTGGAGACAGAAAGAGATCTCTGCAAGAAGCTTGTAATTTGTTCAATGAAACATTTCCTGACAGGATTTCCCCGATTTCTAAATCTACAGTATCCAGAAATTTGAGCAAGTTTAATGAAACAGGAAGTGTGAAAAATAATCCCAGATCTGAAAGGAAGAAGACAGCCACTGATGAAGAAAATGCACTTAATGTGGTTCTAAGTGTACAGGAAGAACCAAAAACTTCAGTTCCAAAGCTTGCGTTAGACAATAATATGAGCGAGAGATCTGTAAGGAGGATTCTGAAAGTCAATAAATTTCATCCCTATAAAGTGCAATTACACCAGGAATTGAATGAAGATGACCCAGATAGGCGAATGCAATTCTGCCAGGTAATGATGGATGCCATTAATGGAAATAATATGTTGATGAACAGCATTGTTTTTTCCGACGAATCAACATTTTGTCTCAATGGATTTGTAAATAAACATAATTGCCGGTATTGGTCTGATCATAATCCTCACTGGATGGAAGAAGGTCACACCCAATATCCACAAAAGTTAAATGTTTGGGCTGGTATAGTTAGAGGAAGAATTATTGGACCATTCTTCATGAGAGGAACTCTGAACGGTGATCGTTATTTGCAACTACTTCAAGAGCAGATAGTTCCAGAGTTAGTTCGTTTATATCCAAATCACAGAAATCACTTACAACTTTCTGATGAAATTTGGTTCCAGCAAGATGGTGCTCCACCTCATTTCGATGCTAGAGTGAGGCAGTACCTGAACACAATATTTCCACAGAGATGGGTGGGTCGAAGAGGACATATTGAGTGGCCGGCACGGTCACCGGATTTAACCCCACTGGATTTTTTTCTTTGGGGCCATTTGAAATCAGTAGTTTATAAGGACCTGCCACATTCGCTGGAAGAATTGGAATACAAAATAAGAATTGCTGTTCAAGAAATAACACCTGAAGTTTATCAAAATGCCTTAAGATCATTTGTTGATAGACTAGGATATTGTCAGGCAGTTGGAGGCTTTCACTTCGAACACTTACTTTGAGAGATTTGTAATACTTCGATTGATAATAATTATTATTTTTTATTAAATAAATGTTTACTTTCTATTTTGTTATGAACTCGGAGACCCTCAAACCTTACATTAATGGATTCAGAAAGAAAAGATCTATCTCAAAAAAAAATATAAATATAGGGTGATTCATTTAAAATTTCATCCGATTACGTCATATCTTGATAAATATGACAGATAATGAAAATCCCCAAGCGTCATTAAATAGTACATAAAATATACAAAAAACTTTATTTGGGTTAATTTTCAATACAATCCACAATTGAGCCACAAATCGGGTGTTCCGCCAATTATGCCCAACCCTGTATAGTAAACCGTGGAACTTATTGAGAAATTAATATTAAAAAATCACAAAAAATTTTCAAGTAACCTAGTTGAAAATTTTTTGTAATTTTTTAATAATAATTTCTCAATAAATTCCACGGTAACCTATATATTTTATTGTAAAAAACAAACCTAAATATTTCAAAAACCTTATTTTTAGTTTTTTTCTACTCCATCTAATCAATAAATAATAGTAAAATTAATTATAATTCGAAAATTGTTGTTGAAGTCTTACTTTCTCATAAGACACTGTACAAACACACACATTTTTTAAAAAAAAAAATTCTCAAAAATTTGCACGGTAAGGTATAGTTAAAAGTTCACTATTAGATAAATAAGGACATCTACTATTAGAAAAAAATTAATTTTAGTCATAATCTAATATTTTTTATTTAACATTGGTGGCGAAAGGACCTCCCTAATTTGATTGATTTATAAGTTTCTAAACTCTTTATGACACTAATAATAATATTGTGTTAAATAAACCATATATAATACTTCGTAATGATGATTTAAAAATAACTAATTATCCTGGGGCATTTTTTAATATGTTATTACATAGAAGCAGTGGATTATAATCCAGTCAATAAAGTTAAAAATTAGTTTTTTAGAAAGTTTGTTTTATAACGTTTAAAAAATAATGTTTAACATAACTTATTTGTTTTTCTATAACATATTTAGAAATACTAGGTAGTGTTAATAAAAATTTGATTTAACTTTTTTTAGCGAGAACTGAGAAAAACGAATCACTTATTTAACAAAGTTTTTTAGAAAATTAAGAATATTTATTTATTAAAAAAAGTATCTAATAAAAAGTTGAAATTGTTGAAGAAAGATTAGTATTTTAGCGAAAGTTAGCAAAATTTTGTATTTTATGTGTACTCTTCACACATTAGTCTATGAAGAGTATTATAGATTTACTTCTAAGAAACCAACATTTTTAATATTGCTCCAAATTTAAAAATGTTTGTACCACAATCGTTCTCATCAAATTTTAAACAACTTTTAAAAATGTCGGTCCGTCCGATATCACGTTTTTGTTCAAAAACTTAAAATGGTATCAACTTGAAGATTTCAGGAAAAATCAAGCTCTGTAAGGGGAGGAAGTCTATTAATTTTGAAAAAACTGAATAGAAATGATGAAATTAAAAGAAACTCATAAATCAAAAACCAAAAGCAATATCAACATGAAATTTTTAGTAAAAATTTAGTTCTATAAGGAGATAAAGCTTGTTTCTGAAAAAAATTTGAATAAAAATGCTGGTTTAAGGGGGGTTGAAATATTAAAAAAAACCTAACTCAATAACAAAAAATGTTATAAACTTGAAATTTTTAGCAAAAATCAAGCTCTCAAGTCCTTTTATTTTGAAAAAAAAAAAAATCTGATTAAAAATGGATGGGTGGTTTATGGGGGGACGAAATAAAAAAAAATCATAAATCAAAAACAAAAAGCAATATCAACATGAAATTTTCAGTAAAAATCAAGCTCTATAAGGAGATAAAGCTTATTGATTCTGAAAAAAATTGAATAAAAATATGGATTTAAGGGGAGTTGAAAAATTTAAAAAACTTCTATCTTAAAAACGAAAAATAATATCAACTTGAAATGTTTAATAAAAAATTAAGTTCTATAAGGGGGAAAAGCCTATTGAATCTGAATAAAATGAGAGTTAAAGGGGTTTAAAATGAAAAACAAATTAAAATCAAAAATCAAAAACGATATCAAAATAAAATATGTATCAAGCTTAAGGAAATGAAGGTTATTGATTCTAAATAAAAATAGGGGGACAAGGGGAGTTCTAAGGAGATGAAACCTATTAATTAAAAAAAAACTGATTGATAATGGGGGTTAAGGGGGAATCTGTTAAATATCCTTCTATTTATTTGTTAGATTTTATATAGAAACTCGTAATATGTGAAATATCTTGTTGATATAAATATATGGTACAAATATACATTAATTTTTATGTCTACTACTTTCTAATATCTGGAGTGCCTTGTTGATGTTGATTGGCATCTTGTATTACAATGGCACACCTAGATTATGATGTTAGGGTAGGTACATTATTTAATATATTAAGTATATATTTATAACCAAATATTTATTCAATAGGTTTTTATTTCTTGTAACTGGATTTCAATATTACATAATATAAGAAAACATCTAAACACGCATTTTAATATTTTAGTAACATTATTTAAATTCTTTCTAATATTGAAACTATTCTCATACTGCTGGATACAAAAGAATACTGCAAGGTCAGTAAAAGAGCAGCGATCAAGAGCTATATTATTATTTATTTTGTATACAGGGTTGTGAAGAACATTGCGATATCGTATAAAGGTCATTAGTACGGAGTCAGGTAAAAGAAAAGTTATTACCTATAAACCAAAATTCCATATTATTTGATGATATTACGTTGGTATTAATGGCCCCCTTATCAATAAATGTATCTAAGAATATTCTGAAAAATACTATAACAACAGCAAAAAATTAACTACCAAAAGTGTAAAAGTGCTACAAAATTTGTAAAAAAATTAATAGACAATCGAAATAATTCGTTCAGTACTGTAAAATAAGCGTCTAGGAGTATTTTATGGTGTTAAATACCACTAGTTTCTAGAAATATAAACTTCATATCATATAAGTTATTAGTAACAAATCATTTTTTTTATGGTCCCCTGTTACCTGGTCTATATCACATTTCTCTACATACGAATTTTTTATTGCGACATAATAATTTTAAGCTCTTTCGTTTGGCTTCTCGGAACCAAGCAGATTTCGCAACATCACTGCGAGGCAACTTTCTTTAAATTGTCATGTTCCGAAACCAGTATTGCAAAAAAAACGCTTAAAATTTCGGTGAAATCATCCATCTCTCACTCCCAAATTAAGTGTTTATAACGGTAAATTTTGGGCAACAAAAGTTTTCGTTAACGGAAGTAAATATTATATATTATATTCTGGTGGGAATCTTATTTTATGGAATAACTGTATGACCAAGAACCGAATTATACAGGGTGTTTCAATAAGGTATATCATAAATTTGTCCTCAGATAGATTACCAAAAAATAGGTGGATTTGGCTATATTTACCTATATCAAAAACTGGCTCCCAACAAAGTTACAGGGTGTTAAACTAACATATAGAAAAACGTTTTTTTTTTTGTAAAAAACTTGCTGTTGCGATTTTTTCTTCGCAATTTTTGCCAGTGCTGTAGATTTGAAGGCCCAATATTCCAAAGATAAAAAAAATTAAAGTGACCCCTTTAAAAAAAGTTGGGGGGTTGGGTACCTTTTAACTTCCCCGTATTTTTTTTTTTTACATAAAGAAAATTGCTTTTTCGATCCTAAAATCAAAAAGAAATGAATTTTTAATTTTTTTTATAGCAAAATGAACTTTATATCTTTCTTATTTTACGAGCTATTTACAATTTTTTAACTGAATTTCTAGAGCAATTCGTCCGTCCTGGACTTAACATATCAACAAAACTAAGAGTAGGTCAGGAGTTATTGTACAAAAAACGCATATAAAAATCAGTGGTGTGTCTAGGGCTGTACTTGAGCCGCCCCTGCAAAAACTACCTGTTTTATTTATATTTTTGAAGAAAAGGTATTTATAATATTGGATTGGCGCCATAAAAATGGTATACCACTCGTCCTCATGGGTTCACCTTGCCACTGATAAAAATACACGTTAGTTGGGAAATATATTTATTAAATTTAACATTAAATAAAAAAATTATTTCTTAAATTAAACAATTAACAAAAAATTAACAATTAAAAATAAACATTAAATATTTATAAAACGTAAAACGATATCAACAAAAAATATTTAGTAAAAATCAAGCTCTATAAGGGAACGAGATGATGCCTATTGATTCTGACAAAATTTCAAAATTTGAAAAAAGGGGAATTAAGGGAAATATTTAAAAAATCCCAACTCAAAAATAAAAAACAATATCAATTGAAATCTTCAGGAAAATCAAGCTCTTCAAAAGGATTAAGCCTTAAAAAAATGAGGCGTTAAGGGAGGTCTATTAAACTGTGAAGAGTAGAATTCTAATTATCTTCATTATAGTTTTAATATAAACGTATGTCGTGTTTGTTTACCAAACTCGATGATTACACCTTAAGGGCTAAATATTCTCAATAATATGACACTGACTTTGTGATTTTAATTATATATAAGTCTGATATGACAGTGCTGCATCCAGAGTTTAAGTCTGGAGGAGGGGGTAGTAGTAATTAGGGCATTTTTATAAAATTAGTTCCTTTCTTAGTGAAATTTTCATGGTCTTCAAAACATCCTACAGCTCCCTTCCTCGTCGTTCCTGATGGTAATAAAGTTAAAGTCTGGAGTGGGGAGGGGGGTTGTGGTAATATTTAACGCTTTATTTTTGATAATAGTACGCTTTATTACCGTCCTCATTTAAAGAAAAAGTATTAGGAAGACTATGGCCTAAAGTTAATATATAACTTGAAAGTAAAGAGATAAATCATCTACAATAACAAAAAACAATCATTACTTTACATCACATTAAATCGTAATCATAAGTTATAATAAAATTTTTTCAATACATTCTATAATGCTAGTTATTATTAAGAAATTAAATTCTTTGGTACAGATATTAGATTTTTACTTTCTATATGATTATATAATTTTTATTTATTTATTACTTATGGTTTTTGTAGATATAATTATATTTTTGAGTACAAAATAATTCTACACTATCTATCTACCTAACTAATAATAAATATTCTACTCATACATATAATGAATTTTAAAATATGCACATCAACAAATAATAATATCTACATAAAACGACGTGTTATCCAGGTGAAAGTGATTTTATTGTGTAATATTATTATGTCATAAACACCGAAGCACACGCTCATTTTTAATTTATGTTATTAATTTTAAGTTAATATATATTAATTATTAAGATATATAATAAGAAAACGATACATAGATTTTCGATTACATAGAAGGTTGCTGAATGTAATTTTAGTTGATCTTGAAGAATATCTTCAAGATCATATTTGTAGACTATAGGTGAAAGCCCGTAAAACGTAATTATGTAAGTCGGTATTATACGAAGTCTGTAATATCGAGATAATTATGTTTTCGTACTACTAGCTTCGTAACTCGCTTTTTTTGACGTCTGTCAATGTCAAGAAAGATTCAATTACGACCCTGGAGAAGGCTTAGTATACTTTTCAGTTACATAATAAGAAATATTTATTTTTATATCAACTAACACATCAAAATTTATAAATTTAATGTACTCATATTATTCCAATTATTATTAAATGTAAATGTTATATATTATATGAATAAAGCGTTGTCTAAACGTAGGTAGAACTGACTTGTTGCTAAACAGGCAAATTATTTTATTCAGCGTTGAAAATAATATTTCGCATAATATATTAAAAAAAGTTAATTGATAAATAGAAGAAGATGGAAACTTCATTTGACTTTGACTTTTTTCTAAATAAAGGTGAGAAAATCGGAAGTTCAATTTTTCTTTTCTTTATTTATTTTTTTCTAGTACAAGCACAAGCTGGGCTTGACGTCCTTTTATACGATGTTGCATAGGTGGGGCTTTAAGGAGAATTAATAGAGCTAGGGATGGGGAGGTGAATGAGAATTATTTTCACGTTTCCAAAAAAATACATTTACATTTTTGTTCGAACGTTTGTTTTGGGATTTTAAGTGTTTGAAAGGTGTTTAATTTTGAAATACATATTATAGATAAGGTCAACTCGGGGAAGTGCATACCTTCAATTTCAAAGTTGACTTTAAAATCAAGATAAAAACTAGAGATCATTGTACTGTATAGTTTTTTAAGTATACTAATATTTTTACAACCTTAAGTAATGATAATCCGAAAGTATGTTTACCTGAAAATTTGGATTTATTACAAAAAAAAATAAATTGGTGGCAATCTCACAGAAATGCACTTACCCCAGTTTATGGGGCAAGTGCATTTCAGACTTCTTTCTTTCTATTTAGATGCTTATGATGATTATCCGAGGCAAGAGCAAAAAATATGTAAAATTTCGAATCGGTCAGTTTTTGCAGAACTTAATTATCTGTAATATTAAGAAAGATATACTTAGTCAAATTAATATTTTGGTTTTAAATCTTAAGATTTTATTAGAAAAATTATTAAACATAAACTTTTAGAAAACATTTAAAATACAAAATAACTGTTATACAAACTTTGGTAGACACTTCTAACATAACAAATATTTATTCTACGACTGGCACAGTCTTATGGAACTTGAAAGTCTTCTTCTCTTTATCTACAGAGCGTAAATATTTAACAAAACACTCTTCTGATTCATATATTTCTTTGAATGCTCCTAGGTAAATTTTCACATTTTTTTGGTAAATTCATACACTAGAACGAAATCCCTTGGTTTTCTTGGCACCACCGAAGCTTCAGAAGAATCTTCTTTATTATTGGAGTTAGGAACTTGATCAACTATTTCAAACGAACAAATACCAGTTTCTGCAACTTCCAAAGTTATTGATTCGTTTGGTTTTAAGAATGGAACCAGATTGTTTTCGGGATCACTAATTTCCAATTCTGTCTCGAGATGGACTGGTAGGTCGTCTATTTCAAACTCTGTTTCAGTAGGTATTTCTTCTCCAAAATATTCATCAGATTCATCAATGCACTTATTAAATGGCAGTTCTTCCTCATCAGAGGATGATGACAATTCAAACTTCGATTTTTTCTTTTGATTCTCTTTTGTCTTCTTTGGTTTTTTATTCTTGGCTTTCTGTTCCTTTTTTGTTTTTTGTTGGTTTTCTTTGTTTTCTTTCATAGTTTTCTTTTGCTTTTCGGCGTCCTCCTTGTCTTTCAAAATTTTCATACACTCCTGAGATGTGATGACTTTTAACCCTAAACAAACTTTGGTTTTCTTAGCTGGCGGAGCTCTCTGAATATGGGACGAAATAGTTGATAGTAGCAATTTTTCGAAAGTATTGAGAGAGTTCTGCACCTGCTCTAGGTTGCTTCCCGATGAGGTAGCGTCATGAATTTCGACGGCTTTAACCTGGTCATTTTTATCTTTTTCAAAACCTGCAACCATATTAATTTTAGGTGGTAAAAGATGATCAATTTCGGATGCTTTAACTTTGTCCATTTCGGGTGCTGCAACTTGGTCCAGTTTGGGTGCTGCCATTTGATCAGTCTCAAGCTGCAATGATTTCCATCGTTCCAAAAATAGTTGTTCAAAATTTTCTTCAGGAATGATATATTTATTAAACGGAAAGATGACAGCTTTCCTGAATCCATTTTTAATAATGTCCGTATCGAAGTTTTTCCATAGTTCTCCTATTTTTATCGTCATTAATCGTTTAGAAATTTTCTGACAGCCTTGTTGTCTCAACCTTTTGCAGAGATACTCAGCCCACGATGATTTAATGGACTTTAAAACTGCCCGATCGAGGGGCTGAAGTAAATGGCTTGAATGAGGAGGCAGTAAAATAATTGTCACGTGGTTTTTCACAGCCAATTCCACTAATTTTAAACCAATGTGAGTTGCATAACCGTCGTAGATGAGAAGAACCGGATTACTAGGGGATGGCTTTGCTGCTTTTACAAAGGAATGTTTAAAATAATTCAGGAATACAGAAGACTCTATCCAGTCATTTTGAGTAGCGGCAAATGTTGAATCGGGAAATCCTTCATCTTCGTTAGGAACCCATTGGTTTCAAACGTTTTTTTCTTTGAAAATAAACAATGGAGGACACTTGTCTCCAGTGACTCGTGACTAAATGCCGATTCATCAAGTTTCCAAACATTTTTTGATTCAATATTGAGTTCTTCCAAAGTTAGTTTTAGTTGGTCAAAATAATTGAATATGACAAAAGGATCTTGAGCTTTTTTTCGGGCAACTTCCACATTTTGTGGTTTTTTAATACTTAAGCGTTGTCTTTTTTTAAAACCTGCACCACCACTCTTCTCCAGGGTAATCGCTCACCAGTTGTAAAACGTTTTTCTTTGACAAGCCGTAGCCGTATTTTTCCATTAGTTTAATTGATCTTCTGTTTCTCTTTCAATGTCAGTCTTTTAGATTTTACGCCATCAACTGCATTTTGGTGGTCTTGAGGGGTATAACTTTGGCCTTTATTCGTTTTTCTTCTGTAATTACGCATCATTTTGGCACCAAAATTAGACAAAGGGGGAAGTGCATACGCGTCTGCACTTTCCCCATGGTGTAAAAACGCACTTGCCTCTTAACCTATTTTGGAGGGGAAAGATCATATTTGCTAATTTTATGCCTAATATGATTAAACATTGTGAAAACAATATCAAAAATTAAAAACACGATTTAAAATTAAGCTGCTTACCATATTTTGAAGAACAAAAATTCACTTTAGAATGGAAAAAAAGTACAATAAACGGAGCACCACATGTGCAGAATGAGATCTAAATTGAGACTGTTTTGACAGATGCACAAAGCTTGGTCACGTGAGACGCAGTGTAGCCAAACTAATTATCACACTAAAAGAAAGTATCCAAGGAACACACAAAAATACCCACTGCTACATAAAATGAACCGTTATTATTATCAGAGCAGGAAAATGCACTTCCCCGAATACTTTAGCTTGAATTGATTCTTAATTGTGTGAAAAACATCTTAATAAGTCTATACCTAGAGGCAAACAAAGTAAAATATTTTTTAATCAATATTGGTGGGGCTTGGTGTTTTTGATTATTGTTTTGTTTATCATTGACAATATGGTTGAATCTTGTATATTTGTGAATTAAAAAAAAATTGGATTGTAACATGGAGTGGTAAGCCAAAACAACTGGTAACTGCTATGTTTCTGAAGTTGTCCCTCTCTCTCATATTATTTATTACGTTAATTTTTGCGTTGGATTTTACCGGATCTGTGTAAAATCAGGAAAATTTAATAACTTTTTAAGTACTGATTCAAGGTTACGAAGTTTACATATGTTACTGCTGATAAAATAATAGTAATAACTGAAATAAGGTTACACAATCTTCTTAAAAATCAATAAATCGTTAGGAAAGTTAAAATATAATAACATTTTTTTGTTTGACCTAAATAATTCAAACATTTTAATATTTAAATAATTAATCTTAAAACTAACCATTAGTTAATTACAACATTAAATTTATCCATAAACTATCATAATACATATATATCTTTAGTAATTTGACTCATTAAAATTGTTCACAATGTTTCCTCTATTAATAATTTTAATAGTAGAATAAATTGTATTTTAAAGGCTTGTCCTATCCTCAATTGGTTCTTCATAAACCTCGCCCATTTATCCTTTAACACACAAAAATGTCCAATAAAGTTGAAGTTGAATGGAAATATTTAAAAAGGTATTTTATTGTCTAATTACAAGTTTTCCACAACTTTCAATATTTTGGCATCGTTTGAATATATGTAGTACTTATGTAAATAAGAATATTAAGCTGTTAAATATATTGTTACTCTGGTTTTTGGTATCTCAATTTATTTTTAACTCAACTTTTACAATAACTCAATTCAACTGATACAATAACTCCAACTGATAACATTAACATGTAACGTCTATCATAAAACTGAACTCTGACGTCAGGTCGTCGACTTATATAGCTTGCCTCGACCTTCTAGAACCTTCTCGAACAATCCGGACTTATTTTTGACAAGGAATGACATTTCGAGACGTTTTTGGACTATCCTATCTTCTTTATTTACTCGTACCTTTACTTATGACGACCGCATCACGCTACAGGGTGCTGCGTAACAATATATATATATATATATATATATATATATATATATATATATATATATATATATATATATATATATATAATGTTAAATTAAAAAAATGTGTTTTCTAGCTTTTGCTCTTAC
Source organism: Psylliodes chrysocephalus (assembly GCA_927349885.1). Taxonomy (NCBI): domain Eukaryota; kingdom Metazoa; phylum Arthropoda; class Insecta; order Coleoptera; family Chrysomelidae; genus Psylliodes; species Psylliodes chrysocephalus. The sequence continues at coordinate 2,538,631 of OV651820.1, forward strand.
AAATTCTTTTATATCATAGTCAAAATCAATTTTATTGAGGATCTTTTGCTCTATAATTAAGATTGTCAAACCAGATAATCTTTCTTTCAAATAATTTTTAATAATTTTTGATTTTGAGAAGGATATTTCACCAGACGTTATAGACACAGGTAAAGTAAGTAAAATTCGTAATGAAATGGTAATATTTGGTAGAGATGAAGTTAGAATGTTTTCAAATATGTTATATTATAGAATGTCAAGGGGATTTGAAGCTTCAGATAATGAAACCAATCTTAAAGCCTTTATCTTGTTAAATAAATCATTTTTTTCTATGTCGGTCCTTCGTTTCCTGATCAGTTAGCTTTTGTTGTAGAGCACGACAACTTTTAAAAAGATCCTCGTCATTTAATTTAAAATTATCACTAAAAAATCGTATATGTCATATGCATAAACTAAAAGAAGAATAATAAATTCATCAATAGATGACACGGTAAGTCTTTAGCATTGGTACCAAGGCGAAGAACAAAAAGCACAAAATGTTGAGTAGAATATATAACACGTAAAATATTAATTTCTAACGCATATCTTTCACTACAAAAGCATATATTTATCAAGCTTTTTTGTGTTTATAAAGAGTCTACAGGTGCTTTACAGACAATTGATCTCTCTGGTACTTCTAACAATGTTAGAAAGATATTTGTTAATTATTTCTTCTATAGAAAAGAACAGCTGAGTAAAGGCAATACCTAAAAAGGCAGTGTAGTACAGTTTATAGCCCCTCTAAAAATTACATCGATAAAATAATTAAGCGTTGCTCTATCATTCAATTAAAACCATAATAGCCCTTAAGCAACCGATTTGACTGGAAGTCCAAAGGATTATCGTAAAAGGCAAATTAAATCAAATAAGTCAGCGGTAAACGTTCTTAAATTACAGGTCACTGTAAACGGCAATAATGCCAAATGCAAATAAATCGCTGAGACGTGACGTTATCCTTTACGCAACGTTTCTAAGACTGAAGAATGCCTTCCTCCGGGGTATCGGATGCAAAATAGTAATAGTCGTGTCAATCGGTATAATACGGTGTGGATTGTCAAGAACAAAGAACGGATGCTTAAGGATTACGTAGGGAACATGAAAAGTATTTGATTGCTGAAAAAATTTCAAAATATTATTCATTGTTTTGTATCGAAAAGTGATATTTATCGAAGGATTTTTAATTTTATGCACGATGGATTAGGTATCTAAATTTTTCTTGGTAATTGAATATCTACAAAGAACTCCAGGGTTATGTAATTGTTAAACTGAATGTACTAAAATGAACTACATTTAAGTCAATACAATTTTCTGATATATATTTTATTATATTTATTTAGTTTTTGAACTATTAACTTCTTCAATTGTTTCTTCTTCCAAGTTTCCTTTTGAGCCTTTTGTTGAATCTTAAGTTGTCCAGTGATTGCAGCGTTGACCCTCATGTTTCACAGCAAACCTCTATTTCTTCTTTGACTGTTAACATCTTCAGATCTTTGTGAAGACATTTATTTTATAAATACCTATGTGTAGAAGCTATTTAAATTTGATTATCGAACATAACGAATATATAATCAAATAGTGATTGATTGATAAGGTTTCGGCTGTATGAAGTTCCTTACTTCATCAAATAGGAATGAAGACAATCAAATATGGTGTGCTGGATAGCTCATCATTATAAGATAGACTTTAGAGCAGCCATATTCAACCTTTTTTTTCCTTTGGACTACATTTGTATGTGTGCTATATTAGACCGGCTGCAATATTTTTGAATGATGACCTTTTTTAGGCCATCTATCTAAAATTAGTGAGTGGGGACCTCTAATAAATAAAACATAATTATAACAAAGCTTCAAACTGTTTAATAACTTCACTGAAGAAGGTATTGAAAACATTGTTCATAAAATATAAACTAGTAAAAAAGGAGAAAAAATGTCACTTAGCTTATTTTAGCTCTACATACAAATCATAATTCAATATGTCACTATCTTCAATCGAAGATTATTGGATACTAGTATATTGTGATAATAATGGTGAAATTCATCAGGTGTAACACCTGATTTTGCAAAATTTTAGTAAATCTTTCTTCTTGAACTTTTTTGTAAGTATTTTCAAAACTTTGTTTCATCCTTTCATGCATCCCTCTGAATAAATGCTGTGCAAGTTTGGCATATAAAGCTGTATATCACCCTTGCCCATTGATAAATTAGATCTATTTTTTCTGGTGGAATGTATTTAGGATAGATGTATCTTTCGATACAAGTTGTCTATTGGAAAGTATGGTTAAAATTCAAATTCATCTGTTACCACTAATACTTTTATTTACGAATTTTCACATAAAGATTCGCTCGTTACAGCTTGACCAATCAATCGTTAAATCTTGACCAAACAATCATCCGTTCACCACGGAAATTCGGACATCATGTGTTATTATCTAATAGTTGTTGAAGATTAGCTGTAACGTGGAAAGAAAGGGTGACGTAATTATCTCATGGATTTCGGAACATTCGAGAAAGTCCAGAAACGGCTCTAGTCATAACAAAACAAATGGCGTGGGCACAATGTTGAAGTATTTCAACAAACACATTCAACAAAAATAAGTAGAGGCAAACCACTCCCGAAATATTGGTACGTTTTTACTCGAAATCACCGTAATCACTACAAAATTCCAAACGTTTATTTAAAAATTAGCATGCTATTTGGTGCTGCGACCAATAATAGTGTTTTGGACCTCAAAAAAAGCCGCTGGTTAAGTATGGCTACTTTAGAGCTATCGAATATGGAATAAAAATGTAGTGGGATGTATAAACTTTGTAGCTACTGTCTTCGTTTGGGCTATTTTAGTAATACAAATTATTTTATTGAGCATAAAGAATAACACTGTTTAGGTTCTTATAAAAAAAAAGGTATGCACTTTATATTATTCATTTCTGGTTGGTATTTAAATAGCTTGGCTCTTCGATTAAGTTTGTAGGTAGCACCTATAATTAAAATAGCGAAAAATTGTATATTTTAAATATTTTGAAATTGGTGTATGAGCATGCGTAGAGAGTTTATGAATTCGTTAGTAATGCCAAACACTGTTATTGGTTTACATTTTAAAATACATGATTTATAAGCGAAAATTTTAACATGGTTGTGTAGCAGGTTGTGTAGTTCTTATTTTTAAGATTTAAAAAAAATTATTTGAAAAAGTTGCATATTAAAATTATTTTTATACACAAAAATGTATCAATTTAGGATTTCACTCTGTTTAAAATGTAAGATTAAGACAAAAATCCGAAAAGTTTGCAATATGTGTTTATTACTTTATACAAAGATTTAATACGACGAGATTATTAACAACAAAATATCGTTTTTCAGTTTATTGTTATGATATACGAGACACTTATTGTCACGTACCATATATTATTCGAATGAATAACAAGGTAGAAAAGGTCAAGAGAAACTAATCATTTATAGTGTTAACATCTCGTAAAGAAGAAGTTACGTTTGTTTGAAATCAAGTTAATATTTTTCTAGAAAAAACGTTTGGTGGTTTAAATAAAAAAAAAATTATAAGTTTCATGTACTTTCATAAAATCCAATATAAGTTTTTGTTTTTAGTAATCCAAAATCTCGTAGGATCTTCCCCCATCTACTTATTACTTTAACTACAGATTTGTGAAGATTTGTATTAATTTATAAACTTATTTTTAGCTTATAATTCTGTAAGTAGGTTAAATACCATTTCTAATTTCTTCGCTTTGGTCTAAAAACGTTTCTAAAGGACCCGATGATGATTTATAGTTTGTCTTGATAAAAGGATGCCCAGTGATAAATTCATTGTCCATTCTGTTCCATTTTCTGCTTTCTCTTTCTCTTATGTTAACGCAATTGCAAGTGACAGGCTTATTAAGATGATCTGCACTTCTAGCACAACAAATTTTAATCAAATTGTCATTTATAATTACTTTATATTGAATTTTTCAATCACACAGATTAAATGGTTATTACATGTCAAACAAATGAAATTGTTTGTAATAAAAAGATTTGATTTTATTATAAGAGATTAATTTTAGTTTTAGTAATGTGTATATTTTTGTTTTTCTTTTTGACTCTTAAAAACAGTACATTATGTACGTAATCTTCAATAATATGAGGATCTGGGGATCTCACGTGACAAAACTTCAGAAGTAACCTCAAAACATTTTGACTTATTTTATATAACTTAGAGACTAGTCGTTATAAAGTTCTTGAATAAATTACATTTGTTCAATTTGTTAACTAATTTTAAGGCACATAAATGATAAAAATCATAGAAATTATTTATTTAAGAAGCTTAACAAAAACAGTTATAGAATGGACCATAATATATATATGAGGATCATAATAAAATTCTAAAATTACGCGACTGTTACATTTGATCTTGAATTCGACTGATATAATGTGAAATTCATCTAACAATTCTCAAGAGGGAAAATATCTAATAGCCCTCGTATATACAGGTGGAGTCAAGCGGCTACTTACCGGTAAATGGCAATATCGATATCATATCTTTTTTTTCCTGCATATACATACAGCATTTAATAATAATAATAATAATAATAACGTCTTTATTATTTCTATAAAAATACAAAACAAAATATTATTATTTTATAATAAAACAAAATATAGAAATAATTGGCGAAGTTCATCCTTTGTAAATGTTTGATCATTTACAAAGCATGTTCTACCACTTAACCCTTTATTATTCACTGAATATTTAATTTTGCTAGCACTGTATATGTGTACAGTATGGATCATTGTTTTGTAGAATTGACTTGATGTCCTCTAGAGTAATATGGGAAACTATACGATTTTTAAATGTAGTATACATTTTTTAACGCCGTTTCCTAGTCTAGCAGCCGAAGCAGGGATAGATATCCTAAGGCGAGACGCCACAAAGTAGAGCGGAGCATACGAACCTTTCCAAACAAACTCTAAATACATTATAAATCCCCATAAGATATTTTGATGTGTTTATTTGAAACCGCTACTTTAATAAATCGAAAATATGTGTGTCAATTCAACAATTGCTGCCGGAAAACGCCTCCAAAGTGAAGCATTTACTATTATTTTAAGCATAAAAGTACTTTTGAGGTTATGTTGTTATGTTTAACTGCAATTTTAAACAATAATTTAGTCATACGACTGTAATTTGTTTTATTTTATATTTTTTTTTCTAAGACTACTTCAGAATGCTCATGTGTTTTGTACACAACTGTAAGTATTATGCAGTAAGCAAAAAATTAGTTAAGCAAAAAATTAGTTAATTTTTTGTATTTCCTATAAAATCTGTTGAAAGAAATAATGGATTATTCTGATGAGGTAACTATTTGATGGCATAAATAGGAAAACGTATAATTTATAAACTTTGGTTGTAGGGGACAAGATAAAGAGATATATATTGCTTTGCAGTTGTCACTTTACAAATGAGGATTAAAAAAACGGACCAACCAAAATGTTTGAATTTAATGTAATGAGAAAGTTTGCCTTTGCATTGCCTGAGAAACGTATGTTTATATAAAGTTATGTTTGCCATTAATTATCAATCATGTTATCCCTAGTGTAGATTGTAAGATGTGAGCAAACCTGAAATATTAAAATTGTTACACTACTAAAACTATCTTGCAAATATTGCAGAATTGTTTAATACCTTCCAATTTTTAAACTGAAGTTTATTTTTTAATATTTCTTGTTTGATTAAAAAATATATTTTTTGTTGCCTTGTTTGTATAATTTAGCATTTTCAAAAATATTAGGTGTATTGGTAATTTGGATCCTCTAGGTATTAAATAAAATTAAGAGTGTTGATAAAATAATGTTTTTTTTTCTTATAAATTCACACTTAAAATGGTTTTAAATTTATCTATCTTAAGTCTGTCGAAAATAACAATAATAGAATTTTTTCCAATAAGTATCAAGCACTCATATTATGATTATGGTAGACACTTAACAGGTCATATCCCACATACCTACATGCTCTACTAGATATTTAATCCTATAAGTACCTATCGAAACATTGATATATTATCTACAATTTTAACAATAATTTTAAAGCTGAAACAAAATTATAAAATATTGTGTTTTCTATTATTTACTAAAACTAAAACTAGAAAGCAAGAATACTTTTAAATGTACTGTGAAATAGACATAGAAAGGGTCATGTTATGGAAAATTATGTGTGATAACATTTTACAATGTGTTTTTCACTATTATAGTTCACAAATTTCTGTAATTTTCCAATTATGTGCTGCTATTTCAAACTTTTAGTATGCTGTCATAAAATAAGTCGAAGAACATTATTGTTTAATCTGTTTATTTTAGCTATGGCCTATTCGTTTTTAAATAAGTAGAGATTTCCCTACGATGTTTTTTCCAATCATAATAATAAAAAAAATTCCATATGGATCCAATTTTATGGCACACACACTGTATATGTATATATTTCGTCATGCTAAAAGTAAATAAAATTCACTTATTCTACTTATTTTTTTTATTTGGATGATTCAACTTTTTGTTCATAATATTTTAGAATTTTTCAATTATTAGTATATTTCTGGTAAAATTTCAATAATTTAAGAAGTCCACTTTTTTTATTTAAATATTAGGGTTATTTATTAATTTAATAGTATTTTACAAATAAATAATGGGATAATTTATTTCAGGTAAAGCCCTAGCCTGTTAGATCTATAGCAAACTCAGTTACTGAGGCCCTTCCTATGGGGCCTCATTATTGCATTCCCCCATTTTTTAAAACGTTTTTTCATGTTTCCGATCATTCTGAGTCCGAAAATGCAAACAAAAAAAATTCGTCTTATCGTCTTTGTGTATAACTCTAGAAAGAAAGTTCTGATTGACTTGCGGTTTTGATTTTCTTAAATAATTACTTCTAACTTAGAACCCTATTGATTTTCAGAATTTTCGGTTCATCCTAACTACTTTAATATCAATTTTTTTAAAATCCGCCTATACATTTCTTATGTGACAATTTTAGGAATTCCAATCATTTCTAACGTCTAACATTCTTAACATTTCATAAATTGCAAACATTCTCTAACGACCTATCAAACAACAGCTCTTGATAGTAAAGGTGAGATTTCTAAGGCGGGTTGCGACCTTCATACTTGCAACCATAGCCATTTTGGAGGCTATTTTTTATTCGAAATTAGTCGCCAAGTCTGCCAATTTATGAAAAATATATAAGCAGTTTCTTAAAAATAACTTTTTTATGGTGGGGCTAGCTTAAGTGTACTACTATTTTGCCCCTAGCCACAACAACACCTTCATCAAATTTACTGGCTCTCTGTCGCAACCCCATAGAATAATTAACCGGCCATTTTATTTGGCAAAAATCAGAATAATGCTTAGCTGTGCCTGTCAAGTATCAAGAAGTCAACTGTGATGTGTAAATGGCTCTTAAATGTCAAATTATTTAAAAATGTTTTTTTGGATATTTATTGCAAATAATTTGTAGTGTATTTCAATTCATAATACTACTATCGGCTTTCGGTCTTTTGTTTCAAGTTAAATCATTTCTCGTTTTTGTTACGCTACGAGTTTACCCTTATGGGCCTCAGTTTCGATAAAGTGGGAACCACCATTTTAGCGTCTCTCGAATTTTGGTAGATAATTTTTGACAAAAGTTTCTAAAATTTATACACTTTTTTTCCCAAGACTTTGTCAGCCAAATACCTTCACTTAATGCTCCTACGATGGATTCGTATGGTTTTGGAGGATATAATTCTTCTGTTGTTTTACTGATACACTCTTTAGTGGATGGTACATTCCATGTGTAAGCTTTATCAATATCTGATACATAATAATTCCCAAAAAGGGCTAGGGTTGCAATGTGATAGTATTTGATCCATCTAGGACAAGCACAAGATGCACAAATAATATATCCAGATATTTAACGTAATTTGTAATATAAGTAATTTTTTTTGTTGATACCTATACTTAAATTTTTGTATTGATTATAGAAATAAAAAAAAGAATGATGTGATTGTAACTCACATCTGTTCTGATTCTGATATTAATCCCTACAATAACAGAGCATATAAAGTAGAAAAACGTAATCCTAGAAAAGCAGAAAATACGATAGTTATAAATAGTTGTGAAACCAATAAGAATACTTTTTTTTCTTGTAGTTTTTAGGTGTTTGTAGATCAAATGAAACTTGTGTGTGTGGTTATAACTTTCGGCACTGATCAGTGCCTTCTTCAGTAGTTTTTATTGGAAAAATTTGTTTCTTTTGTCATTTAAACCTTGTTTTTTATACATAGTGAGTTTACATCCGAAATTCTTTGATACAGAACTTGGGGTGTGTCATTAACATTGTTAAAAATTAGTGCCGAAAGCTATAACTACACACACGAGTTTCATTTGATCTACAAACACCTAAAAGCTCAAGAACTACAAGAAAAACTATAAAATTTATAGTTTTTTTTTAATTAAGGCGTAAGAATTTAGAAAAGAAAGCAGATACTTCTTTTTGTAAAGTATCAATAATATTACCTAATAAATCAGAGTTTGAAACTTTTCATGTAAGGAAATAGATAATACAGGGAAAATTTTAAACTAAAATAAATACACTAAAACCTAAAAGAAGGAATATTAAGATAGTTTAGATACATTAAACGAATCAACAGTGCCTAAAAGATTAACTAAAATGATATTCGAAACAAGAAGTGGACAAGAAAGAAAACAAGATACAAACAAAAAAAATTAAGAGAATAATAAAGAAAAAGGACGGAAATTCCCATAAATAAAAAACTCAACTCTGCATTACCATAAAAGAGGAAAACAAGAAAATAGAGAATAAGGCATGTAAGAAATATGACGACAACAGCTATGCTATGAAATACGACACCTCAGCAAATTTAAGACTTTATTAAATGGATTTTTCGTCTAAATACATTAAGATTTGTTGATGTTAAAGAATAGGTATATACTTATGATGGGAAAACCTTAGGCATTCAGTATTGATTGGTAAACGAACCAAAAACGAACAGTTCTGTCTGTTTTTATAATACAATCTTTACTTTTTAAATATAATTGTTTTGTTTTATAAAATAGTTTATTTTCAACATTCTTACAGGCAGTAAACGAAAAACTTCTTAAGAAGGCAAATATAAAAAAAAATCACGATTTATTCGTCAATTTCTTCACGAATTAAATTACGAAGAAATTGAATTAATGTAAAATTCACAACATCTACCGACATATCAGTAACTTAAATTACTTGCATAAATAAAAACAACAAGTGTCAATTATAAAACCGGCAAATTGACGCTGCATTTTCTACGCCTTCGCATGTTACGTATTTGTTTACAATATTATTTAATTAAAAATATATTCTCCCCCTCGTATACGATCGCGCGTAACCAAACAGCATCGCATCGAGTACGCCGGCAAATTTCATTCGCTTCGTCGAAGTAGGCCATGGGTTGAAAGACTCGTACCAAGGACATCGAGGTCCGCGATATAAACGTACGATTCTCACTCACTAAAACTTGTCTTATTATGTATGATGATAACAAATACCTACTTAGGTGGAGTTACCCTGACGATAACGGTGTTATCGCTCGAAGCACTTGAATCATCTATTATTGAAAGGTAGGGTATTATCAGGCTGTTTTTACAGTTAAATGGAATAATTTCCAAAATTGAAAACAAGGATAATAATGGATAATAGTGCATACGCCGGATTTTGATCCGTGTTTTTGATTAATAAATTATAGTATAAACTATTTTTTTAATTATATACTCAAAATTTTAGTTGAAATCAAGTAATAATCAGTTGTAGAAGAAGAATACTTTTATTTAGCTATGTTATTTAGTGTTACATAAATTTATAGCAATTCAAAAAAAAATAGAATAAACAATCATAAGATTAAAAATTACAAACAATAATCTAAAACAATAAAATAAAATACGAAAACCTAATGGTACAAAGATAAAAATGCATTATTACAAACAGTAGCGTATCCAGACATTTTTCGGGGGGGTTTCTGAGACCTATAGGGGAGGTTAACAAACATTTAATAGCGATCAGCGACCCCCAAAACCCCCGTGACTACGCCCCTGACTACAAACGAAAATACTTTTAGGGGATCTTGAAGGAGAACACCCAGCAAGAATGTACCATCAACAGGGAAATGAATGGAAACGAACATGTTATACTTAAAAATTTAGAAATATAACTGTGGTTTTCAAAGTAAATTTTCAATAATTTTTTAAAGTAAAATAAGTTTATTAATTTTAAATTAGTAGGAAGTGCATTATATAGGCCTAATGTCATATGGGTTTTTTGTGTTTTTAATAACCTATATCTAGGTAGTCGAATTAGGTTAGCATTTCTAGTGCCATAAGTGAATACTGGACTAAGTAAGAAATGAGGAAACTCTTCTTTGAATTTCAATAAGACTGATATACATATACAGAGACGGAAGAGTCATAATTTTATGTGTGACAAATAAGTTTCTACAAGAGTCCCTATACCCGACATTTGACAAAATTCTTATTGCTCTTTTTTGTTGAACGAAAATATCTTCAGACTCAACCGAGTTTCCCCATAACAAGATTCCATATGATATATGAGAATGAAAAAGAGAAAAGTAAGCTATTTTTAAAGTACGTAACTAGTTATGTTTTTTAATTGACGAAGTAAGAACAAGGAACTAGATAACTTTTTTTCAATTGTCCAATATGACTGGACCAGTTTAGCTTATTGTCTATAGCAAAATCTAACAACTTTACAGTTTTAGGATCTGGTAATGGTGCAAATAAATTCACATGCTTATCCCAAACTTTATCAATTAAAATGACATGGGCTACGTAGGATAAAAACAATTACCAATAATAATAATATATCAAACAAACATTAGTATTATAATTATACACAGTCTGCAAAGAATAGAAGATTTTTTGTTTTCCCCACTTTTGTTCTTTGAAGAAAGAAACGTTTCATTTTAATACGAATTTTTCTAAATTATGAAGCACATCGATTTGTGAAACTGCACTGCGTTACAAAATATTTATAATAGTTTTGTGGATACTAAAAAGTGAATGACTCCTTTTACCCTAAATATCCTGGCCACTATAGAAATAACTTTACAAAATGTTACGTATAGCGAAACAACTATAGTCGTCACGAAGGACATAAATTAAACACTAACGTGTAAAGTAATTTTTCTTTACATATACTTCAAAGTTACGCCAATAAACCAAAATGTCCAACACCACTGTTTGGGTGACAATATGTTCGTTTAATAAATGAACAACTAAATAAATAATATGTATGAAATTAACTGAACTTATTCCAACATATTTATAAAAGGTGCAATACCAGCAGTACCAACAACTGAATATTGGAAGAAAATACCGTAAAAGTGGGAACACTGTTAGAAGTCCTTTAGGGATATAAGGCTGAAATTCCCATTTAGAAGTCAAGAATATCCATGAGTACATCTTGAATATTAACAAAAAACTAACAAATACAATAATCATCGAAATTTAGTTGAACCAAACCCAAACAACCACATTTTATATTCAAAGTAAGTGTTACTTATTGGTGAAAGCTTATTTAAAAATAGTATACTTCCCAAATTATAGATGAGATCAAAAAATATAAGCTCTATCTTTGCCGTTACAGAAGTATAATATGATTTTACAAATGATTCAAACAAAGCACAATAGTACAGTTAGCTGTTATGATGAGAATAATATTATAGTAACTTCACTAAAGTAAAACCACTGAATAATTATCTAAAGAAAGAAGGAGTTGATAGATTCGCTTTTACAAAACCTAGCGGGGTATCAGACATGGATGTATTACCTTGATAAATAATTTTAAAATTGTAAGTCCTTCAAAAATTATATAAAAATAACTCAATTTACAGTTACTGATGTTTCATTAAAAATAAAAATCTTACAAGATTTGTAACACTAAAAAATAACATTTTGATTAATCAAGTGACTCTTGGTGATTGGTGGGTTTAGATTTTTTTATAGATTTCGTAAAAAACAAATCACAGAACAGTCCATGCTTAAAAAGAGAAGAATACCTATGCGAATAATTTTTTCAAACGTATCATATAATCTAAGTACAGACTTCAACTTACGTATGAACATCTTGAGGATCGTTTATGAAAAAAGAATATCTTCAGATTATGAGGTCAATGAAATGTAATGCAAAAAATCATGCACATTGATTTTGAGATTTATATCTTTTATAGAGTATGTATGTTAAAACTACTAATTTTGTTTGACAAGTTAGGACCTTTTTGTTTTTTAGAAATGCCCTCTGGGGTTGCAAAGTAAAAAAAAACTATGTTAGGACTCCATTAAATATTTCGATTTTCAAAAGGGTTCTGTCAACAAAAAAGTTTGAGACCCACTGGTTTAATTTATCTTATTCTTAGAATTCGTCTTCTTGAAATGTAGTATAGTCTTCTTCAATTGAATTTTCTCTCATCCTCTATTTATCCCACAAGTTTTAGCCCATCAGTTGCCAAGTTGACTTAAGATTTTTAGTAGACAGGATTTTTAATTTGTTACTCTCTGTAAAGTGACAACACCAACTTTGTGTTGATACTTAAATATTTTACATAACATTTATAATAAAGATTAGTTTTCACTCCATTTAGGTGCAACAATTATTCTTCTTAATTTGTTGTCATTATACAATATAAACGACAAATTAAGCAAATTAATCAGATGTATTTCCAAACTGTTTATCAGTAAATTAAGATTGAAAATAGGAAAACGTATTATATCTGGTTGATACAGTTATTAACAGATTACTAACGAGCAGTTGTCAATTTACGATCTACATCTAATATAATCGATTATATCTATATATACCCACCTGCAGACAACGTAAATTTGAAAAGTTAAAAAAGTGAAAGTTGCCATTAATTCAGCCGGTACATAAATGTTCCTACTAAATAAATAATAACATGTGTGTGTTATATAAGCCGAATAAACATAGCATTACCTAATACCATTAATTAAAAAAATGTATATACATTTTATAGCTGATTGTTCCTGGTGATTATCACTCATACTCTAATGGTTAATTAAAACTTGTTGAAAAAAATTTAATGTAACCGTTCTCAAATCTCTGCTCACATACAATGTGAAAACTATTTATACACGTTGTCCCAAAACTTATTCGAATAATTTTGGAGAAAATGGGAGGGGTCTTTTTTTTTCTTCATTATTTAAAGTCGACTTATTACTAACTACATTATTAAATAAGTTAAAATTCTTAAAGCTTGTTCAATTTTACATAAAATATTTCCTAACTCTATCGATTTTTGCATTTTACGCTTTTAATTAGATCTATTGTATAAGTAGATTATTTTGATGCCTGCTATGATTACAAAAAAACGTCACATTATATGTCAAAATTAGAAAAATTCAATAATAATTTGAAATATATATTTTATTTTTCTACTATCAATAACAAACTAATATGATAATGATACATTTGTTTACATCAGTTTTTTAAGATCATTTTCAATTACTCAACTTTGTATCAATATAACAAAAATAATTTTCCTATTTTTATTACCCTATTTATTTATTTTAAAAATTTTAATTTTAAAATAAGCAAAACCAAACACATTGACAAAAATTTCCAACAAGAAAAACCTGTAAAAGATTACCCATCCTCTTTTATTCAATGAAAAATATTTTCTATAATGTTAAGGACGTTAAACGCATGATAAATAAAATCATATGGCAACAAGTAAGTTCTACCTCCATCCAGGCAACCATTTGTACATATTTTTTTTTATCACTTTTTTGACTTGGGTCAAAATTTGTAAGTAGAAGAGGTCTAAGGGTATCAGGACACTACTTCCAAAGTCACCGCTAGATGGCGCCACCTGTCGGTGGTGGACAATTGAAACCATCCTTTGCCGAGTTGCAAACCACCTAACCGAGATTCAATTATCCACCACTGACAGGTGGCGCTATCTAGCGGCGACTTTGAAAGTAGTGTCCTGATACCCTTAGATCTCTTCTACTTTAGAAGTTTGTGCAATAAGAGATAGATATGGACAATCCACTCGAAATGTACAGTATATTTTTTCTACGATCCACTAAATTATTTTAGGTTATTAAGATAAAATAACTAATTTAAAAATAATTTATGAGGCCAGATTTGAGCACAGGCTCTCGCATGGCAGTAAAATGCCCTTATCTCACCTCCATCAACATATTTACGGCTTTAGTTTTAATACTCGTTATTAAATTGATTTTATATAGTTCGATTATAATTTATAATTTATTTGTAAATATAGACGAAAAAAAAAATAGAAATACTATTATTTATCGATTCTAAACAAAAATAACTTATTTTTACGTATGTTTAATCTCAATTACTAAAAAAATATACTAACAATTAGTTTGACAGAATTGTCACTGAGTTAAAATTTAAAAATAATAGTAGCCGAAATTTGAACTCGGGTCTCTCGCGTGGAAGACAAACGCCATCTTCTCACCTTCACCGCCAAATTTAGGATTTTTAGTTCTTATACTCGTAATTAAATTAGTTTCTTATAGTTTGATTAAAATTTTAAATGTATTTCAAAATATGGACGAAACAAAACTAGAAATGCTATTATTTATCGATTCTACACAAAAATAACCCATTTCAATGTATATTTAATCTCAGTAACTTAAAAATATACCGACAATTGACACTTATTTAAAATTTTAAAAATAATAGCAGTTGGGTGACCAAAATATGAACTGTGATTGGTGGATTTTGTTTTTTTTGCAGTGTTTTCACTACCTAGAGGAAATGAAATATATTCGTTCAGTTGAACGCAATAGTATACTTTTTCGTTTTGTAGTTTGTACGTAGATAAGCTAATAGCCATGTGGGTGTAGAAAATAGAAATTAATACAACAAGAGTGTATATGATAAGTCATATCACACGAAGATAAAGTTTGAATACCACGCCTTAGGTGCAGTGCTCAATACGGACCTACCAAAGAAAATTTACTTAATTTTAAAAACGAATTTATAAGAAAATACATTTTTGTACAACTACATGAATATTGTCTATTTTACATACAGACTACAAAACGAAAAACTAGACCGTTTCGTTCTACTAAACGGATATAATTTCATATCCATTCTAATAAGAATACTGCACTGATATGAAAATCCAACAATTACTCTTTATATTTGATGACAGGGGTACTATTTTTTTTTAATTTTAGATCTGTTACAATGCTGTCAAACTAATTGTCAGTATATTTTTAGTTATTGCGAACAAAAATAATTAAAATGAGTTAATTTTATGAAGAATTGATAAATAATTCAATACATATTCATCTATATTTACAAATGTATTGTAAATTTTAATGGAAATATATAAATAACACTAATCTAATTGTTTTCATTAAAAAAGTGGTTAGAGATAAAGTACTATGTTCCTAGGCAGAAGTTCTAAGGTTAACATCAAGGATGATATTTTATTTTAATACCCTATAAATTAATTTTTTAAATGTTGTAGTGAATCGTAGCAAAAATATACTATATAACTCGAGTGGATTGTCTGTATTCACTGATGTTGCACAAAATACTATTTTTTATTAGTGTGCGGAAAATTTCACCTTTTCATATTTCAGTTTAAGAAAATGTACTTTATATATACAGTATGTCCCCTAAGTTGGAATCATGGAAAACTTTTTTATTATTAATTTTAGGAAAAAAGTTATTTTTCATAAGAAGTTCTGCACTATCTAAAACCTAGAATACAGTGTGCAAACCACCCTACATCGCGTTTAGGTGCAGTTTGCCTACACCTTGGAATTGGAAGGGAGTGGATGTGCGCGTGTGCGAGATCGAGACTGGTTGGTGACGGTGACCGGCTTAGGTTGCCTTTTGGCTTTTTTTTTGGTTATGTCGATTTTCGTTTCGTGTAAAACTAAAACCCTGTTTAGTTTAAATTAACAATTAATATTAGTTTTAAGAATATTGTTGAGTTTGTTTTGGTGTTCTTTGTTGATTTGTCACGTAAGTATCTGGCCAGGGGTAATATTGTATGTATTTTTGAGGTTATTTTATCATTAAAAGTTGATAACATTTGCTTGTGTGTATCTGAATGTTGTATCATTTTACCCTTAATCTGAAGAACCTTCTTTACGAGGTTTCTCAAAAAATATGAGTTTTACTCAAGGGTTAAGTAGGTACCTTTAAATTTAACAATATCGAAAAATAAATAAATTATAAATTCTAACGCGGTTTGACATTTACTGTCAACATTTCCTTCTATCAACAAATTATTTGTATGTCAGTGCATCCTAGATTACATGTAACTACAGTTAAATTTGCATTATTGTAGACATATGTTTTAAAAATAATTTTATTAATGTAAATGGATATACTTGCATATTTAAACGTAACTTTTAATTCTGATCAACTTTGTTTAGTAACATTGTCACGGTGCCATCTTTCATTTTACAGATAAGAGGAGACAAATATAAAAAATGCATTTTTTTTAAAGAAATCCAAAATGTTCGAAAAATTCGAAAACCGTAAGACTTTGTACTAGGGTATGTTTGGCTTAATTAAGTCTAAATGACCTCCCCTATCACCTCCCCAAGACTTTGCATCGATCTTCCAAACACCCTGTATAATGTTCTTATACGAGGGTGTATCAAATATAAACGGGATTTCATTTGTAAACATTTTTAACTTTATATAAATAAGTTTTCAAACATACATTATTCTTCTACATACATTCCCTAGAAATATATTTTTTCCATCGAATTGGTAGCTTTTTTATCCCAGCATCGTAGAAACTCTTCGGACGTTCCTCTAGCCATTGGAGCACAAATGCTTTCACCGTTTCGTTATCGTCGAGACGCTGGCCTCCAAGCGATTTTTTAAGGGGTCCAAGAGGATGGAAGTCACAAGAGGAAAGGTCTGGACTATAGGGAGGATGTTCCAGTATTTCCCATTCAAATGTTTTCGATTTTTCCATCATGACATAAGCCACATGAGGTCTGGCGTTGGCATGCAAAAGAATGACAGTTCTGACCGATTGCTTCTTCCTTTTTCTTCGAAATTTTGTGGTTTGAGTAACTCAGCAATATTGTGCATTAATCATGCGATTCATGCGTTGATCGTGTAGAAGGTCAACGTGAAAAACACCTAGCGGATCAAAAAATTCTGTTGCCATTACCTATCCGGCTGACAATCGCGTCTTTGCTTTTACGGGTGTACCTTTTCAGGCCCTCCAGAAAATTCTGAGTGTCATGCAAATACACGGGTTCTAATAGAGTGTTATCCCCAAACTGTGCCTGCAATCGTCGCAAAATTTCGGGGGTTTTATGCCCTCCTTTGCCATTGGTTGCTCCACGAAGACATGTACTTCTTTCTCGCTCATGTTTTTTTGCATACCAAAGAGACGCGAGCCAATTTGGATCGGTTTGCTCCCCTCCCCAAAGGTAAAGGCTAACTGCCCATCAATTCTTTCCAGATCAATAACCGCTCAGGAATTTTTAATCCAAACAGTCCCGTTTATATTTGATATACCCTCGTACAAAGCACTGTTTTATTATATAAAAAAGAGGTAGGATATACGAGTAATACTGGTTTTTTGTAAATAATTTTGATTATACGATTTTGGATTACAAAAAGGGGTTGCAATATCATATAGTCCATATGATACCATATCGCAAAATAGATTCAACCAGCGAGTTGTAAATAATAATTAGTAAACTTTTAACTTCTAACTTTGGTTGTTAATGATTGAATGTGATCAACCCATTTCATATTTTGATCAATTATGATACCGAGGTATTTTGTTATGCTTTTCATTTCAATTATAAGGTTGTCATTTATACTCTCTATGGATCTACTTTAACACAAAAATAGTTTTGTGGCTATAAGTTGCTATAACCTATAGCTACAAAACTATTTTTTTGTTAAAGTAGACCCCTAGTGAGCTTGAAACCATTTTAAATTTTTACACAGGTAGGCTTAAGCGACAAAGGATGCAAATATTTTTACATGAACATATTTAAAAGGGACCAAATATGTTTAGATAAATAGGCGAAGTTAGAAGCCCAAATACTTTAGATGAGCTGGGTTAAGAGGTAAAGGGGCCAATTATTATTGGATAAATTGCTCGAAAAAGTCTGTAAACCTTAATCAAAAGGCGATACAGAATGGTTTTAAAATTCAAGGATCGTGAAAATCATCACATGGTTTAGCCGCCAATGTTTCACAAACCAAAAATTTAAACGTCTTAATACTACTATCAGCTCTCGGTCTTTCGTTCCAAGTTAAATCATTTCTCGTTTTTTTTTTACCCTTGTGGGCCTCAGTCTTGATAAGGTGGGAACCACCATTTTAGCGTCTATCGAATTTTCGTTATTTTTAGTTATTTTTTGTCAGTACTTACTGTATTGCGTCGTAAAGCTAGTTATTGCAGTCACGTACCTGTAACAAAAAGAGAATAAATAAGTAACAAACATTACCTTATAAGTTCAAAATATCTATTGCGAATACCGAGTTGCGTCAAAAATCATTGAGAGTGAACTCTCGTGAACCCGAAATGTTTACCACTATGACAGTAGCAATAAGAAACTTTCAAAAACCAATGACTATCA
This sequence comes from Psylliodes chrysocephalus, assembly GCA_927349885.1. Taxonomy (NCBI): domain Eukaryota; kingdom Metazoa; phylum Arthropoda; class Insecta; order Coleoptera; family Chrysomelidae; genus Psylliodes; species Psylliodes chrysocephalus. The sequence continues at coordinate 2,557,306 of OV651820.1, forward strand.
CAAAAATCCTTCATCGATTTATTAATTTCGTAGAAAAAACCCAAGCGCTATTAAAAATGTTCGCCGCGACTGTTGTATCAATCGGTTGTTTTCTCGTAAAGCGTTATTAATGACTAACAATCGGTCGCGTGATTTGACCTATTTTTTAATCGACCTAGAGGCTGGTGTTCAACTGAATATATTGAAATTTTAATCAGGTGTTACGGAGAACTTAACAAATATGTATTTCAGGTGGCTTGTTATTAATTCACGACGGTAGCACAAATAAATAAAAAAGTCATATGATTGAAAGTGAAATACTGGATTATGAATTATTCGGTTGCATAAAATTTTAATGTTCTCTTACTTTGTCGCTATATATTATCTAATAGTAAAATTATACATTTTATTAAATATCGATTTAAAAAAATCTAACCAGTTGCCTGCGGTTTGAAACTACCCTATCAACTATGGTAACCAAATCACCATACATCCAGAATAAAACCAATTTTGTACATCCATATTGTTGTGTATTCAATAAAGGATACCTTTTATTAGACGATAAACTATCTTTATTGGAACACTAGACAAAACAGTTTTTAAATAAACGAGCAAAGACAAACGCTCTTGTGCCGCCAAAGCTACATGACATGACTGTTGACTTATGTCATCAGTCATTGCATGTTTACAACTTACAATCATAACACATATATTTCAAATTATTACATTTTTTAAAACACTTTTTAACGGAAAATAGTTTTCGAGTTACCTATTGTACCTTTGTTATTTCTTATGGCAGCCATTTTGGATTTTTATGTAGTATTTACCTCTAAATTACCTTTTAATCGATGTGCCACATAGTATTAAAATTTTTAAACAATACCCTTAAATTAATAAAAAAATATTTTATTTAATTTGGCAACACAGCATTCATCTAAAATAGCATGTGATCGACGAAATTCATTTAATATTGAATATGTTGGTATGTAAACCTTGTAGAAATGACTGAAATAATCATGAGAAGATATTCATTTTTCTGATATTGTAATAGTGATTTTTAAAAGTTTAAATTTTCGGTTATTTGTGACCAGCGATTTTGACTGTAATTTCACAGTCACTTTGAAATGATATTTGCACTGAATGGTTGTACAATTGCATTAGTGACTGTAAAAACACATTGTTTACTTAAAAATTAAAAATATACTTGTAATATTTATTTTATAGTAAAAACTGCATTTTCACGCCAGCAAGTAATTGTATATTATAACATTACGACACTGTATATAATACGAGTATAACACTGCAAATTTTTTTGACTAGTTTTGACTAACACAGTCATCAAATTTCACAAAATTCTTGTTGAAAATACGGCCTTATTGTATATTTGCATTATATGTTAATAACTAGACATATGTATGTATTTTTACGAGGTAATGTAAATTTACAAAATGTTTGTAAAATTGCAAGTTTAAAACGGATTTATAAATACTCTATATACACAAAATATTTGTAAATTCACCTACAAATATTTATTTTGACAAGATTATTGTGATTTTCTATTAAGTACAGTAATTATGTAATTTTACAGAATTATTGTTAGATTACAAATATGACGCGAATAAATATTGCTCCTATTTTATTTCTACTAAGTACATTATACTTTGTGCCGTTTGAGAAAGATTTATTGATGTTTTTTCCTGAATATATTTTACTGAATCGTTGACATATTGAAAACAAACTAATAAAAAATTAGGATTTTATAAATTACTCATAAAAACTTTCATATGTAATGAGCTATCAAACATGAAATAATTAGGCATTCCAACGACTTGTCCAAATGACTACCAGTGGGTAGTGACAGTTTAGATATGGCAACCCTGTTATAATTTTGTCATTAACAGGATCAATGATGCATATATAGTTATATAGATTGCTCAAAGCTGATCGTTTGCGAGCGGCCATATTGCCTAACAAATATTTATTAATTTGAATCGGTTTAGCAAAAATGTGTTTAAAACCAATTTTCAGCCTTTGGATATTTAAAAAAATAATATAAAAATAATTGCTTACATTTTTACTTCAAGATATAAGCTTATGTTTATTTTTAAAACCATGGATGATCAATCTATATAACTATTTATAGCATTGACCCTATCAAACCACCAGGCTCACAGCGTTGCCATATTATAACATGTCATATGTCTGTCAGTGGCCTGTCATTTCAAAGGGTCAGTCTTTTTGTTTGGAATGTCTAATAGACTTCACTCCATATGCATGCGACTTGTAGAATAAGTTAAGAAAATAATAATAACTAGGAGGTAAATGAATATTTATTATTGTACTTTAAAAAGCAAACATTTTACAACATAATATACACATGATTCAAAATAAAAATGTATTTACTTATAAGAGTAAAACTTCATTTACAACCAAATAAGTTTTGTTTTTAAGCTCGTTTTAAATAAATAAATTCATGAATTTCTTTATGATAAAAACTGTATTACATTTGTGAAATCTTGTGTCATAATAATTTAACAAGTGTACTAACACAACAACAAAAGCTCCAACATCAATTTTTCTACACTACAACATCCATAACTTGGAACGAACTGATCTTTTAATGAATGCGTGTTTCTTCTAAAGTCATTGGACCAATTAAACACTGTGATTCTTAAAGAGTACTTAAGTAATCAAATGTTTCATTCAGATTAGCAAAACTCTCTTCCTGTGTTCATCGCTGTTTGCAATCAGTTCTGAAATCTTCACGGTCAAGCTACATTGCATTTTAAATCATTGCGAAAATCTTTTGTCTTTATTTGTGTTTTGAAACAACTCTATTCTGGAATGTAAAAGAGATATACTAGTACGAAAATAGATAAGAACTTCTTGTAAACGAAGGAAATTGTGCGTGTAATTCAGAAATAGTTTTTTTCTATTTCTGCTTTTCTAATAGCAAAAAAAATTAAACAAATTTAAAACGCCCACCTCAATGACCTGAAACCTGCTTTCGATAGAAGCCTTTGTTTATTGGCTGCTTTGTACAGTAGTCAATGTTGTAGTATTAACTGAATATTAGATGAAAGATCCATCAAATATGAAGTAGAATACCTGGTCTGCTAGAAAGTAGAAGGATCTAGAAGGAACCATATAAATTACAAGAAAATAGTATGGAGTTTAGGCCATGGAAAAAATAACGCACGTTGAATCGTACGATTTTTCTTTTTTTAATAGCACTTTGGATTTAATTTAGATGTATTTAGTTATAACGGTATGACACTTTCTGGGTTATGGCATAATTAAGAAATTGTTGATACTTCTCAATTTGAAGAAAATTTTCCAAAAATTGATATCTGGGTTTGCAAGTGTTTCACATCTTTCAGTTCTTTTTATTTAGCAGTACTTTATATTCCTCCATCTTTGTCTCTAGAGGCCGTTAAAAGATGGGATGTATTCACTAATAATAAAGTTTTGCTATTAGGAGACTTTAATTGTGCGAATTTTACTGAGAACAATCTAAAAGATAGAAAAACTCGCACAAACTATAATTTCTTGGCCGTACTAAATTTTGAACAATATAATAACATTTTAAATACTTATGATAAATTGTTAGACCTAGTAGTAAGCAGCATAAACTGTTCTGTAAATCGTGACTGTATACCATTGGTAAATGAGGATGCCTATCATCCATTTCTCTTAATTGAACTTTTCGGATTCTCTACAAATCAAAATAATTTCAGTATAAATAATAATAGCAAATTTTACAACTTTAAAAAAGCAAAATTTCTGTCTTTATATAATGAGTTTTTACACACTAATTGGAATTTTTTGGAAAATATTACTGATATTAATGTTGGCGTAGAAACCTTATATGAAATATTTGATCAACATGTTCCAATTTTTAAAAATTTCAAACATAAGTATTCAGTCTGGTATACTAGTAAAATCATAAAACTTATTAAAGAAAATGTTAAGTTCCATAGAAATATTGTTTACTACCAAGAATTTAGTAGACTTCGAATTAATATCAAACCTAAAATCAAGGAAGCATATGCATTATTTACAAAATATTCAAATCAAGCATCTGATGAACCAAAGTTATTCTGGTCATTTGTTAATAATAATTCTAGAATTCCTGGTAAAATGTTCTATAATGATGAATGGTATGATAATCCTGATTCGATAGTGAGTGCATTTAGTATATTCTTTGAAAGTGTCTATTCTTTGCCAGAAGATAGTAAAGACTTGAATTTGCAACTTAACTATGATCCTAATATGCTATTAAATATTATTTGTACTGAAGCAATAAGGGAAAAAGAAATCCTAGACGCTGGTAAAACAATTAAAAAATAAATTCACCTCGGGTTCAGACAAAATACCTTCTTTTCTCTTAAAAGATTGCTTAATGGTATTAATATATCTACTACACTCTTTTTAATCTAGTCATTAGAACTTCAGTCTTTCCAGATGTTTGGAAAGTAGGTAAAATCGGTTCCATATATAAATCTCAAGATCGCGCTGCTATAAACAATTATAGGCCAATATCCATTCTTAATAACGCTGCAAAACCATTAGAGGTCATCTTGTATAACCGTATCTATCTATCTGCTAAAAATCTTATATCTGTATATCAACATGGATATGGATTCATGACTTCAACTGTTACTAATCTGGCAGTTTTTAGTCAATATTTCTGTGAATCATTAGATAGTAGAGGACAGGTTGGTGGCCTTCGATAAAATCAGTCACAAAATAATTATACCAATTTCTCTAAGGCCTTCGATAAAATTAGTCACAAAATAATTTTGCAAAAGTTTTCTAGTTTAGGTTTTAATATTACTTATGTACATCTTCTTAAATCATATTTAACTAAGCCCAAACAATATGTTCGTTATAATGGATTTAGTTTTAATTACTTTACTTCAACTAGTGGAGTTCCTCAAGGGTCCAATTTAGGGCCACTATTGTTCTTAATATCTATTAACGATTTGTGTGACTCGCTAGAATGCAATATGTTAATGTTTGCAGATGACTTAAAATTATATACCAGTATCTCTAGTACAGTTGATTGTTTAACATTCCAAAATTAAATTAACCTATTGCAGGAATAGTGTCACAGAAATCGCCTCTTTTTAAATATTTCTAAATGTAAAATTGTGACTTATAGCCGCAAATATATTTCTCTGAATTTTCCTTTTTCCATTAATAATATTATTTTGGAAAGAACAGACACAAAAACGAGATCAAACTGATAATAACTGGCATTTAAAATAATAATATATTTCTTTAATCTAATTTTGACAGCATTTTGTGCGTTTTCGAGCATTTTGTTAAGTACATTTCGAATTATAACTACACAAATCCTTATACATAGACTCTCCTGTTAAAATTTGGCAACTATGTTAAATACAACGGGTATGCTTACAATCTGCATTTTGTAAACAAAATTAGTATTATTAGTAGCATTTTTCGTCGTTTAAAAAGTCAAATATTTTTTTATAAAGTTTTTAATTATTATAATAGTGTTTTTTAGTAGAATGTATAATGAATTTTTCCTATTCCGATGTAGCTTAAGATTTTGTATAAAAATTATGATTCTTTATTTTTAGTGTAGGTTTGTGTACCTACTGATGATTTTTGAATAACTTTTTACGAAATTATTCTAAAAAATAAAAACATTTCTGATTTATTCATATTGAGTATCATCATCCATTATGCAATACCAAAAGAATTAGATAACGACGACAAAATAAAAATAAATCATTAAATGATTAAAATACATTACACTTAAAAACTGGAAAGTAAGTGACTGGTTATTTTTTCGCTATTAAGTTATCTCACTGACCTATATAAGCTGCGAGTTCAATAAACTTAAAGATGATAAGAGTTACCAAAGAAAAATATACAAACAATGAAACGTATTTGCTTCTATTATACCAAATTATCATATTTACCGACATTATCACAAAAAACAATTGAAAATGTTTGCTCTTCTATTACGAAAAGGTGACAAAAGGGTTTATCTAGTTTTCATTATTCACAAACTACTTAAATCGGTATCGTGGGTTTTTTAAGCCCCATTACGGATAATCCTTTGATTTTCATTAAAAAGTAATTAGGTTTTTGGTTCTAGAATTTTACATAATTGATTTATTCAAAGAAAAGTTGTTTGACCCAAATTATATTTCGCAATAAAGTGCAATTAGTTTGTCCATTTAAAACTCTACTAATTAATGCTTTGAAAGAATCGCCTTTAATACACTACCCATTTACAAATAAATAAAAACCGTATGATACAATTTTGCAGCATATACAGTGATGACAATATCAAATTATGAGTCCTATCTATCAACTCTTTGGATAAGAAGAATATTTTATAAAGAATATTATGAAAAAAAAAGACAAATTCTCGCAGATAGGTAAAAAAGTACTGAAGAAAAATGATCCCAGTGTCTGCCAAGAAACAACAAAGGATGCTTTTTAGTCAGTAACCATCTAACACTGTCAGGTCAAGCACGAGATTTTTCCTCTTTAAATAATTTTCCAATCACTAAAAAAATCTATCAACCCATCTGATGTCTGGTTTAAAGCCCAATGCCCAACGACAAGAACAAACCTGCTATACAGACGGGTCCAAGACTGCGGAAGGTACTGGGGCGGGAGTATTCTCCAAAAACCCTGATATTAACCATAGCTATGCTATAGGAATACATTCCTCAGTATTTCAGGCCGAGGTATACGCAATTTTGCAATGTGCAAAAACAAACAATGAAAAAGCTGTCGAAAATCAGCATATTCAAATAATGTCAGACAGCACTTAAGGCCATATCGAGTCAGAAAGTTACGTCGAGGCTGGTATGGGAATGCATCGAAGAACTAAGAACACTGGCAGACCGAAATAGAGTAAAACTATTTTGGGTGCCAGGTCACTAAGGGACCGAATGCAACGAAAAAGCTGACGAACTTGCAAAAAGAGGGTCAGAAAAAACACCGGAACCAGACACAAACCCAGGAATACCAAAAAGTACAGTCCGGGGTTTCATACACGACTGGATTCGGGAACAATATATTAACTATTGGGAAGGAACCCCAAACCAGGCACAGCCTTCATAGACAGACCCAAAAGTCCCAAAAGAACTGGAGAACTACCGTCATGAATAGGAACCAGTTGAAAGTGATAACAGGGTTCATGACTGGGCACGCCCCAGTAAAGGGACACTTGAACAAAATTGGCATGTACAATGAGGAACTCATGTGCCGACTAGGTCACAAAAAACCAGAAACGGCCAAACACATACTGTGCGAATGCGAAACTCTAGATCGCAAAAGACAGGCACTTTTTGGACAACCCCAGGTTGATCCAACAATGTATAGAACCCACTCACCCAAGGATCTGTACAAACTTATACAAGGTACAAAGGTGACAGAGTGGGTACTATGAACTAACATGGGGTAAAACACAAGAAGCCAATAGACTTCAGTGTTATTCGGAGACAGTCAGACGAGCCCAGGAAAAAAAAGCATACTTGTACTGAGGCTCTAGGCTTACTGTAAACCTCTCAATTTCTACCTTATACGTTTTGTCCTACTCTTCACATATTCTTCATAGGAAATCGTCAGATATCAGGTGTCCAAGACCCCAGTGTTATTATGGTTTCGGATAAACCCTTTATCAATATTCTGGACTGCCAGGAAGTCCCAACCAGAGCTTATGGTGTTCTTCATTTATCTGTTCCATTAGCATCCCTTTATCATGTTGATATGAAATACTATATATGGGTTCCGGCCTAGAAATACTATATATGGGTTCCGGCCTAGAGTTTTCTCGACTCCCTTTCTTGGGTAGGAGGTCTGCTTCCTCGTTTTCCAACACTCCCACATGTCCAGGTACCCACTCAAGAGTGACCTTGTTATGTTCTGCCAGGGCTGACGTCTTGGCGTTCCTCCGGTTTTTCCAGGAACAGTAAATCGCAATTAGTTTTTTATTTTTAAGAGAAAATCCCCGTTTTTATTCAAAATTCTAATTTATTAAAAAATATTTCTAGATAATAACCTTTTATTGAAAATGCCAGCTGACAAAATGGGCGCCGAATTGGATAATATTATTTCTAATAACCCGTTTAAAGCATATTTACCTTTAAAAACTCTTTGTAAGCCTTCGTGTTCTTATTAAGACTGCCCAAATTACATCAGTGGCGTATCTAAACATTTCTGTTTTTGTTAAAACTCTTAAAACCTTCACCCCTTCTTAACTTTGTCATTATTTGAGATATCGAAATGATTTTTTTTGTTTGAAAGCTTTGAAGAAGAACTTTCTTATAATAGATTAATTTATTTTTTAAAAACACTTTCATCTTCATCAATCAATACCTTTTAAGAACGATAATTAAAATCAAAATCTATTTTAATTATAGCATGTATAATTATGTGATTTTAATAATGACACAATAAGAGTTCTGTAAATTCTCTTTACTTCTGAAATTGGTTTCCCTTTCCATTTAATATGGCTTAACAGCATTTACAAAACATCTTTTGGAAATATTTTAAATAGATTCACTTTATTCGAAATTGGGCAATTGTGTAACTAGAATTGCTATTATAGATTTTAGTTGCTGGAGACTTTCGCACGCTTTGCTTTCTTACTTTTATTAAAGCTTGGAGCAAATTTATTTAAAAATATTGTTATAGATTCATACCAATTATCCTACACTTATTATACATTCATCTTGTGTAAATAATCATATTCTAGAACCTGACTGGAACTAAATACTATTTACTCCAACGCCTTCCTATAGATACTGCAAGTGCACTAGATATTCAAAGAAATATTGTTTTCAACGTTCTTAGAAAAATACCTTTTTGTGTTAACAGATGTTTATAAAACATAGTTTTGTTTTATATAAATATGACTTTTTATCTTTAAATTCTACATCATATATTTTATTAAGCAGAGTGGGAGGTTCTAATAATGGATATGCTTGACCTGAACGTTCTATCATAAAAAATGTAGGTAATTATTATTATGAACTATTGATTTTTAATTTATATTGGTAGGTAAGTAGCGAGAAGAAATCTGTAGTACCTACTACCAAAATAATTCTATAACTTAGATATTCATAAATTTAAATGTAAATATTTTGAAACTGATTAATATTAATATTAATATTATAATGTATTTGTCGATATTACGAATGAGCAACAATCAACTTATTTGTATACCATTAATTAAAAAGAACTCTTCGTGCTGTTAATAAGTTGTGAAACATATTTATCATCCTACACATTTTATAAAAATTAATGAACGCAATAAAAAATATGAATTCTGTAAATTCTATTTTTAAGAAAATTTGTTTTTGTTGTAAAGTTAGATATTTAACGAATATACACAACCATGGTGCGATGTCAACATCTTTCAAGAAATAATTTGGTATAAAAATATCCTTTTTAAAGTAAGGAAGGATAAAATAAATCTTTCTAACTCATGACCTATTTAAATCCCAAATATAGGTGAGCCGCAACATCAACAAACAACACTCTACATTTTGGATGACATTCAAAGGAAGAAGCTATCAGCTGTTCAGCTTTGAATATCAAACTAGAAAAACTACACTTTGAAAGTCTCTTTTTCAAAATCCCTGAGTTCTGACCACCTAATCTGCGGTCTCGAGTTAAAATTATCGATCTTTGCGATCACTTTACTTCAAAATAATTTACAGTTTTTTGTGTAGCAGTATCACTAGAGTGGATGCATCTCCATTAGCAATATGCTATTATTACTCGTCTCTATGCGCCTAGTGCGTGTCTTTATTTTCTATATAAAAGGGACAGGTACAAAGCACAGGCAATATAACAAGACAGTGTGCTGAGATGTTTCCTGGAACTAGTTCCTTTCAACAAGGCAATCGTTCCATGTTCGTCTCGTCTTTGGAATTGCTTCAACAAAGCCTGTCTTCGATTAAATATTGAAGACTCGAATGGTCACGAATATTATACAAAATGTTTAAGGATTTACAATTGTTATTATATTATCCTCGAAGTTGAAAGAGAAAAGTATTACTGATATTTTTAGCCGATGCATTTATTTAAATAAAAAACCGCCTTGTACAAAAATACTTTTATTTATTTTATTTTATGTATCACTCTTATTTAAAGTAATTAGCCCAGCTTTGAAATTGGATTAGTGAGAACGTCGAACGTTCAGCATAGGTTAATGCCCTGAAGACTAGAAAATAGTGTGTTTACACAGTACATAGAAGTTAATTATAATTTTGATAGATTTGTACATAAAACACTTTTTTATGATTATTTGAAACGATTAAAAATATTTAATTTCGTATTTCGGAATTAAAATAAAACCATTAGACATTACCGCCTGTGTCCAAAATATGAAAAGATGAATAGAGTAAGTCTAGAAATTAATGCAGGCATTAATGCAGTATTTGAAATAATATAGGAAATAATTAATGTAGGAATTGAATTAATGTAAGAGTTAATATAGGAATTGAATTAATTAGTGTGGGAATTATTGTAAGAATTAATGTAGGAATTGAATTATTGTAGGAATTAATGTAGGAATTAATGTAATAAGTAACGTAGGATTTAACGTAAAAATGAACGAAGTAATTAACGTAGGAATTAATGTAGGGATTGAACTTATGTAGGAACTAATATAAGAATTAATGTAGTAATTATTTTAGGAATTAATGTAGGTATTTGACCACAATTTAATGGGTTGTTACAACACAATTTAAACTCATTTATTCTCTGATGTTTTTTTTTATTATTAATTTCCAATCGTCTATTCTGTTGGCTTGTCAAGGCAGCTTTTTTGTGTGTAAAGAATTAAACAATCCGACTTACAGAATAAATTAATATATCACAGTATTAATGGAGGAATTAATGTAAGAATTAATTAATATAGGAATTAATTATTGTATGAACTATTTATGTAGGAATTAATTAATGGATGGAATGAATTAATATGGGAATTAATGTAGGAATTAATATAGGAATTAATTTAGGAATTAATGTAGGAATTAATATGGGAATAAATGTAGGAATTAATTATTGTAGGAATTAATGTAGGAATTAAAATATATCATGATATTTTTTTAATAATTGAATTATTTATGTAGGAATTATTTAATGTCGGAATTAATTAATGTAGAAATTAATTAACGAATGGAATTAATTAATGCAGGAATTAATGTAGGAATTTAATTGAATTAATATGGGAATTAATATGGGAATAAATGTAGGAATTAAAATATATCATGATATTTTTTTTAATAATTGTTTTTTTGAGTTTTTTATATTTTATTGTTTTTTAAGTTTATTGGTGGGGCGCCTTTATTCAACATTTTATTTTATTATGATTGATAGTTTGGTATATTTCTTTTAATATAATATATGTGACTCAAAACGATGAAAATGTTGGTGCAAAACTCCATGAGAAAATTAATAAAAAATTATATTTATCTTTGTCTTTCAGCTCAGCAAGGTAGAAAACTCCTTTTTCCTACGACCACTTAGGAAAGTGACACATATCACATTATATAGTCCTATGGAAAGTGCCCCATATCACACGCGTTTGAATATGAATTTACTTTCCACCCGTGTGCGAACATGCTACTTTCCGCATCAGCTGTCGTAAAATGTCAAACGCATCATTTCTATTTTGATCTATGTAATGTCCATATTAATACTAAAATCGATATGATTGGTAAATTATTGAAATTGTTGTAAATTAGATCCTAGATATTTATCTTTAACAATTATTATTAAAATAATTTTAAATTAACTAAGTTATGTTTGCTTTTTATTATGGTTAAACACAACTGATTAGATCATTCAATTGGCGCAAGGCCTATTAGCTCAGGTGGTAGAGTAACAAACTTTATCAACTTTGCCATTTGGGACCTGGCGAGCGACTACGCTCAAATCCTTTTTTTTTGTTTTGTTTTTTAGTCTTTTTTTGTTTAGAAAATATGGAAATTGAATAAATACGATTATTGTTGATTATTTTTTTAAATACATTTTAATTATAATAATATTTATATTTTTTGATGAAATTATTTTTTGGTCGTAGGAAAAATATTGTACATCACTTGTGTGAAAAATGATTTTCCACACTCGTGCGACAATATTTCCCACTCGTGTGAAAAATGTCACTTTCCACATTCGTAATGTAATATACTATTCCTAGAGGTGTCGGTTCTATCGTGGACCTTTCCTTTTTAGATAATAATACTATGTTTATTATTGTGGAGAGAAAGATTAAATAAATTGTTGAAGAGAATTGTACATGTTTTATTATAAGTATTTCAAATTATTTCAAAAAATTATTATTTTTATCAATTTATGTTTATAACTCATTTCATAAACTAAGAACTAATACAATTAATTATAATTCAGATCCATCGTTGTTGTATAATTAGTTGCCTATCGCATGTAATACAATTAAAATAATTACGAGTCGTCTTTCAATAGACACTCCCAAATTTATTTGAGGTTATTTGAATAATGAAATTATTTTATAAGAAATTATAATTAATAATTTATTATACTATGTACACCTACCTATAAACTAAATTGTTTAAGCTACTATGAGCTCTTTATTCACTATTGAAGATTGTGAAAGTTCATCTAATTGACAAGGAAACAGTTTTTGGTTGTTTTTTTTTTAATAAAGTTTTTGTGACACTGCAGAATTTAAAGCTGTATCTAATGAAGATGATTCTACTATTTGGGTTAAGATTATTCAGTATATCCAAATTTGATTTTCAAACAATTTATCTGTGTTTCGTTCCGTAGATGTTTCTCGTTGTTTATATGATTCTTTTATAAATTAATTCTCCTATTTAATATGGTTTTTGTCTTAATTTTTCTTAGTTTTTCCTTTTAGTCTGTTGTATTTTAAAATGTCTTCGTAAACTGTTTATCTTTCTCCCCTTCAATTGTTTTCAATCCATCATTCAATGTCCTTTTAATTAAGGTGATTTTCCATCATTTTTTTACACCAAAGTATACGTCACTTTTAATTAACACTTTGTTTTAGAACTTAAAACTATTTTTACAAGTTTTCTTAGTTAATTTGTAATACTTTCTTTCTAATCCATACAATTTACTTGATCATTTAAATTTTTAATAATTCCTATTACTTTTATTTTAATTTTACTTTTGTTTGTTTTCAGATTTAATTGGCTGATATCAATAAAATATGGTATTCGTATTTGCAAATGGTTTAGAGTTTTGTACCCTTTTAGGTAAGCAATTTTAAAATTCAATCAATTTTACTCAATAGTTCATTATATCATTTTTACCCCAACATTTTCATTGTTCTTATATACCTTATTTTCCATTACAGTAGTTATTAATGTAGGAATTAATATAGGAGTTAATGTAAAAATTAAATTAGTTACATGAAATCTAAGATACTCTGATGAGAACATCTCATTAGTAATTTTTTTTTTTGACTGTGGGAACTGTGTTTATTCGCCAAACCAGAATACACCTGAAAATAACAATAATTATGAGGTAGTTTACATTTAAAAGATAATATGTTCGAAAGCAAAAGAACCCAAACGTTGGAATGTTGGATCAATTATTAATCATCTCAATAGTGTGGATAGGTGATAGATTATGTATGTATATTTTGTTCTCCAGTTAAATTTAGGAGCAGCAACAAGGCAAAAATTCTACGACTAGTTGAATAAATTGGATAGATAATTAACTGCAAATGAGTAGATCATTTTTGTGAGCGATTTAAATGGTAATATTGGGAAACCTAAAGACATTAAGGACTTGGAATAAAGGACAAGAATGATGTGTTGCATTAGACATAATAACAGCCGACGGTTTTTACGTAGAAAATTAAGGAATATCATCTAATAACCTAAAAAAGCAAAAACAGCAGCATTACTTCATGTTGAGTATTAGGTTTGTAAGATTGAGACATCAGCAATTTGTCATTGGTCTAAGTTTGGGTTCTATTACACCAGTTCAGGAAGAGTTCAACTGAAGCTGTTTATAACTGTGGCAGTATCAGCATGATTACGTTTGTCACAGTCAAAACCAAATTCATTTATACTTCCCCTGAATTTGAGTTGCACAACTGCGATCTTAGCATCAAATAGAGGAGCGTGGGCAGGGCCGCCGAGAGCCAGGTGGGGCCCCGGGAGAATTTTGTATGTATGGCCCTGAGAGAATTTTCAATGTGGGGCCCCGCGGCAATTTTATAAAAAAAAATTAAGCCCTTTCAATATTACATTTTTAAGTTTTAACCTTGTATTTTTCGTAAAGAAAGTCTTCCCTTTTAAGGTGAACGCCGCTGCCGGACCCCCACTTTTGCCCAAGCGTCGGGAATTTGTCCCGGCTACCCCCCCTCTCGTCGGCCATGGTTATAGGTATCCATTAACATTTTATTTCTATTATTTTCAATATTGTATTCATTTAAACATTATTTGGTTACTACTTTAAATAATATTAAACAAACTAAATACTAAAAACATATTATGTCAATTTTAATTACATAATGACTTTTAACAAAAATATTATTGGTAAACAAATTATCTACCATTAATACACCGTATTCCTAAAAAGGAATTAGAATCCTATCATCTATTTTAGAATAATTCAATAAAAACAATTAATATTTTAATTAATGAAAAAAACTAACGTTTCTATCAATTGCGCCGGACGTTTCTCATGGAAACGGTATTCAGGTATATTGATACCTGATAATTTTACTGTTGTTGATTAGCATATTGTACACAACACATGTATAATTCTCTCTAAAAGTAGCCCGCAACGAATGTTCCGTTGAACTTTACATTCGTAACGGTTAACATTTGGTAATATGACAAAAAGTTTAGACCAACTTGACTCGATTAGCATTATTTTATAATATATTATTTCAGTAAAAAATACAACCGATTAACATGTTCAATATCTGATGCTAAATTGAATATTTGGTGTTCAAAAGACATTAAACAAGTTCGTAGATTAACTATCTATCTTTGTCCTTTATTATTCTAACAATGTCTGGTTAATTTAATGCAAATATTTGATAAATAATAGAAAAGGGGTCTACATATTTTAGAGGTAAAACATGAACTCTAGTAAATGTTTACACTAGTCAATTTATGCATTTACGAACTATGTTAGTCAAAGTATAAATTAAAAAATATGAAAATAAATAAATAAAACACTTTAGTGAACGTTTAAAATAATAATTTAACTATAAAATGAAGAAATAAAAAAGCGACCTAAACTTTGCCTAGAGTAAGCACAACTAACATAATAATTATGGATGGTACATAAAATTCTTTGAAAGTCTTCAAATAAATTACAAATTATACAATTACCCATACGAAAAATATTTTTGAACCTCTAAAGTGAAAACAAAATATTGCAAAATGGGCCGCGTGGGGATTTGAACCCATCTATTCGTATTCTACGCACACTGTCTTAACCATTCAACTCATAGAGATATAAATCTCGGAACTTCAATTTAAAGTTAATATAGCTGAACATTTTTAAATATATTTTGTTAATAAGTTTTATTCCAGAATTAATATAAATTGATCGCATAAACTATCTTATGTTACATACATTACCATATAAATTCAGTAATTCGGGTTTATAGCGCACCTTTTCGTCAATTTTCTATATACCTTGTTCTTTTAATAGAACAACCCTCAGGAATCTGATTTTCGCAAGACATTCTTCCATGTCTAAAGAAAGCAGACTATTCTTTAATTTTATGACAATATTCTTATTCATTATGAATGAGATGGGGTGGAGCATGTAGACCAATCCTTGTATTATCAATTTATCAATTATTGAATATCTAAATATTTTTATGGTTAATAATTCTGTGCAGCACTACATTATTGACGAAACAGCATTGTTTTTGATGGAATGTCCATAAACTTTATTTAACTATTGTGTACTTATGTCACATCAAGTTAAACTGTCGCCAGTTTGAAATAATAAAGCTTTATAATAAAAGCAATTTGTTTTATTATTATGTAGTTTATTTTAATAAATAATACTTTAACTTTCTGTTCTTGTGAATTCACAATTGACCGAACATTGGGTGGTACACGTTAAGCATAATTTAAAAATAACTATAAGTTTTATTTCCGAACGTATTGCCTAAAAATGCTATGTGATATTTTTGAATTAATACATTAAAGACTGTAATAATATTTAAAGTTAAAGCATACACCTTATAACAGTTTTGGTTATGGATTCTGTACTAATCCTAATTGTAAAGTAGAATCACTGATATTTTATCTTATTTAATTAACACCATGTGCAAGTCCCTTTAGTTTTGTTTATATTGTTCTAAAACTAATTGATTAACTTTGTTTTCTACAAATATCCAACTCTCTAAGAAATTTCATTAGAATATATTGCTACATTTTTGTATATTGGCTTTTGTTTCTTTTAGATCTTTAGTTTTTACTTACAAACTCTTCATTCAACAAAACTCTACTAAAGTAGCATTTTCATCTATTTTTAACCTGCCTTAGAATTATCCTACATTTTTTATCTTCCATGCCTTTTATCTTTGAGATGTTTTTTTACCATCCTTTTTACTCTCTTCTATCTGTCCAAAACCTTTTAAATCCTTAATTTCTACCTCTTTTTGTACAATCTCTTCTCATTTCTTATTACAATATTTTTCTGGCCATCGCCATGTGTCTTCACCTTCAAATGTATAACCTGATGTTACACTTCCTCCACTTACTTGAACTCTAGCTATATTTTTCCACAGCTCCTCAGCACCAGATTACATTCCAGACTGCTTTGTTCATCTCTCCTTCAATGTTAACCCACACGTGGGTCCGACAAAAGGGGGAGTAACCGGGACTAATTCCCGGGGCGAGGGATCAAGTGGGGGCCCGGCAGTGGTATAAAGGGGGCCCGGCAGTGGTATAAAGGGGACCCGGCAGCTTTAGGTGAGGACGTTTTTTTTTAGAAGTTCACCACAACAGCACAAGAGCGAGGACACCTTTTTTCACTGCTAGAAATTGCGCTTGAGGACCTTTTTTTATAGAATATATGTTATTTACGTTGAAGAAAATTCTTCAAATAAAAGTTACTTCTAATATGGACCGTATTCGAGATATTTGAGAAAAAGTGTAAATTTCGAATTTTGAAGAAAACTCAAAAACGAATAAAGGGAAAAACATTAAATTTTAAACTTAAACTTTACTCTAGCCCGTGGTGAACATATTAGATTTTGGGGTACTTTATAGAGGGTAATTTTTATATTTTATGAAATATATCTATTAGTTACGTTTGGAAAAGAAAATTCTTTAAATAAAAGTTACTTCTAATATTATTCTCTATAATTTTTGTTCTATAGATAATTTTCCTAAAATGGTCCGTATTCGAGAAATTTGACAAAATCTGCAAAATGTTAATTTTTAAGAAAATTGTTAAACTAAAAGTTGTTTGCGATATCGATCTCTATAATTTTTGTTTTATACATGATTTCTCTAAAATTAACAGTAATGTAAAAATTGGAGGAAAAGTGTAAAATTTATTTCTTTAATATTTTCGTTGGCAATGAATATATATAAAAAATTGTTTGGAGTTAGAAGTATATGGAAAATGTATATATTTAGTTTATCCTCTAAACATCTACAGAGGTGCTACAATAGGTTGTTCAAAATAACCGGAAAAGCCTGTAATAACCAGATAGGACACATCAGATTTTTTAATCTACTATCACTATCATTTGTCATTGAAACATTAATTTATTTGCCCAATTATCAATTATAAGATTGCACGAAAAATTAATTACATTTTTGATCAGTACAACACAGGGTGTCCCGGAATATGTGAGCAATCTCCCGGATTCAGATAGAACACTTACCAAAAATAAAAAAAATACAACAAATAATAAAATTAAAACAAAAATTTGACAATAGATAACTAGTTAGGAAAAATAAAATGTTTATCATTTACACCTATATTGGTATTTATTTGTAGACACTAGAAGATTTGTTGAATTACTAAATTAAAATTTGCGCAAAATAAAGGGTACTGTTATTGCATTTTAAAACATTATTGGAGGTTGGAGGAATAGAAGCTGTTTCCAAATTGAACTAAGTGCTAGAATACACGATGCTACGTGCGTTTAACAAATATAAACCAAGGTTTTGCTCCGATATGTAATATAACCAGCTGTACAAGGCCCACTATCAAAACTTCCAAGTGGGCGGAAGAATTTTTATTTAATTTAATTTACGTTAAATGTGTAGCTCGTTTCCATGATGTAGGAAGTGTATTTCGTGGTATGCTCACATGAAAGTCGTATATAAAACTGGATTTTGAAATTAATTGTAAGTTTACACGAGCTCCATTGTATACAAGGTGATTAATAAAGAATAAACTTTTACCTGCAAATTCTGTAGCGAAAAATATTTTTTTTACTTAAATATTAATAAGGATTCTGTGAAAAAGAAAAACCGAAAAGGACTAATACCTTTTTTACCATTATGTTATTTTTTATAAATAAAATATTGGCTAGCAAATTGATTACATTTTATATCTGAACAAATTATCTAAAATTTCTTCAAGAACCAAATAAGTCCAAACATTTTTCGCATTTTTGAAAAAAAAAACTGTTTTTGAAAAGTATCTTTTGGTAAAAGTGGGTATTTATATTCACTAAAAATCCGTTTGTAAACCAAAAACATTGGTATAAAAAAACAACTTTAAAATAAAACGATTTTTTCGTTTCCTGAAAATTTTTTTTATTGGATTTCTTTGGTTTTTTTTTTGAAAAACCTCATAATTTGTGATTGCAGAAATCTGCATTGTTTAATAAAAAAAAAATATTTCATACCTTTGATGGATCCACTAGACGTATGCGGTTGTTGCGACTGCGGCTGTTGTACTTCCAGCTTCGTCGAAACATTATTCCACATTTCAAACATTTTAACAGTTATTAAAATTCAAGTTCTACACAAATATGTGTCCATTTTATCAGCACCCATCGCATTGTACACTATCACACACTTTCAGTATTTAACACTCCTAATTTTATTGTATATTTAATTGCACTTGTGACTTTCAACCGAAACCAATGTGATTGAAAGCCAGTCTGTCTTTGTTCCTTCTGGACGTTCTTATGTATATTCGGCACATCTTCATAAGAACTCCGTTTTATGTTTTTCTCCCATTTGCATGTTTAAATTAACCTAGATAATTATAAAATGATTATTAAAATGTACCTAGGTACTAGATTATTATTAAAAGTAATACGTTATTTGGCCTTTATAGTATCGTTTTCTGTTTTGACTATGATAATATGTTGCTCAATGCATCTTTTAAACATGGTAAACCTAACCAAATAATTAAGAACTATATAGCGAAAGCAGGTGTTATTTGTTGATGCGAGTGTTAAAAGTCTATATCATTGACGATCGTAATATAAAAAATAACTATATAGTAAGGATAAGTTGTTAAAACGGTAAAAACTTTAAAAAATCTCTAGATTTGGTGCTTGGGAATATGAATTTAAATTCTATAGGAGGAATTAGAACCTTTAGTTTCCATAGACAAAAAACATCCCTCTTTGATAATTAAAACAGAAGTTAAAAAAGGTATCAGGCTCACATACACAAACAATAATCTTGAGCTCATTTGAAAGGGGGTTTTATTCTCTATTCAACTGTGCAAAAAATTTTGAAATTTGCTTCATTAATTCTCGACTAATTATTGTTTCAGAATAACGGAAATTAACGTAGCGCACTCATCCTTAGAATTAAAATTCGGCCCTGCATGATATCGGTTTTGGTTCAGACGTGAAATAAGACTTTTTGCCATTAGATAAGGTCACTGTTAGTTTAATTGCTTCCCTATTTGTGATGTTTCGTTATTTTTAAACAATTAATAAATCAACACGTAATGAAGCAAATTTCGAAATTTTTTGCACGATTGAATAGATAATAAAACCCCCTTTCAAATGAACTATCACTCATGACATTTAAATTTTCAAAAAGGGTTGCTCCCCTCCAGTAAGGGATGAAATTAAGGGTAAACTATTCAGACAAAAATGTACATTGTAGAAATCAAAAATTGACGTGTCTCGGCGATTTTCTAACAAGACTCCAGTAACGAGTTAGTTATGGGGGGTAAGACTTAAGATGCTCACTGTATATTGTGAAGAAATAAATTAGAATTAAAAAAACTATTCACAAGAATATTTTATTTGAATTAATTAATAAAAAATTTTTATTGAAGAACAGTTTTAGCAAAATGCAATACTGTTAAAAGCAACACTACTACTACTCACTACTACTACTTATCCTTGGGATTTTCATCTGTATATTTACTGCAGAAAACACTTTCTTGATCAGAACTTTGATTTATCTACTTTTCCCATTTAGTCTTAAAAAAAGTAGTTACAGTAAATTTGAACAAAATACAAATGCATTTCCAAAGTAACCCAGAGGATTTCAGGTTTTTTTACTTCACTTTTCAGTTAAGTTAATCGTATAATAGAATTGTGACGATGCTGTCTCTGTATTTCATTTAAGGTATCATTGTAAAAACAAACCTATTTTGTAAATTCACTAGTTTACAAATTTTAACTCTTTCTTATACCCCGAAAGAAACGTATATAAATATGTTTACCAACTTTCCTAAACCTAAAAGTGTTAGCAGAAATATTATATCACGTCACAATTTCTTCCTGCAGTCAAATGTTTTTTTTTTCAACTACCCAACGTGCTGAGGACAGTTTATTATTTATTCGTCCGCTTCAAACGACAATTATTGGTTTGTTGCATAATTAATTGCAAAAACATAACATTTATTTTAAAATTATTTAATAATATAAATACATAAAATTAATTGATTATTGTCGCACATTAAGAAGCTCTCTGGACGACTTATTGATTCATGTATTGCACCGCTTGAAGTAGTCGTAACTAAATTATTGCGCAATATTGCAAAGACTTATGTAACAACCCAATATCTTGTTTCGGATTGATTTAAAATGTCCAGTAAAAAGTATAAACAAAGTTCTGATCGTTTTTGTTATGTTTGTGGACAGTTTATATTTTCAAAAATCTGATGTGTCCAACACATGACTTTCCTATCTAGTTATATAAATGTTTAGAGGATAAACTAAATATATACATTGTCCACATACATCTACCTCGAAACATTTTTCTATAGATATTCATGGAAAACGAAAATACTGAAAAATTTTAATTTCCTACAATTTTTTCATTACGGTCCATTTTAGAAAAATCATGTATAAACAAAAATTATAGAGATCGATATCGCAAACAACTTTTATTTCAAAAACTTTCATAATAAAAATCAGAATTTTGCACAATTTGTCAAATTTCTCGAATACGGACCATTTCAGGAAATTTTTACATAAAACAAAAATTACAGATAATAATATTAGAAGTAACTTTTATTTGAACAATTTTCCTCTCCAAACATAAATAACAGATATATTTCATAAAATATAAAAACGGCCTCCCATAAAGTACCCCCCAGATGTTCCGACTTTGTCCAAAATCTAATCATTTCACGTCAGGCCGAAATAAACCTTAAGTTTAAAATTTAATGTTTTTTTCTTTATCCGTTTTTGAGTTTTCTTCAAAATTAGAAATTTACACATTTTCTCAAATATCTCGAATACGGTCCATTTTAGAGAAATTATGTAGAGAATAAAAATTATAGAGAATTTTATTACAAACAACTTTTATTTAAACAATTTTAATAAAAAAATATTTTTTTTACATTTTGTCAAATTTCTCGAATACGGACCATTTTAGGAAAATTTTGTATAGAACAAAAATTATATATAATAATATTAGAAGTAACTTTTATTTAAAGAATTTTCTTCTCCAAACGTAAATAACAGATATATTCCATAAAATATAAAAATGACCACCCATAAAGTACCCCCCCAAATGTTCCGACTCTGCCCAAAATCTAATCAGCTCATTAGACGCTGAAACAAAGCTTAAGTTTAAAATTTGGTGTTTTTCTGTGTATCGGTTCATGAGTTATGCGTTATACAGACACACACACACACACACACACACACACACACACACACACACACACACACACACACACACACACGCACACACACACACACACAGACACACACACACACACACACACACACACACACACAGACATCATCGCGAAAATAGTCAAAACGGATTCAGGGGACCTCAAAACGTAAAAATCCGTCGAAAACTCGAGGTCGAAAAAAATCATGATTCCTATACTTTCCTTATATCTGTATACAGATAGGAAAGTAAAAAAGAGAAAACCCGTTGTAGATTCATTAAAAAGTGCATATATTCATTATTTTGGATTTCCTGTTGAAAACCAAGATAAAAAGTGGGTGCCTCATGTGTTTGCGAAAGCTATAGAATCGTCTTACTCAAATGGTCATTAGGGGAAAACGTACACCTTCCATTTGGTTCACCAATGCTATGGAGAGAACTTAGTAATCATGATAATGATTGTTACGTGTTAATATTATAGAAATGTTGGAATAATATTTTTAAACCAAACAACTCACATATTCTTTGTTTATTGATAATTATTAGAGGACATATATTTGAAATTCGAAATAATAGCTGTGTTCTTCTCATTGTAATCGGATTCTACCTAATGCTCTGTAAACACAAATCTCGACTGACATAAACTTTTTATCGTTAGAGTAGGTCAGAATTACTTTTATTATAATGTTCGCGTAAAATTGCCTTCTAACCATAGAAATGCCGTCTATCTAAAAACAAACATCATACATTTTGCAAGGACAAAATCGTAGCATTAATTTCGAATAAGTGTTAGATATGTAAGTAAATATTTTTACGAAAACGTGTCAAAGCATCAACTCCAAAATGATTTAAAATAAGGATCGACATTTTAATTTGTTACTAAAACAAAATATATTTATTCACTTTTTATAAGTTATAGTAAGTTTTTCACGGTTTTTTTTTTTATATTTTAGTGCCCAATTCGTGCATTTTCAAAAAGTAACTATATTAATTTGGATTTTTTATAACTTTGATTCATATTGTAAGCGTTAAGACTCTAGTATAGGTTTCGTTCGTCCATAAAGTATTTTTTTACCTAAATTTGCTTAAAATAAAACTTATCCGACTAGTCAAAAGTTTTCATGTATTCAAATATTGTCGTGGATATTTTTAATAATTCTCACAGCACTAAACCTCAATTTCGTTGTATACCGAATGTCAAATAAGTGGGGTTATATTTATATTTGTGAGTGACTGCTAGAAGGCTGTCAGATCATAGATAAGTACTACAGAGAGTGATAAAGCCGTTCGTAATTATTTGAGTATATTTTGACGTTTCGTTGTTTAGAATTTCTATTGGGTAATACAGGGATACCAGCATGATACAGTTAGTTTTATTTTCGAAATCGTAAAGGCTTATTGGAGGCGCAGGAGTGCCACTTGTGAATCGTATTTGCTCGAGAGTGATAATTGGCTGAAAGAGGTTTTATGTACGGTCGAAGTTTCGTTTTCGTGTAGGAGAAAAACGAAACGACACGTGTCTTTTCTAAGAAGAAGTCGTAATGGTGGTTTGAACTGAAAATTCGTCATGAGATGCTTTTCTAGTTTTTGTGATTTTATGGATTAATCCTATGTCGGGGAGTGTTAGAGAAGTAACTCAATATTTTAAGAAAGCACTAATGTGCCGACTTTTTAACTCGTGTTTGAGGAGAATTGGATTTGAAGTTCATACTAAAGGCCGATCGTAATTCAGACCGTATATTGAAGCCAACACTGGTTTGAAGAAGATTTTAGCAGATTTCTCTGCGTTTTTGATTGAAGTTACACCCTCTGGATACTCTGAATAATAAGATGGTTTTTGGGACCAGTGTTTGGACTCAGTTTTTGGGCCCAGTGTTTGGACCCAGTATTTGTATCCGGTGTAAAGTACCAGTGTATCGACTGGGAATTGCTGTTACTACAGAGATTTGTCATCGTACGAATACAGTGCCACGGCGGCATTTTTTGCCTGTCGACATCACGGACTAGGAGATAAGTGAAACAAGATTTTATTTTTATTACTTTGGGGTACATTTAGCCTACGACTGATACGTAGATGTATATGTATATTTTCTGATTTTATAAGACGTTAAATTGATATTGTTATGCTAGCTCATGTGCTATTAAGGGCCCATGACGTTTATTAAATTTTAGTATAGTTCATATAATACAACATTAATGGGATTGGGTATTTTACCTCAAGATGATGTTTATTACTAGTAATATTTTCGATTATAAGTTTCTCGGTATTTAAATCTGTTTATACAGAAACTAAAAGATTTTTATGACTAGTTGCGGTTAACTTTTTTTGGTTGTGCCTGACTTGTCTTACAGGGTCTCAGCAATATATTTTGTTTTTATCAAATAAGATAATATTTTTCGAGTCAACTTCACACAAAACAACTTCAAATAATGTGTCAATTCCTTTACCTTTAACAATTGATTCATAATATCTAAAATGGGATATAAAGTTCCTAAGGGACGAGTTCAAAATACCCACCTACAATGTTTGCTCTCGGGGGTATATTGATGCGATGAATTACTAATGCGAATATAGAGTTATTTTAGTATAGGTTGGGATGAAATAATTTATTAAGATTATCTGCCCGATGGGCTTAGAAGGCCTTGTTTTCTTTATCGATTTTGATAATATCAAACGAAGAATCATGGACCTAACTTCATCCTTTAACTAGTTTTTAATATACAAATTCTGTTCAATAGATGAAACTGGAACGGAAAATCACAAATAATGCTCTTTCTATATGTTTATTTGTTATAATAATTTTATTTGCTACTTTAACTAAATATTGTCTCTTCTTTTTCGAATTGTTATTGTATATACTTTCTAGCATTCACACGACATTTCTTATTCCCCCAATTTCTTAATATTTTAATTTTGACTGTCAACGTAACTTTTAAACGTTTCCTTAAACCAATTCAAAAGCAATTGTTTGATAGCCAATTAGATCGTGAAGTAACACGCAATGTTTTTTTTATTTTGATGTACGTAATAACAAGTTTAACACGGTTATGGTATACAATTTAAGTTTTCAGGAGACATGGCCTTTTGAAAGAGAACATCTCCTTTAAAGTGCACAAAGTATTGATTACCCGCTAGGAGTCAGCTTGTGCATCCTTTACAACTTTGAATGTATGTTTCACAAGTTGCTGAGGGAACAAGGTCTATTACAATTATCAACCACATGTGACGACTCGAGTTTTAAAGTTTTAACACCGAAGAAATGCGCAACGATTTTGAATGCTCAATTAGTTCACCTTTTTAGATTGTGAATCGGAACAGATTTTTAACTTATATTAATTGTTTTGTGTAAGTGTTAAAAACAGAGATGTTTACTTTTTATGGTAGATCAATATTCAAATTATTTTATTTATAATCATATATTATTGTAATGACTCAATTCTTTAAAGACCTTTGAATAATAAAAAGTGTAATTTTTACTTTCCTATCTGTATACAGATAAGAAAAGCATAGGAATCATGATTTTTTTCAACCTTTACTTTTTGATGGATTTTTACGTTTTGGGATCCCCTGAATCCGTTTTGACTATTTTCGCGATGATGTCTGTGTGTCTGTATCCACTATAACTTATGAACCGATACAAAGAAAAATACCAAATTTTAAACTTAAGCTTTATTCCGGCGTCCAATGAACTGTTTAAATTTTGGGCAGAGTCGGAACATCTGAGGGGGTACTTTATAGGTGGTCACTTTTATATTTTATGAAATATATCTGTTATTTACGTTTGAGAAAAAAATTATTCAAATAAAAGTTACTTATAATATTATTATCTGTAATTTTGGTTCCATACAAAATTTTACTAAAATGGCCCGTATTCGAAAAATTGGACAAAATGTAAAAAAAAATATTTTTTTTATTAAAATTGTTCAAATAAAAGTTGTTTATAATATAATTCTCTATAATTTCGCTAAAATGGACCGTATTCGAGATATTTGAGAAAATGTTTAACTTTAGAATTTTGAAGAAAAATCAAAAACGGATAAAGGAAAAAATATTAAATTTTAAATTTTTATTTCGGCCCGAGGTAAAATAATTATATTTTGGACAAAGTCAGAACATCTAGGGGGGGGGGGGGTACTTTATAGGAGGCCGTTTTTATATTTTACGGAATATATCTGTTATTTATGTTTCGAGAAGAAAATTGTTCAAATAAAAATTACTTTTAATATTATTATCTATAATATTTGTTTTATGCCAAATTTTCCTGAAATGGTCCGTATTCGAGAAATTTGACAAAATGTGCAAAACTCTAATTTTTAAGAAAATTGTTATACTAAAAGTTGTTTGTGATATCGATCTCTAAAATTTTTGTTTTTTACATGATTTTTCTAAAATGGACCATAATGGAAAAATTGTAGGAAAAGTACTAAATTTAAATTTTTCAGTATTTTCGTTTTCAATGAATATAGAAAAATGTTTCGAGTTATATGTATGTGGAAAATGTATATATTTAGTTAACCTCTAAACATTTACAGAGGTGCTGCAATAGGTTGTACAAAATAACCGAAAAAAGCCTATAATAACTAGATAGGAAAGTCATGTGTTGGACACATCAGATTTTTTATACAACTTTTCAAATGAAAATTTGGTAAAGTACGTAGAACTGTACATCAAAAGTTCAACCTGGCACAATAATTTTAAATTTATATGAATACGTGTACCTATTTAAAATCAGCAATTCAACTTCAATTAATTATCCCATAAAGTAACAAATTTGGATATTTCCTTATTTCCAGAAACCAACGATTTTATGTAGATGGTAATCATTCAAATATTAACAAAGTTGTTTTAATGTTTATTTTCGCTTGAATTTAAAGATCATTGACTCGGGTTATACTGTACTATGTAATGGGTCAATTTTATGGGTTCGAATAGAATATTTGGCTTAAACTACAACCTAGCACACAAAATATACAAGGAGGATAATAACTCGATGTTTATTTTTAAAATTAGCTAATCCTAAGCGTAGGTCAACGACTCGACTAAAATTTGTGCCAAGAAAATATGAATGAACAATGTATTAGACGCAAATAAAATTATCCTGGCAAGTTGTCGGAATAACAACTATTTGAAATTTAACTATCTTTTTATTATTTTAATTTGAATCATTTAATATTTATACATTAATTTTCTTATTAAAAAAACATCATTGCCATTACGAATTATTTAATTCATCATAATCTAAACAAGAAAATTAAAAATTATAAATTAATATAAAATAACAAAAATTTAGGTCAATTTTCTATCACGCAGCTTGCTAATGGAAAAAGAACTATTTTTAAAAGTCTAAATTTTAAAATAAAATAATATTATTTGTGTACCAAGGCTAGTAAAGTAATTTACAGATCTCGAAATGTCTTAAATAATGCACTAGTGCGGGAAATCATTTAATTTTAATCCATAATTAAAAAATAGTAGTTTGTTCAGCAAGAGTGGATATGGAAAATTTACTCAAGTTGTACAGTATATTTTTTCTACGACCCACTAATTTAAAAATAATTTATGACTTTTACTAATTTATAAAATAAAATGAGCAAGAAAAATAATTTAATTTAATTTTTCTCCATCTGAGATTCGAACTCGAGTCTTCCGTATGGAAGACAAGAACGCTGTCTACAGGACCATCTACGCGTTTATTTTTTTTTATGCTTTAATACTCGTCAATAAACTGACTTCACATTGTTTTATTTAAATTAACAAATTATTTATCATTATAGACGAAATAAAAATAGAAATTCTATTATTTATCGATTCTACACAAGAATAACTCATTTTAATGTATGTTTAATCTCAATAACTAAAAAATATGCTGACAATTAGTTTGACAGAATTATCACTTATTTAAAATTTTAAATATAATAGCAGTCGGTTGATCAAAACATGAACTGTGATTGGTGGATTTCATTTTTTTGCAGTGTTCTCACTATTCAGAATGGATATGAAATATATTCGTTCAGTTGAAGGCAATAGTATACTTTTTCGTTTTATAATTTGTGTATAGACAAGCTAATATCCATGTGTGTGTAGAAAATAATATATTACATTACGAGTGTGGAAAATCACTTTTCACACAAGTGATGTACAATATTTTTCCTACGACTACAAAATAATTTCATCAAAAAATGTAAAACCAGGTTATTATTATAATAATTAAAATGTATTTAAAAAAATAATCAACAATAATTGTATTTATTCAATTTTCATGTTTTCTAAACAAAAAAAAACAAAAAAACACAAAAAAAAAATAAAAAAACAAAAAATATTCTGCCTTCGCAAGGATTTGAACGCGGTCGCTCGCCAGGTCTCAAATGGCAAAGTTGATAAAGTTTGATTTTCTACCATCTGAGCTAATAGGCCTTGCGTCAATTGAATGCTCTAATCGGTTATGTATTTAACCAGAATAAAGAGCAAACATATTTTACTTATTTTAAAATTATTTTAATAATAATTGTTAAAGATAAATATCTAGGATCTAATTTACAACAATTTCAATAATTTAACAATCATATCGATTTTAGTATTAATATGGACATTACATAGATCAAAATAGAAATGATGCATTTGACATTATGTGACAGCTGATGCGGAAAGTAGCATATTCGCACACGGGTGGAAAGTAAATTATTATTCATACGCGTGTGATATAGGGCACTTTCCATAGGACTATATAGTGTGATATGTGTCACTTTCCTAAGTGGTCGTAGGAAAAAAAGTTTAATCGACCTGTTTTCGACCCAAAAATATGTGGTTTAATTGATGACCAATTTGTTACACCCTGTAAATTTTCATTCTATTTTATACAGGGTGATCACTTTTTCATTGAACTGTATTGCTATCTCGTAAACTCTTGGTAACACAGAGTTGGTTAAATGGGAAAAACTTGCATATTTCGAAGCACAATCTGATGAAATTTTGAAAACCAAAATATCAGGGCCGGTTTCTGAGATATTCGATAAAAAACCAACGAGTACTATTCCTTTATTCGACTATAGTACGTTTATTTGCAAAAATAGACAAATACTAATGTATGGATTTTTGTTAATGCAGGATCACCATCAACTTCTTTATTAGAATACGGGCCAGTATTATTCTGACTCATAATTTTAATGCATGTTCAATGCGGAATACAATAATGTAACAAAATATCGTAATTAGTCAACATTTTGAATGATTTGAACATCATTAGGTAAGTTTATTTTGCTAGTTAAAAATCGTTATTACACGCACAACTTGATATAAAAGAAAAAACCCCAAATAAGTTTTGGTCTATTTTTGCAAATAAACGTACCTAGTGGAATAAAGGAATGGTACTCATTTGATTTTTATCGAATGTCTTGGAAACTGGCCCAGATATTTTTGATTTCAAACCTTCATCAGGGGACCTATTTTCAAACTTGGGAGAACTCATTTCTCTTAAGATTTGCATGGGAAATATCATATGTCAACTTGAAAAAAGTATTTTTCAAGCAAGTAAGAACTCACTGACTGTTTCTCTTGGTTTATTTCGAGAAAATTCAAACTCTCCTAAGCATTTTAATTCTCACTGGCTTTTAAAATACTGTTTTAACGTTGACGTATGACATTTCTAATGAAAATCTTGAGGGAATTTACTTTCTTTCGAGTTTTAAAATAGCCCCCAGATGGTGCTTTGAAATATGTAAGTTTTCCTCATTTAACTAACTTTGTGTTAGGGTCCGATTACAATTAGAAGAACACAGCATCATTTGGCAAAGTAATTAATTGGTTATCGCCGCCTAATGGAGGTTTAGTGGAGTGTTAATATTATAGGAATATATAAAATATTGTTTTACACTTAACAACTTACTTAATTTTTGTTTATTAAAAGTTATATATAATATGCATTCGAAATTCGAAGTAATGGTTATGACGTAGTTGTGTTCTTCTAATTATAATCGGACCCTTCCAACACTTCAAGAGATAGCAATACATTTCAATGAAATAGTGGCTACCCTGTATATTGTCTTTATTTTTATTGTCATTATACAATTTACCGATAATTGATTCATTTAAAAGTTATGTTGTATATCAAAGATAGCACATAAGGTACGTAAAGCTGTTTTGATTCCAATAAAAAAAATCGAGAAAGTATGATGTTGATCGCAATAGATGTAAATACTAAACACGCCCACTATTTACTACATCGTAGAGCCCTCGGTCTCCCCAGTCAGCAAAGAAATCCGCTCAGGTAGGTAGGTATTTTAACTGTGAGTACGGTTGACACACATACGTTTTTATCGACGCCGTATAAAATCACCAGTTACCTTGGGAAGTTCATTAACCACAAGTTTACTATTTTTAGTTTTGCAATTCTGTCGGTTACAACATACAAAAGGGAAAGCGCTTTTTTACAGTAGTTGTTTCGTATAAATGTTTCTTTTTTTTTGTATCGAAGCGACAACTTAAATGGAAATTGTTTGAGATATATACGGGGTTGCGTAAAAAATAGATAAACGCGGGATATCCGAATCAACTTATAATTTAAACGCACATTCTGTTGAACTGATTGAAGTCCTGGGGCGAATTTGGATACATTATGTTTCGTAGACTATTCACTGCAGCGTGTGGAAGAGTCTGCAAGCTACTAAACAAATTGTAAAAGCTACACCAGAAGCTTTTAGATGAAGCATTAGTGTGTATTTTATGTATTAATAAAATACTTAACACTTCAACTACAACTTTTAGCATGAACTACGAATCTAACTTCTAAAGTCTTAGCACTAGGGTTGCCACCTTTTTGAAAAGTGAAAAAAGGACTATGATACTGACAGGGGCTCTGGTATAAAAAAAGTCCTCATCCTTCTAGTGAACAAAAGAAATTCTCCTCGTCTTACCGAAATTCTAACAAAAATTTCAAAGCACAAACAAAAATATGTACTGTCAGTCAAAAAAGACATTTGTCGCCGTAAAAACGACATTTTAAGGTTTAAAAAGTCATAAGAACATTTTGCTTCAAAAAAGGACTGTCCAAGTGGCAACCCTACTTAGCACGAGCCAATAATCTCTAACTAGTGACAGCTGAGTGTACACTTTGGCTAATGTGTCGTCGACGTACTTTTTAACATATACACAAATTAGTTTCCTTTTGGATATGATCAAAAATTCAATCATTAATTCTAGGTGTCAAAATCAATGATAACGCCCCTTTCTATACACTATTACTCTGTGAATAAATATGTGTAATAAATAATAATCAAGTGTTAAATAATAACTTTATAATTAACTACTCGTACATGTGATGTGAAAATTCAAATTACTCAATTAATGACCATTTAATTAAATTTCGCATGGCGCAGTAATGTCGAAGTCTTTGAATTAACAATTCTCTCACTATGGTTATTGTAAAATATTACATAATTATGCATTAGTAGTACGGATAGGGTGTGATTTAATTTGTCAATCAATCGGAAGGGGTATTTATTAACATAATCTATTATTTCCGCTTGTAAAACTATTTAATCTAGAAGATCGGCTATGTATGTAAAAAGTTTTAAAAATAGCAGATGAAGATGAACGGTTGGACCCATTAAATTCGTGCAAAATTTTTCAAACTAGAACGTGCGATATATTCAAATTATTTCCAATTTGTCTAGTACTAATTCAGGATTTTCACCAATCTAATTTAAAATGTATAATTCTAATCTTACCAAGTGATTTAATTTTTTGTGGATCTGTTTATGTTCTTTTAAATAAAAGTTGTCAGCATATGTAACAAATTTTATTAATAGTTTTAAGTCAATTATAAATTAATAAATATTTGTAAAACATTTTAGTAGAATACGGGGAAAATAAAAATAACGATTTATGCTAGAAAGTAAAATATTTACTTACTTTTAAATTTCAATATAGAATAAAATGTGAATACAAAATGTTGATAGGAACTAAAAAAATTTGATCAACATTAGGATTCTCATCTTTCAATACGGCACGTGTTGGGACGACTATCTTCGTTCCACAGAATGCGATTTGTATGTTGTCTCTCTCTATTTGATTCGTTACGTGTTGAGTACTCACATAAGAATCCCTGTCCAGGTTTAGATCATTGCATTTGTTTTTAAGTGATTTCGACTTACTTCATTAAATAAAAATAATAATTTTGATGCTATTTTATGGGTTTTCAAATGATGTAGAACTTTTTATAAAAGATAACTTTTTTACGTAAAACTAATACTATTTTTTTTTTCTATAACTTAAGTTGACATCTCGGTTGACATACTGTACATACGATCCATTTCTTTTATAATTTGCCAACTATTTTAGGAACGTTACAGTGGTTGAAAAAATATACAGCGTGAATTACCATTCTCGACAACAGCTTTTTGTAACAGAAAAGTCTTTTAGTTTCTTAGACCCTTATTGCAACTTTTTTCTTGTACCAAAAACCTTTTTAACAGTGAACAAATTCAAGTGAGTTGTCAATAAACTCCTCTTTATACTGAATCCAGTGATAACCTTAAATTTGTCGTTTGAACACAAATTAAGTTACACTAATATCGTTTTATTACGTACAATGTTGCCATTTTATATATGTCGATTTCATAAATCTATTTAAAAAATTTGTACACTGAATATACCTTGTTAGAAATATTTTTAATAATCCAAAAGAAGTCAGGGGTCTTTAAACATTTTTAGATTTACCAAAAGCCAAATAACGTATTATATTTAATTTATTATAGTATAGTTAATATTTTACTGGTAAATGCAAGAAAAGATTAAATTTTTAATTAAAATATCATTTAATTTGATTGAGTGATACATTATTATCTTCAAAATTATATTTTAAATATAAGTACCAATCTATAGATTCTTTTCTAATTCTAAAATGATTATTTTCTACCCAACCAACATAATTTGAAGATAATAATTTTACAACGTTTGCCCCAAATGAGATGTTGCATATTTAATACGTGTTTTACCGGTAAAATATTTCTAAATAAAAATAAACGAATAAAAATAAACGAATAAAAATAAACGAATAAAATATACCGTTATAAATTTTAAATCGAAATTTTAATTAGCTTTAATTATATTAAATCAATTATTATAAAAGTGGAACTTAAAAAATCATAAATAAGTAAAAATACTTTAAAATTAAGCCTATACTGTCTACAAGGAGAATAAAAGTCGCTAAATCACTACATTATTTGTTTTTGCTACTCAAGAAAAGAATGATATTCCACTAAGCCAGATTTTTCCCCAGATGTGGGGAAAAAATTATACCGGTAACACTGTAACTTTGTTCAAGTAATATTCAAATAGTATTCAAATGGTATTCAAGTAGTATTTTAATAGTATTCAAGTAGTGTAGTATTAAAGTAGTATTAAAGTAGTTTTAAAGTAGTAATAAAATAGTATTAAAGTAGTATTCAAATAGTATTCAAGTAGTATTCATATAGTATTCAGTCTTAAAATAGTATTCAAATATTGTAATAAGATCTCTAAGTATACCTTGTAATGTAATAGAAATGAAGAAAAATTACTAGTACGGGAAATTTTAAGAAATATTAAGGTTCGCTATACGCTTAACTAACGGCATTACGGTGTTGCCGGTTTAATTTTTTCCCCAGATTTGGGGAAATCTCGCAATCTTGGATTTTATAGAAATAAAAAAAAATTGTGCTGGGAATTTTAAGAAATATTAAGCTTTTTCATACGCTTAGCTAATGGCATTACGGTGTTGCCAGTTTAATTTTTTTCCCCAGATTTGGGGAATCTGGCAATCTTGGATTTTATAGAAATGGAGAAAAATGAGCTGGTGCTGGAAATTTTAAGAAATATTAAGTTTTGCCATACGCTTGGCTAATGGCATTACGGTGTTGCCGGTTTAATTTTTTCCCCAGATTTGAGAAAAAAATCTGGCTTAGTGGAGTACAGTGCTGCTATTACTACTGGTTTAATTGACTACTTCTACATGATATGAATGTATATTTAAAAAAAAAAACAGTACAAATAATATTAATATTTAACTCTTAATATACAAAGCTATTTCGATGTTGAAGAATAATGAAATTTGCGAATTTTAGCAAGATTCTTAAAACAAGAAGCGAATTCCATTTTAATTGAGAAGAATTTTAAAATGGCTTGTTTGTCTATACATACTGTACGGTCCATATGTATGGAATGCGTTCATTTTAAGCGTTTTTATGTTCTTTTGGGAAAAAACCGAAACAAATCAATTTCTATTATTTATTTGACAATTTATAGTATTAAAATATTACCCGCCCCTTACACCCCCCTCTAAATTAATTATTTTGTATTCAAAAGTAATTAATTAATTTCGACAGCACTAAATTTTCAAAAAATATCAAATAAATCGTAAAATATCAAAGATAGGTATGGGAAATATTTATTAAATTAAGATTGTTTTTAAGAATTGAACTTAAAATTAAAAGAAAATATAGAGTGTCCCATTTAAAAAATACATAAGGGGGCGTCCATTAATTACGTGAAGTGCTCAAGGGGGGAGGGGGCCAAGCTAAATCTTTCCAGATCTCACTTAGGAGAGAGGGAGGACTTTGTAAATCTGACGTAATTTTTTTCTAGTAGAAAACGGTATAAAATTGTGTGAAAGTAAAGTTAAATTAAAGTAAAGAATGTTTCTAGCAATTCTATATTACGGCCATATTTTCAAATACTAGTCTTAAATAAAAGTGAATAATCCAACGCATTTACACCCAAAACACGTGTGATTAGGGAAGGGGGGAGAGAGTTGAGGAAAATCTTACGAAATCCCACCAGGGGGGGAAGGGGGGTATAAAAATCCTCAAAAATACCTCACGTAATTAATGGACGCTCCCTAACTTTATATTGGTATTTTGGTTTGGGACACCCTGTATATATGAATCTAATTTTAATTTGTAGCCGCCGTATATTTGTGCCAAAGCAATTTTTAATATCGTTTGTAGTTTACCCACCAGGCAGCGTGACGCACCCTGTATAGGTTCAGATATGAGTATTTGTTTTATTTTTACTTTTTTTGTCTAAAAGATGTATTTTTAGATGCTCCGTCCAAAAAATATACCGAGTATATTTTTTTGTACAAACAAGAACTAACAGACTTGACTTGCCCCTTGGACACGCCCCTGAAATTACCGGATAACTGTATTCGGTCCAAAAAAAATCAATAAATTATGAAAATGTCATAGACATCGGTCAAAGCGGTTTTTTTAAATTATGTATTTTTTTAAACTTCCAACGCCCTGTATCTTTGAAACGAAGCATTTCCATACATATGTTTAAAGGAACTTTTTTTTTCATATATTGACTCAAGGAATAGCATCTTAATAAGAAAATATTTAATAAACCTTTATACATACATACCTATTATGTAATGTTAATCTTTTTTGGTTATATTTAAGTATAGTAAATCAATGTAATACTCGATTTATCTATTCTCATTATATTGTTTTTATAAGTATCTACCTAGTTTTTTTTTTCTAAATTATTTGTAGATATTTTTTTTAAATACGATTTTTGTTATAAAATACTTTTAGGTCTAGTATTTTGAATATTGTTTACTGTAACATTTTATTAATATACTTAAATCGCAAAGTATACCTAATAATTTAAAGAGTTTTATTTTTATTTTAAAATAATAATAATAATAATAATAATAATAATAATAATAATAATATTAATGATTATATTCTTCAGGAGCAATTTTAATTTACTATTAATTAGTATTTAATTTAATTTTTGTTCACATGAAAACTAATAATAATTCAAAATTAGAAAAAATAAGTATGAATTTGATTAATAATTTATAATATGAATTAGTAGTCAGGTTTGCTTTCTTTTCATTACATGAAACATAAATAAGGTCCCAATTTCTCACATTATTATTTTTGCTTCCTTTAAACCTTGTATATACTTTAATTTATCGTTTTAGATAAATAAAACACACAATAGGTAAAGTAAAAAACCATAAGTAAGTAATTAGTGCTGACTTTAATTATTGTAATTACTTAGGAAGAAGTAACATGTTAATTTAAAAAGTGCCCCTAGAAAAGTTGATACATCTTTTACAGGCTTAATCTTAAATCTAATATAAAAAACAGAGGTCAGTTTCCAAATAAGAAAAAGTAAATTTTTTTGTTTCCACATTTCAAATTTCGTTTACAAAATTACAACGGTATAAATATTAAGAATAATAAGAATTATTATCGTTCTAAATTTTGTCGAACTATGCATTCGTTTTTTTTTTTAATATATGAACTAATTTTGCTCTTATTACGGTTCCTTCGCCAAAATTTAGAAGCATCTCTATTAATGTTTTTTAAATCATTGTTTACACACCTTGCATAAAAAAAATATTGACATAAATTAAATTAGGTAATCCTTATATCACAGATCCGGTAATATCACAAACACTTCCTCACACACTCTCACGTGTCATTACTCCTCGATTCATTTCGGGGCGCACGTGCAGTAAAGCGGTAAAATACGCTCGTGGTCCTTTCGCTGTATTGCCGATACGCCGACTATATCGCTATCCGCTATCCGAAATTTCTAAGTGAGGCTCCACTTTCCACCGAAGTCTTGTACACACTGAACGAAATCTCGAATACGAAGTAGAAAGTGGGCTTTGCATTTGCAAGGATTATTTCCAGTACGCAGGCGTAGTATTTGTGCCTTTTATATCATTTTTTTTACAATTTTTTTATGGTTATCCTTTTTAATGAGGGTGTAAATGATCTATTTCAGGTGTTTTTGTGTTCCGTACGTTTAGTTTTACATTTTCTTTCCCCATTTTTAATTTGTAAGTAATTTTCATGTTTTTTCTTACTAATTATCATTATCCTCATATTCTGATACAAGTACTAAGAAGTTATTGCATCCTTTTTAAAAATAATTATGTTATTTTAGCGATTTCATAATTTATGATAGCAAGATTTCTTTCACGAAACATTTTTCAAAATAATTGGAAAACTGTTTTCAAGAAGGTATTTTAAAAAATTAGTATATACAATATAAACTTAAATACTTCATTTGTAGGTAAAAATGTTCTAGTCAAAAAAACAATTCTTTATCAATATAATTATCATAAAAATTTACAATTCAGGCAATAAAACAAAAATTTTAAATCGTTTTTTAACCTGTAGACAAGATGGGTCATTAAAATTTAAAACGATAACCCCGGAACTAACCCATAAAATAGATGAATGTTTAAAATAACCAACCTAAAATAAATTTTGAAAATAAATTTGTCAAATTAATCATCATAAAAATTCAGGCAATAAACAACAAAAGCTATTTATTTTGTTGTTTATTGAACCTGTAGAGAAAGGTTCACTAAAACTTAATAATCTATTCATATAAATTTATTAAAAAAAAGTCAATAAAATTTGGAACTACCCCATTTAAATTACTATAAAGGTAATGAGATAATAAACTCACATTAGTACCATTAAAAATGGGACAATTAAACGAAACAAGCTTATCAGTGGCGTAACCAGGTGGTTCAAAAACAAAAAATGGGTCCCCTTAAATTTGACACCAAATAATATATAAGAAGAAATTACTTACTATGGGTGCAGGAATACTAACTGATTTTATTCACGGGTAACCACTGCTTTTGACATAACGACAACAAATTTTTGGTTATTTTAGGGACAGAATAATAAAGAATTTGTTAATTTACAGAACCGAAATGTAAACAAATAAAAATATGTTAACCAATTTTTTTTCACCCTTTCAGGCATCCCTTCGCTCCCTCCGATGAATTCAGGCAGACTCCCCCAATCAGGCTTGGGTCCAGGCACGGGTTTCCCTCAACCAGGCTTGAGGTTCAGTCTGCTTTTCCTCTTGAAGTTCGCATGGCGCCACTGAAGCGCAGATGGTCTATTCTACCACCATTTGGATGCCCTACTCCTTTCTATTAATCATCATTAATTCCACGTCCCCGATGGTTAACCGCTAGTCGGTCCAGTGGTTACCCATCCAAAACTTGATCGGACATCACGACTTAACTGCCGCGAGAACGAGAATTCACAATGGACTCTCGACTAGCCTCTCCGTTTTATTAACCAATATTGGATTATATTTATATTTTAAATGTAAGCTATTTAATTTTCTACATTTCTTAAGTACTTATTTAAGTTTAGATAATTACAAAATAAAGTTTTCCTTTTAATAAAATGTGTCACATATTGTATGACACGCGTCCATCTAACATTAAAAAAGGCCACCCGCGTCGTGTCAAAAATTGCAGATGGGTTGCTGTTTTGAAAGGGTTAACCAGCCTGACGTTGGGGTTGCCACCTGTCCTTTTTTGAAAAGGACAGTACTTTTTTGATGCAAAATGTCCTTGCGACTCTTTAAAGCTTAAAATGTCATTTTTTACAGTATATATCCTGTTTTACTCTTTGATATCTTTGAAAGGGACCTGGTTTGTAGAAAAATATACAAGCTGAGAACCTTTTTTTGTACCTTTTTTTTTACCTGGAAATCTAATAACAAAAAATTCAATCACAAAAAATAGTTAAAATATTTTAATTGTTTACCAACTAAAAGAAAATTACAGCGATTTTTTCTTGAAATGTGCTTCTATTCAGTCAGTTACTATTTTAAAAATAAAAATTGTATATTATACATACAGAGTGTAGCAATAAAAACTCCCAGGCTGGATATTTTGGTAAGAAATGAAGATATTTTATATCTGTAAGAGCCAGTTCACAGAGCACTAAGAGAGCTCTAGTTTTAGATATAAATTTATTTTAAATAGGTCATTATGTAGATGGCGCTGCGATCACTAATTTTTTCTTGTATGAACTAATTCGATAAATCTAGTCATTTTCGATTTACAGAGTAGGCCACTCAAAACAGCTTCATCCTGTTATTTGGCATTATTCATTAGATTTTAACAAAATTCTAAACCAGGTTGATTTTTATTCCAAATTGAACACATTTTTACAATTCAGACATCTGTCATGTGTCAACCTTGTTCCTTCCATTTCTGCAACCTCTTAATTTTATATTATAGGTATGGTGCAGTTTTTAATTTCCTAATTAAAAATACCCATTGACACAAAGTTATCTTTTGACTAGTTTTTAAGATACAAGGTGTTGAATTTGAGAATTTTCATAATTTTCAAAAATAATTTACAACGTAAGCATTGTTTTTGATTAATATTAATAAATAATAAAAGTAATGATTTGACTCTTTACCAAAATACAATACCAACCTTTTTGTAAAACAACTGTATAGGGTGAGTAATTTTTTAAATTAAGGTAGAATAACTGCATACATATAAAATAATTTAACGCCTAAGATAATGACTATAACTGGTTTATATACAGGTATACAAGTGTGTGTAAATGATAATGATACTTTATTATTATAAAAAAATACATGTATACGAGGTAAGCTAAAAAGTTGGTTCAGTGTGCCATAAGAAAATTACACTATTTCAGTATTTTGATATAATGTTAAAATGTTATACAGGGCCGTACTTAGCAGAACCATTAATTTTTTAAATTAATTTTGAAATACTATTAATAATAAAAAGTAAGGAAATTAAGGATAAAAAAGATAATTTCCAATTTTTAAAAATAAAATTGAATCTAGAAAATTGTAAAAAAATATTTGTATCCCACACCAGGGTACCTATTCTTGAATATCGTCGCCCTAATAAGAAAAATGCCTATCTCCGTTTTGAAAAATTTTACGGAAGAGATGAAAAACGTTATTTTTTAACAAATACAGTATCACATTATTATTGGTTTTCTTCACATCTAACACATATAACTTTGAATATAACACAAAAAAAATCATTCCCACGCGGTCCTCTTTTAAAAAAAGTATGGAACTAGGAAAATTTATTTTTGGAAATTGTCAAATCGAAAATCGACAAATTTCTATTATTTCTATTTAAAATTAACCGGTTAAGTTGACTTTCTAACGTTTTGTCAGAAGTTGGCTTAAACCTTATTCTAATAAATGTCCCATTTTCGCAAAAAAGTGGAGCTAGGCACTGACTTACAGTGGAAAAAAAACCCGGAAAACCTCACCCACCATCATCGAGACGGTAACGCATGGCGATTTTATCTGCATGTCATATCAACAGAAATTGAATTTATATTGATAAAGAGGAAAAACCAGTTTTCTACTCCCTCGAAATTAAAAGTCTTAAAATTATAGACCGAAAACAAATGGCTAAACTTATCAGAACCGTCGTCACAACCTTTGAATATACCCTAAGGTGTTAAGGTGTTGTTTCTAATAAATTAATCACAAATTTAGCCCATATATTCACGATTATTTCTGGCGCCTTTATCTTTGCCTCCTGTCAATTCACGTCTACTACATTGTATACGTTCCATTAGGATTTTCATCCACTAGGTACTATTGAAATTATTAAAATACAACATTGCCATCAAAAACCTTTCAAATTTCGAAAGAGGCGCCAAAAAATGTGTTATTTTAACCTATAGGTAGTACTCGTATATATTGGGTTAACCACAACACTACCTATTCTACATAATATAGTGGCAATAGCCATAAATGTTTTATGATTAATACACCAGGTAAATACTCTACCGATTCCAACGAGAACGAAGTGCCTGTGAAAGTTGATTTTTGAAGAATTCTGACTTTTCATAAATAAGTCCGATTTTATTGGCAATAAACTTAGGTACCTCTATATGTAGAATTATGATACCGACTTTCCTTTGATAAGCTTATAACTTGTTGGATACAGTTAAATATCGATTTCTCTTCCTTCGAAATAGATTACTAAAAAAAATGTAATATATTTATGATGTTTCAATACATTTGTAATAGTCTTATCAACTATTAGAAAAAATGTTCACATTTCTGTGGTAAAGTCGGACAATAATGTTGATACGACTGTATAATAATGAATCAAAATATCAAAATTTTGTTGTGAAATCGTATTTTAACATAAAAGGAGGGAGACACTACTACATTATTTACGTTATAACACTATTTTGGTGTAATCATTAATAAAATTAGTATTTATTTTAATTATTAATTAAAAATATTTATTTTAAGTACTAATAGTAGATGGGATTAGCCAGTTCTGGACCAAGGTCAGAGGCAAGGTCAGAGGCAATTGGTGTAATTAGTAATTACCCTAAGTACCCACCCCCCACCCTTCGAGCAAGTACCCCCCACCCTTCGAGCAAGTACCCCCCCACCCTTCGAGCAATTAGCAAGTACCCCCCACCCTTCGCGCAATTAGCAAGTACCCCCCACCCTTCGCGCAATTAGCAAGTACCTCTGAATTACTCTGTACACCATGTTATTGCATAGTGTAATGAGTGTAATTGCATAGTGTAATGAGTATAGTAAGTACCTCTCAGTACACATAGTGATGTAAGGACCAACCAATTATTCTGTACTGAGTGTAATTGCATAGTGTAATGGGCATAGTAAGTACCTCTCATTACACCATATGCATACCTCTCAGACAGTATTTACTGTGTATATCACGTAGTGTAATAAGTCTAAGTACTTCTCTTGTTTACTGTTGTAGCATAGGGGAAATAAGTCGGCGCCATGCACACCCTTGACTCTCAACCGCCATAGCTAAAGTGAATCACCGGTCTTCGGCAGACACGCGCGATGTAAATATTGTTGGAAGGGGTAGTATCCCACCCTTCGCGCAATTAGCAAGTGCCTCCCAATTATTCTGTAAATTATATACTTTAATGAACGTAATTGAGTAGTGTAATGAGCATAGTAAGTACATCTCATTACCTCCTAGTGATTACTATGTATTTAGAATTTACGTTACTCTATACCGAAGTAACAAGAATTGGAGCTGTTCCCGTATATTATGAATAGGGGAGGGGAGCATAGTGGAGGTGGGGATTTATTGAGAGGTATATAATATCACATCTATACGAATGAGATCAGTCGCGAGCTATAAGTGCGTTGGAAGTTTCATTATCTAATATCGAAATAATCATAAAAATAGTAGATATGTATAAGTGTAATTGCGGTTTAACATTTACAAGAGCAGATAATTTACGACGACATCAAAATAAAAGTTGTAATCTGATATCTAACCGCAATGGTGAATCATCCAGCGGTACGAAAAGAACCGCCAATTCAAGCCCGGATGTTTTACCGGTAAAACAAGCTCGTGTAATGCGAGTTTCACATCGTACCGTAGACCCACAAGTTCATAAAAGTAGATGTGAATCATGTAATGTAGACATCGCAACCAATCAGATGACATCACATATGAGGAGTCTTAGTCATAAAGAAAAGGCATGCACAATTCATGTCGATGGTATATATTTAATTAAGAGTGCATTTAAGTGCAGAATCGCAAGTTATAGAGTCAAAAGTGATGAAAAACATATAGACTATATAACATTTTTTGAGGCTATAAAAGTGAGGGTATTGGAATTGTTGAAAGTTGTTCTGAGGGCCCATAATGCCATTAAAGTTAATGTAGAGGTCTTCGCTACATATGTATTGCAGAGCCAAGATAATTCTGAAATCAAATCTTTCAATAGCATAAATCGAATACTAGATTTGCCGACGGATTTGGATGTGGTATATGCAAACTTTAAGGACGCCTTGGTATCTCAAACCGTAGACTTCCAACATAAAGATTCAGGTATAGTAGTTATATAATATATAATATATCGGTAACTAATAAATTATTCATTGTTTCAGGTTGGTCATTACAGGAAGTACTATTTCTAGAAGTTAATATAAATAAGTACTCTCCGTTAGGAGGCTGCTCATACATAAAGCTGCCTAAGTTTATTGAAACCAAGAAGGGTGTAGTGAATGTGCAGAATAATGATGCGTACTGCTTTGCTTGGGCCATCACATCAGCTCTATATCCAGCCAGAGATCATGTTAGCCTAATGTCATCGTATCCACACTTCGAGACCGTGCTGAATGTTGATGGCATTGAATTTCCCATGAAGCTTAAAGACATTTCAAAATTTGAAGACCTCAATGATATAAGTGTTAATGTTTATGGCTTGGAACATAGTTATGAAAATGGTAAGGCTAAATTTGAAATAGTAGGCCCATTACGATATTCCCGTAGAAGGTTAGGGCATCATATAAATTTACTGCTAATAACAGAAGATTCCGGTAATAGTCACTATTGTTGGATTAAAAGTATATCCAGATTAGTTTCGAGTCAAATAACTAAAAATGGTCATAAAAAATTTTTTTGTGACGGGTGTTTACTTTATTTTCCATCTGAAAGCGTCCTATTACGTCATCAATTGTGCGATTGTAATCATATATATACCAGTACACCATCAGTGGAGCTTAAAAAAGACAAACGCGGTAATTATGTCCCCGAAAATATACTGAAGTTTCAAAATTATGGTAAGCAACTAAGAGTCCCATTTGTAATTTATGCCGATTTTGAATCGATCCTAAAACCTATAGATCATTGCGAACCAGATCCGGAAAAAAAATTCACCATCCCTACATACCAACATGAGCCATATGCTTTTGCATATCTGATTAAATGTTCATTTGATGATTCATTGACGAAATTTGTAACTTTTACCGGCGATAATGCCGCGAGCGATTTCGTAAAACGCTTAGAGGATGATGTATTAACTATTTATAATACTCATTTAATAGACATTGTTCCAATGCAGCGACTGTCTAAAGATGAAATAGATGATTTTAACACATCG
Source organism: Psylliodes chrysocephalus (assembly GCA_927349885.1). NCBI lineage: Eukaryota > Metazoa > Arthropoda > Insecta > Coleoptera > Chrysomelidae > Psylliodes > Psylliodes chrysocephalus. Next base: position 2,601,067 of record OV651820.1, read on the forward strand.
ACTATATGCTCTATTTGCGATGAGACCTTTCAAGAAGGCGAAGTTAAAGTAAGAGATCATTGCCATCTTACCGGTAAGAAAACACCCGGCGCCGCGCATAGCAATTGTAATTTAAATTATAAAATCCCGCAATTTGTCCCAATATTTTTCCATAATTTGAGTGGGTATGACAGCCATTTATTTATTAAAGAATTGTATGGGGAAGGTGAGAGAGCCGAAGTTATTGCCCAAAATAAAGAAAAATATATTTCGTTCACAAAACCATTGTACACCCATAGCTATGTAGATAGAGACGGTATTTTGAGAAAAAATTACATAAAACTCAGATTTTTGGATAGTTACAGATTTTTAGCGGATTCCTTGGTTGGGCTGTCGGAAAACTTGCCATCAGAATTTTTTGTTGAAACAAGGAAATGTTTTGCAGAAAAAGAAAAATTTTATTTGATGAGACAGAAAGGGGTGTTTCCATATAATTTCATGGATAATATATTGAAATTAGATCACCCAAATTTACCCTCAAAAGATGAGTTTTATGATAAGTTAAATGATTGTCACATATCCGACGAGGATTACGCGAGGGCCCAGAAAGTGTGGGATGTATTTAATTGCCAAACCTTGGGATCGTATTCTGATTTATATTTAAAATCAGATGTTCTAATGTTATGCGATATATTTGAAAATTTTAGAGATGTATCGCTTAAAGCATATAAACTCGATCCAGCGCAATATTATACATCTCCAGGTTTGTCATGGGATGCGATGTTGCGCTACACCAAGGTGGAGTTAGAGTTGCTGACAGATATTGATATGATTAATTTCTTCAAAAATAGTATACGTGGCGGTATCAGTCAATGTGTGGAAAGAAAACATATTGCCAATAATCAGTATTTATCGGAATATAATCCCTTCGAGCCAAAGTCCTCTATACATTATATTGATGCCACAAATCTCTATGGGTATAGTATGAGTCAGCCACTACCCACAGGAGAATTTGCATGGTTATCGACGGAGGAAATTAATCAACTCGATGTAATGTCAGTTGATGATCTCGGGGATTATGGCTATGTATTAGAAGTTGATGTAACATATCCACAACACCTTCATGATAAACACGCCGATTTACCATTTTTAGTGGAGAATATAATTCCACCTAATTCCAAAACAGAAATCCCCAAACTGGTGCCGAATTTAAACCACAAAGACAAATACATACTACACTATAGAAACTTTAAGCAGGCCATAAATAATGGACTAATTGTAACTGAAATTCATCGCGCCCTCAAGTTTAAGCAGTCACGTTGGCTGAAAAAATACATAGATCTCAATACTAATATGAGAAACAATGCCAAGCACACATCTGAGAGAAATCACTTTAAGCGCATGGTCAATAGTGTGTACGGGAAAACTATGGAAAACGTGGATGACAGACGAGATATTTACCTTAAAACCCACTGGGTTAGTAAGAGAAATTCCCCAGGCGCAAACAATTTAATTGCTCGACCGAATTTTAAGTCTTGTTCTATATTTTCAGAACACTTTGTGGCTATACATATGGGTAGAACCAAAATATGCTATAACAAACCATTGTACATCGGTTTCACAGTGTTGGAATTGTCAAAAGTAAGGATGTATGATTTTTATTATGGAATATTAAAACAGCAATTAGGTGATCAAATTTCATTACTTTACACAGATACCGATAGTTTTGTACTTAAAGTTGATAAAATTAATTTTTATGAATTTATGGGGAGAAATATAGAACATTTCGACACATCTAATTATAAAACGGATAATAAATTTAACCTACCCGTAAGTAAACCAATATTGGGGAATTTCAAAGATGAGTATCCAAATCAGGCCATCAGCACATTTTTAGGGACAGGCGCCAAGGCCTACTATATTAGATCAGACGAAAAAGAGACCAAAGCCGCTAAGGGAGTAAAAAAATGCGTAATACAAAGCAGCTTAAACATGTCGGATTATCAAAAGATTGTAGAAGGCGGGGGTAAGATATTTAGAAAAATGAATACATTCAGGAGTAAGTTACATGATATATATACTGAAATGAAAAACAAAGTCGCATTATCTTACAACGATGACAAAAGGTTTATAATACCAAACACCGTGAAAACTCTACCGTGGGGACACAGAGATATTCAGGAATATCGTAATGGACCTCGAAAAACTGTAGCCGAATTCAAATATAATGTAGCCAATATTGTAAATAATGTTAGTGATGAAAATAGATTAGAGTTACTGTTAAGACTATTATTAGATGAAATGTAAATAGAAAATTAATGTATATGAAATATATATGTAACAAATTATTGTGACTTTTTTTTACCAATATCAAACTATCTCTCCCCTCCACTCCCTACTCATTCGAACGGCTATAAATAGCGGATGCCCACAGTTAGATATTCATTCCACTCCAGCCAGTCCGCTCAGAAAATCAGCAAAAATGTCCATCAACATATCGGCCATAATTACCAGGGAGCAAGCTGATAAGGAGCTTGAGTGGTTGAATTCAAATTGGGGAAGTTCCAACCAGAGGCGCAACAAATCAGTCAAGTGATGGTAAACGGGGCATCTGATGAGAAGAAGAAAGAAAAAAAAACGTAAATAATGGTATTTGAAGAGATGTAAATTTTAATAAATATATGTATGTGAAAATTTACTTTGAATAAATATTTATACCAATCCATGTATCTCATTTTTCATTTTTTTAAAAGAAAAAAATTCTTCAAATAAAAGTTGTTTGTAATGTAATTCTCTATAATTTTTGTTCTATACATAATTCCATAAAATCGACCGTAATCGAGAAATTTGACAAAAGTGTAAAATTACCCCCACTCTCCATAAAAAAACATCTGTGTCGGCTTTATTTGAAATGCGATAGGGATCATATTATATGTATGTACAGAGAATCAAAAAAGGAATAAAAAAAATTTAATTACCCCCCACCCCCTCCCTAAAACAGCCGCCAACAATTGCATATCTCCGTAACGGTAAGAGATAGAATTTTTTCCTTGGGGAGGGGGGCCTATGGGGGGTGGGGCGAGGGGGGATGGGTTGGGTGGGGGGTATGGGGCGGGTTAAACTTTGGTCTTTTATTTTTTTTCCATTGGGTAAAAGGGGTCTAGGGGTCAAGATAAAAAAATTAGGCGAAAAACATCTGTGCCGGGTTTATTTGAAATGCGATAGGGATAGGGATCATAGGGATAGGGATTATAAAAACAAAAAAGAAAATAAAAAAAAAAAATTACCCCCACCCCTATAATTTTTTGATTTTTTTTTTTTGCTAGGGTGTTGGGGAAAAAAAATTTTAGGTATTTTTTTTATTTTGATTTTTTTTGATAGGGTGTTAGGGAAAAAAATTTTTAGGGGGTATATTTTGTATTTTTATTTTTTTTTTTGATAGGGTGTTGGGGAAAAAAATTTTTTAGGGGGCATATTTTGTATTTTTATTTTTTTTTTTTGATAGGGTGTTGAGGTAAAAATTTTGGGCCCTGCGATGCGCGCGCAACACTCCCACTCCTCACAACACTCCCACTCCTCCCCACTCCTTTCGATTGATGTATATACCCAGCTACAGAGCATTATCATTCAGTCTGGTTCAGCTCACCACACCAGACAGACATGGCAGAAATCGCCGAGTGCGACTCTACAGATATGGTTGATATTGTTGACCTATTGTCAGCCGGGTGGGACACCGAGTTGAATGGTCCATGCGACTCCACATCGGGGTTCACACTGCAGCCGCCCGGTGTCTACGAAGTAGACACCGATCCGAACAGTGAGTCGGAGAGTGGCGACTCCTCGGACTGGTGGGATGACGACATCGACCCTCCGATCGACGACGACGACATCTCCGATTGGGATGCCGATGCCGATCCCGACATCGGCTTGGTGGTTTTTGACGATTCTGACTCGTAAAGACCACCTACCTTGGTCAGACAACGGCCCTTTTCAGGGCCATCAAAAAAATTCATAGTAAAGGCAGTGCCTTTAGATAAGTCTTAATGTTATACGCAGCTATTGACTCGCTTTCCATAGATGCGTGAGCGCATGATGTTGTGAGTGTCTCCCCTCCGCTTCCAATCTTTTCGATCACTATATATTCGGAGATCAGCGCTAGGAAATTCAGTTTACTTCAACTCGTTGAGTAACTAACATGGCCGATATAATCGAAGTAGCCGAATGCGATTCGACGTCCGGAGTAGATACGAGCTGGGGTCAAATGACCGACTTGGATGGGGTGTGCGATACCACCCATGGTCTCCGAAGACCAAGGCGACCATCAACGCCACCCGGTCCATGCGACTCGCGCGTCCTGATATTGGACGTGCATGACGTGTGGTGTGGCACCGACACTGAGTCGAACACCGACTCGGATGCTGAGTCCGGGTCGGATGCCGATTCGGAGAGCGATTCTGACTCGCAATAGGGTATCTGCCCTCGTCAGAAAAAAAAAACGGTTCTTTTCAGAACCAACAAAAAACTATAAAAACGGTTCTTTTCAGAACCAACAAAAACTTATTACAAATAATTTGCCCCAAGAGGACAAACTATTTTATTTAGAGGTATGCACAGCCTTACACCAATATGGCTTAATAAATGATATATAGTACTTTATGAAATACCTCGTATTAAGATTGAATATTATTTAAAATATATTATGCGGTATTCCAAAAATGTATGAGCATCATGTTACAGTCGCAAGATGTTACCCTATGAAATGCCGAGTATTGCAATTTAATAATATATACTAATATGCCGTATACCCGAAATTTGTGCATTGTGTAGTTAAAAATATGATCATTGGTTCGATGCGCAATGGTCGTTATTTACAATATGAGGCTGTGAGAGTCTCCCCTCCACTCCCACCCTGACACTCTTCCCGATTTTACTATATATACGAGCAATCAGCGCTAAGAAATTTAGTTTATTTCAGCTAGCTGAGTGAACTACTAAACTTTTTCAGTTATTTTCAGTTATTTTCAGTTTTTAACATGAGTTGCAATGACGAGACAACCAATGCCATCAACAGCATCCTTATGGAGCCCAAGAGCAGACTGCATGATTGTATGACAGATGACGACTTTGATCTGGAGATGCTGCTAATGTCAATCGGACCCGTGTCACCTGTGTCGCGAGTAAGTGACATCCCGCTACCAGCCCCGGTACCAGCCCCCATTTCAGCCCCGGTACCAACCGCATTACAAACCTATGTAATTGACGATAGCGGGGATGAGTTTGAAGACTCGCCAAAGATTATCGTCCATACGGATATTCGTGTCCCTAGACTGCCGGCAGCGACAAAAAGATTGTCAGTGGTTGCACCTAAAACCAAGAAGCCGAGAGCCCCAAGGAAGCCGAGAGCCCCAAGGAAGCCGAGAGCCCCAAGGAAGCCGAAGGTCGCACCAGCACCAACATTGTTGCTGGTACCCTCGACAAGCGTGGTGGCTTCAACCAGCCGAGCCGAGCCGAGCATACCATCATCGCAGGATGAACTTAGTATGCAGCTCAATAAAGCAATGCTCGCCGTGATGAATCACCAGACGCGGTTAACGGCAGATAGGGAGCAGTTGGAAATAACCCGATCTACCTACAAAGAATTGAAGATGGAGGTGGATGAGGTAGAAAAGGCCATGGAGGTAGCCTCAGCGCCAATTCAGTATAGGCTGGACGAATTGGATGAGGAAAATAGTCGCATCCAACTACACATCGCCGACTTGCAGCGGCAGTTGGAAGAGGTCGTACATCGCCAACATGTTGTGCGCCAAAGCCAGGTGGATGCGGGTATTGAAATGTCAAGGGTCAAAGAGGCCCATCCGGGACATGAAGAGCGGAAGAGGGCTTGCGAGGCGATGAGGGTGAAATGCGATGAAGTGAGCGAACGGGCGCAGGCGACAAAGGAAGGCATTTCAAAGTGGTTAGATCACATCAATTCGGATCCGGGCGGCAGTTGATAAAATTAAAAAAAATGCAATGTGCCATACTAATACCTAGGCGATGGTGGCGTGGAAATTTAGTAAAGGGTTCTTTTCAGAACCGCTGAAATATTTTTAAATGAAAGATTAGATATTGCATCACTTGCAATAATATAATTTTAAGATATAACAGTTTTTTGTTGGGAGTCTCCCAATCTCCCACAATCTTTCAGATCACTATAAATACTCACCGCACACATACACATATAGTTCTTAAATAGATATTCAACCTACATTCTACTTGAAGACCTCGCGCTACTATGCATACTTTAAGCGATGATTGTTCTATGAGTAAGCGCCTCACTTGCAAGATTTGTACCGATAAGGAAGTGCAAATGGTTTTTATACCATGTGGGCATGCCGTATCTTGCAATAGCTGTAGTCGATCTGTAGTTATTTGTATTATATGCAGAGCGCCGATTAATGCTAGAGTAAAATTTTTTCTGACATCCAACTTTCCGGAACTAGATGCACCCTACTGAGCGTGATGTTATGCAGGGGAGGTGGTAAATTCGAGGGTTGGGAGAGTGGAGGTGGGAATACATAACCATATATAAGGAGGTCCCGACCACTTACCAGCATCAGTCACTTCGCTGTAGCTGACCATTAAGAATATCAGAAAGCCGAAAAAATAAAAAATAGCAAAGATGGATGGACAAATTGTTGTTGATGTTGATGCGGTTGAGGAGATCGAGCGTCAGCTCTCCTTGTTGGCGCGTTTTGATGCCAACAAGCCAGGCATTGACGAATTTTGGGACGCCATAGAACGTGATGTAAGTTTTTAACTATTACCTTATGTTTATAAAATATCTAATTATTATGCTTATAAAATATCTAATCAATATACTTCTTTACAGGCTGCTGATGCCGCTGCTGCCGCTGCCGACGGTGATGGAGAAGGCGTGGCTGGTCTAGCGCAACTTGCCGACGAGGATTTGGGTGCTGTTGGTCCGGCACCACTCGTCGAAGAGGGTGAAGACGCCGTTGGTCCAGCCCCACCCGCCGATGAACCCGCCAGCGACGACGATGATGAGGGCATTGAGGCTGATTGCCCTGGATCACCGACTTCAATAAGAAGGGAGCTGGCTGTATTTCAGGCCAGAGGCGGTAACCACTTCTGCGTTACATCCAGCTCCGTTATTGTGAAGTTGGTTATTCCCGGCATGGAACGGAGCAAACGTCTGTGCAACCCCTGCTTTCTTTATTACGAGCAGATGGAGGTCGAAAGAAATCCAAATGCCAGGTACATACACGAGCATCAGCATTTTGTTGTAGAAGGGGGGGATTTGGAGGATCCGCAAACATGTGATGTATGCGCCCGATATATTTCCCACTTCTGCGACACAAATGTTTGTCCTGTATGCATCGGCGCTTGAAATAAAGGAGTCAGGGGTTGCAATACGGCGGCTTTGTTATGCATCCAATGACCCTCTATACATTAGTTTTAGATTTAGTTTGTATAATTGTTTATTATTTAAGCTTTCTGTATATATTTAAGTGTAAGTTATTTTATTATTGTATATGTAGTAGTTAATAGGGAAATAAAACTTGTTTTTTTTTTAAATCTTTATTTCATTTAATATCCATACTAAACAATATCATTTATATTAATCCAAGAGTTTTCTTGCTGTGGGAATCCCAACCACTTCACCAAGGCTTTGTCCTCTTTTGCCCGAATGACCTTTTCCACTAAATAAACATCTTTCCAATTTGTTTTTAATAATTCCAACTCATAAAATGAGCCTTTAATCGATTGACCATTCATATCTTCTAGAATGTATGTTACGGGGTATGTGCTATTTATTTTTCTTATTTTGAATAATTCAGTTGTATAATTAGCAGTATACCCTTTTTCAAATATGCTTTTATATTTACTTATTCTTACGACATCGCCGACACGATATTTCGGTTTTTTACGCCTTACTTTATTTTTGTTTTGCCTATATTGGTTGAGTTTAGTTGTCGGCAGGACATCTATTGGCTTCATACCTATGATTGAATGCGTGGTGTTATTATACTTATTAATGACACCGTTTATAATATCTATCCAATTGTATTTCCCTCTCATAGCCATTTTTTTATATAATAGGGATTTTATCGTACGAATCACACGTTCTGCCATTGACGCTTTCATTGTACTATAAGTCGAATAGTGATTTATATCATATGTTTTCATTACTTTCCCAAATTCCTTGTTATAATATTCTGTCCCTTGATCCGTTTGTAGATTTTTAGGATGGTGTGCGCAATTTTGGAGTATATCTAAAAAGGCATTTCTAACATGTAAGCCTGTTTTATTTTTTAATGGTCTCGCCCACACATATTTCGTATAACAATCGATGACAATTAGAATATATCTGTAACCATCGTTTTCATCTTTATAACTTTGCATATCAGCCAAATCACTCTGCCACAAGTCGGCATATCCTTTTACAATAGTCCTTCTTCTGGGAAAATTTCGACGGGCAGATCGGTGGATTTCTTCAATTATTTGGTGCTTAGACATTCTTTCCAATTAAAATACAATTTTTTATTCAATCTTTTTGATCCTTTCTTCCAGTCCTACTTTAATTTTCGATAAAACCGCTGTATTTTGTCCAATACTTCCTTTGACGCTTTCAAGGTCTCGAAGAATTTCCGTATTACACTTAAATGAATTTATCGGTAAGGTCAGTTAAACGGTTCTCTAAAATTATAGTAAAATTTTTTATGCCTTTTATTTCACTTTCCAAAATATCAACTTTAGTAATAATTTTTAAAATATTACTTTTTGTAGTGGTAAGTATGTCCTCAAAAAATTCTCTATTGTGCTTCACTATTTGTAACATCGATTGGTATTTAACATTAACATCACCAATACTATTGCTTGACACAGTTCGATGTTCAAATACTAATTTCTTAAGTTCACTCTGCTGATTTTCGAAATAAATAGTAGCTTCGCGTAATACGTTTTTAATGGATTCCGTTAAAGCTTTTAAAACGAGATCTTTTGCTTGCATAGTAACATCGTCAACATATCCAACTGTTACAGCATCAGTCGATTGTTCTGGCTCTCCGAGGTTCACCAACCGTTTGCTTTGCATATCATAATTACCGTCACCTGTTAATTTGAATCCAAGACCCCTTTTTTCTCGAATAATTACGCGTTGATTTTTCTTTTTTCTTCCGAATTTATCTACAATGTTCCTTGAAGACATTCCGTTTACGACTGACCTCTACAGCGCATGTATTTAATATATTATTCGCTCTTCTCTTAATTCTTCAATTATAGATAAAATTTCATTATCGTGCCCAGTATGGCCGGCTTGCTTTGAACTCCATAATAAACGCAATCTAGCCACCAATTCTCTCGGCTTGTTCCAATAAACGTATGTGGGTTTAGAGGTCATTATTTTTTTGTATTTAGGTATTTTTGAAAACCCTCCACCCTTTATCTTTACCGGAGAGAACAATGGTCTAATAATTTTTCTCAATTTATTTACATTTTTGTTACTTAGCCCTTTGGACTCGTCATACTCCTTAAAGGCCGCTCCGGTAAGTTGTAATATTTCCTTATATGTATCCTTAGTCGCATTACTTACTTTCTTAGGGCTTCGATAAAATAGTAGCTCATACAATTCCGGATTGCCGTGGTAGTCAGCAACTCTTCTATCCCCATCCCAAAACGAGATTTTGCCATCAGAAAATTTTACTTCTAAATTCCCAACCATTGTTTTCATGTCTTTGTCCATATATACGCCGTACCGAGTATCATAGCGTTTATTACCTCGCGATATTTCTTCTAAATGCTTATTAATATATTTTTTATCATCATCATCATCATCATCAACATCACCGCGGTCGGATATTGCACTTTCAAAACTTTCTCCATATTTTGTCGAGTCCGGTGATATTGACGCGAGTTCCCTTTTCATGCCAGATCTTTCTTCTTTAGTGTTAGCGGGGTTTTCTTCTTTAGCGTTAGAGGGGTTAGAGGTTGCGGCTTTTGAAATTGTTTTCAACGGTTTCGTCAGCGGTTCATACATTTTTTCTAGAGCTTGCAAAGTTTCAACGCGCCCACTTTTTAAGGCATTAAATTTCTGTCTAACCGAATCGGAGACAGCGGCCAGCTCCGATTTGGTGTCGAAATGTTTTTTATTGCTATACATTTTAATCGCTGAAACCACCTGCCGCCTTGGACGCTACTTGAAAAATAACGCGTATTGCATTGTTTATGGGTATATGAAGCTATCGAATCCTTTCTTATATCTACCGGCGCTTATATCTTTATCTTTATCGATCACTAGAAATCCATGCTTTTCACCCCAACATTCCACACATATTTCTTGAAATTTTCTAAAAGACACGTCTGGAGCTACATGGTCTGAATATATGTGACGTAGGTTTAGGTCATCTTGTCTAAACATAATTATTAGATTTGCGTTGTCTCTAATCAACTGTTTCGGAATCTTCGAATACGTTTGAGCCAAATAAAAGCAATCTATATTTCTGTGTCGCCCCATACTAAAATATGATCTAATAACATCTTGTTTTTCACAAATCACATCATCAAATATAAATATGGAATTTGGTTTGGCGTCTACTGGTTGAATTATATCTTCATTATTGTTGAACGTAAAATAACCCAACCCTTTTATCGGAGTCAAAACTTCATGCAAGTACTCATACTTCTTCTGGTATAATGATTTTGAATAAATATATACATTTTCAAATCGTAGCCCATTTGGTTGAATGAGTAGTGATAACATAACATTTGTTTTACCGCAATTTGATGGTCCTATTAGAAGGCCGCGTATTGTATCGGGCAACAATGGGCCGTGTCTAGGAATCTTATTTTCACTAAGCCCATCACCAACTTTTTCATCTAAATTCTCCACACAGATACTATTTTGTGCTTTGACTATGCGCATCGTTTGACTGTCTTTGGCTATATAAACCATCGCTCATGTAACATTCATTTAAATGCCTAGCGTCAAACGAGTGCGATCTAAACGTTATTCAAAAAGAAAGTGTGGAAAAGGGTTTGTTAATTCCCTAATAAATAAATTACCATTTGAACTGCACATACCGAAGTACCAATATTGTGGGCCAGGTACGCGCTTACAAAAACGTTTAGCGCGTAACGACCCCGGAATAAATGAATTAGATAAAGCCTGTAAATTACATGATATCGCTTATTCTAAAAGTGCAAACGATTTGAAAGCTAGACATATTGCTGATAAGGACCTTCAAGAATTAGCTTGGACTCGGTTTAAAGCTAGCGACGCGTCAGTTGGTGAAAAGGCAGCTGCCTGGACTATCACAAATATTATGAAAACAAAGCGAAGTTTTGGTATGGGCCATAAATTACGGTCTAGAAAGCGGCGTCGCGGAACAAAAAGCAAAAAACGAATTGCTTTCGGTAGAGGAATTGTCAGTAAGATTAAAGGGGTATTAAAGACATATGGCGGACAGAAAATGGGGGAAAAAACACTTAAGAAGATGGCTGCATCATCTCTCATGGCTGCCCGAAAATATGTTAAAGCAGCTGGGGGAAAGAAAAAAATTATTATTCCCCGTATTATACCGATACCAAAAACAGGTGGATTTTTACCATTAATACCTATTTTTGCTGGATTATCTGCATTGGGGAGCTTGGCAGGAGCGGCATCCGGAATCGTCAAAGCAGTGAACACCGCTAAAACAAATAGTCAACAATTAACAGAAGCTAATCGACACAATAGAACCATGGAAGCCATCTCTCTAGGAAAAAACGGTAAAGGATTATACTTAAAGCCCTATCGAAAGGGGTTGGGCCTTTACATGAAACCATATCGGCCAAAAAACTCGTAAGTTCACTACCTCGAAGACCTCTCAGTAATTTAGACATACAATCTTTTGCCAAAAGATTCAAGATTCCCTACTTTCGAGGTGTGTATATGAGAGATAATTTATCAAACTGCGGGCCACTAAGAAACGAATCAGCCATTGTCAATTTGGATAGTAGTAGCGGGCCAGGAACACATTGGGTCGCTTACAAGAAAAGAGATGCGTCCTCAATATATTTCGATAGTTATGGTGATTTACCCCCACCTTCAGATTTAATTAGTTATCTGTATAAAGGGCGTTGGCCGGTATCTGAAGTTCACTATAATTATAAACGCTACCAGAAGTTTGATACTGTCCTATGTGGACATTTGTGTTTGCAATTTCTTCTCTCTGAAGGATGAATACCCATGATGAAGAACAACCTAAGGATTTTTCTAAAAATGAATCTATCGACGTAAATGATGGTCCGACGGTATTTTTGAAACGCGGGTCAATTGACGTAAGCGATGATCCAACACCAAAACACGTGATTTGTTGTTTTTGTAAAATTCGAGAACTGAAAATTGCCACTAAAAAGCGAGTTTATAATTTATGTATTCGAAAATAGATTTCGAAGTCAGTGTGACATACTTCTTAGCCATGTCAAGAACATTTAATTTGTCGTCCATAGCGTCAAGCATTCTCAGCAATGATTTTTTTCCGCCCATCGAATTGGATGTTAATAAACAGTATGGTCTTGGATTAATAGCATTTTATGCCTACCATTCTATCAAAAATATCACCTCAAAAAATAATATCATCTGTTTAGAGGTGGTAGACCCAGAAAAGTTTTGGGCAGATGTAATGCAGCGAGAGAAGAGTTGGGCCGAGGAAGGCAGTGTACCGAAAAAAATTAATGTACGTGTGGCACCCGGCGCTTATGAGATTGACGAAATTAATAAGTTCGTCCAAAAAGCTATATATGATTATCTATATCCGGATACCAAAACTATTATAAATCAGGGAGAACTTGATGATATGTTTAAATTGTCGGCGAACAACAACACTCTAAAATGTGAAATTTCATCTAAATTCATAATCAACTTTGATTGTGACAACAGTATAGCTAGCCTCTTAGGATTCAGTAATTCGAAGTGCCCGCCAAGGCCTGAAGCTTATGTCTCTACAAGGCCGATCAATATTATGAACCTCCATCTTGTTCAATTGGATTGTAATATTATTTCTGGTTCCTATATAAATGGGAAAGAAGCCCACACCCTTTTTTCATTCGACATAGACGTTGAGCCAGGATACAAACTGACGAAGGAACCTCATAACATTATTTATCTACCAGTCATACCTGCCGGTCGGCAATACCTAGACAACATTACTATCCGAGTTGTAGATGATAACGGTGAGTTGATTGACTTTGGGGAGGAAACTATCAATATCACACTCGAGTTAAAGGAGATAAACTAATATGGGATTCTGCTTCAAACCACGACATTCAACTAGCACCCATTTAAATAATCATATAAATAGAATCGAAGGGAAAAACATGAACATTCGTCGAGTAACTGTAAAGCGAAGAAGACTTCTGTTGTCTAATAAAGATTATAAATTTCTTCAATCTATTGGATTCCATATAAGATATTAAATAATGGCTGTTTATGTAAGAAATGAGATGTTGGACGTATTTGAAAAGCCGATCGTCGATAACTCAATCAAAAGATGCGATGGATATATCCACCCGCCTACGGGATCGCCAAATTACAAACATTCTGATACAATCACCTTTACGATCAATAATATGGACCTGAATCTCTTAATTTGCGATAGTTACATCAATATAGTCGGAACATTTAAGCCAAAAGAGGCTAATAAAAAGTGCTATTTGGCCAACAATGCTCTTCCTGGCCTATTTGAAGAAATTAGATATGAAATGGGTGGACAAAAGATTGCTGAATGTCGAAAACCCATTATAACGACAGCAATAAAAAATATGGTGTCATATGGTGAAAAACATGCGAAATTATTAGAAACATCCGGTTGGGGCCTCAGCGAAGAGAATCAAGTTTTGGTTGATTCAACGAGTAATACATTTACAGGTAGAATCTTATTAAAACATCTATTTGGTTTTGCTGAATCTTACAAAAAAGGGATAATAGGTGTTAAGCATGAGATGACTGTAATAATTGCTCGAGCATTCGAAAATTGCTATATAGGAGAAGTCGATGCAGACATAACTATCACTAAAATGGATTGGATAGTCAAACATATTACTCCCGAAAATGATGCAGATGTTCTCATGTATAAAAAAATTAATGACAAACATTTGCAATCCATTAAAATACCGCACCATAAATGGGATCTTTATGAATTACCTACTCTAAGACAAACTTCTAACGACATATGGGCGATTAAAACCACTACATCCATGGAACGACCTAGATATGTAATTATTGGATTTCAAAATACTTCTTTTACTGAAAACAGGAAAGAAGATGTGACGGCGTTTACGGCTGCTGATATAAGCAATATCAGATTATATCTAAATTCTGAAGTTTACCCATTAGAGCGTTGGAATTTAGATGTTGGGAAAAAGTTGGATACTCCCGCTTATTATGCTTATGAAGATTTTCAGCGAAGTTACTACAAAAAGGAAAATCCCCAACCGATGTTAGGCCTGAATGGCTTTAGAGCGAACCCCCTATTCGTAATTGATTGCAGTATGTATCCAAAACCAATCAAATCTTCAACTGTGGATGTCAAGGTTGAATTCGAAACACGTAAAATGCAGTTTCCCGCCAACACTAAAGCGTATGCGCTTATTATTCATGAAGCTCTTATAAGTTATAATGCACTAGATGGCACTGTACACACTGAATATATGCCATTGTAGTTCATATAATCTAATTTACTGTATCCAAACTTATACCTGTGTTCACTTTTAACAAAAATAAAAAGATGTAACCTTTTTTAAATAAAAAACAATTAAACTATGTATATTGTTTTATTTATATTTTAATCACAGATAGATAGATATATTATATAAGTAATCCCTAATCCATTTCGTCATCTGTCTCATCATCAGCCTCATCGTCTGCATCTTCATCTAAACCATGTTTACTCCTTATTTGCGGGGTGATGTATGGTAAGGCCTCGTTCAAGAAGCGTTTCAAACTTAGGGTAACCATCTTCTCACAGAATGTATCCAAGTCCAGCTCACATGCATTATATTCGCAGCAAAGACTGCTGCCTTTACAGTATTTCTCATAACAATCGTTTTGATAGGCCACAGCTTCTGGAAACAGCCATACCTCAGCGTCGTAATTGATGGAGTGTAACGCATCCATCGCCAGTGCGTCCAGTTCCTTTCCAAGCCTGCTTATTGCTGATTCTAAGTCGATGGCTTTAGGCCAGTGCTCTTCGGAATACATCATCCACATGTCGAAATAATCTGAAACAATATTTGGCCGTTATTAAATGAACAAATATTGGTAAAGTTATACTTACGATAAAATTGTGGAAATTCTTAATGAAATATTGCGTATATTAGATATCTATATGTGTTTAAAAGTAAAAAAATATTTACAGTGACTCTACCATGGATTTAACTAATTGATTGCTGGCCAACTAGATCGATTCTTATATGAGACCTAGTAGTTGAGTTGTAACACGGCTTTTCCCCTAAATAGGCCATGGCATATTGGCCAGTAGAATCATTTATCATAGCAATGACTTCGGGTGGCATTATTTCAAAAATGCGTCTCGGTAACCAACACTGGAAAAGCTCCTGTGAGTGCCGATCAATTAAATGAATAAGTAAACATTTACCATATCTGGTATCTTTGACCAATATCGTTTTAATAATATAAAGTTGACCTATAACCAATGACTTTAGTTCTCTTTGGTCCAATATTGTGGGCCAGTCTCCAAGTAATTTATTAACTGCATCAATTTGCGTTTGAGCCATAGTAGAATACAAATAAATATTTTTTTTACCTGTATAATACACAATACTACACAATACTACACTCAGTTATTATTTGAAACTTCTAAAGACTCTTAAAGCTTACGATTTTAAACTGATTCCATTTGGATATGAGGTCGCTATATATCCTCCCTAAAAATCCCCACCTCCACTATATTTTCCTTCTCAATATTCATAGTATGTAATATAGAATACAATAGTAATCACTAGGAGGTAAATAGTAATGACTATTTTAGCGGTACTTACAAGGTGTATAGAGTAATGAGATGTACTTACTATGCTCATTACACTACTCAATTACGTTCATTAAAGTATATAATTTAATGAATAATTGGGAGGCACTTGCTAATTGCGCGAAGGTTGGGATACTACCCCTTCCAACAATATTTACATCGCGCGTGTCTGCCGAAGACCGGTGATTCACTTTAGCTATGGCGGTTGAGAGTCAAGGGTGTGCATGGCGCCGACTTATTTCCCCTATGCTACAACAGTAAACAAGAGAAGTACTTAGACTTATTACACTACGTGATATACACAGTAAATACTGTCTGAGAGGTATGCATATGGTGTAATGAGAGGTACTTACTATGCCCATTACACTATGCAATTACACTCAGTACAGAATAATTGGTTGGTCCTTACATCACTATGTGTACTGAGAGGTACTTACTATACTCATTACACTATGCAATTACACTCATTACACTATGCAATAACATGGTGTACAGAGTAATTAAGAGGTACTTGCTAATTGCGCGAAGGGTGGGGGGTACTTGCTAATTGCGCGAAGGGTGGGGGGTACTTGCTAATTGCTCGAAGGGTGGGGGGTACTTGCTCGAAGGGTGGGGGGTACTTGCTCGAAGGGTGGGGGGTGGGTACTTAGGGTAATTACTAATTACACCAATTGCCTCTGACCTTGCCTCTGACCTTGGTCCAGAACTGGCTAATCCCATCTACTACTAATATTGATTTTATTTATTTTAAATAGTAATAGTTTTGCTTGGCTTCTTTAAAACAACATTATTCATATTTATCGTCCTTACTCCTACTTCTGGGTCATAAAATGTTATGACATCATGGTATAATAATTGTATCTTTAAGTACGTTTTGATATTTTAAAGATACTATTAACACTTACCATGAAATTTTTCTGATTTATAAATAAGAAAAATTAAGAAAACTTTAGTAACTCTTCTAAGCTTCTGTAGATATTATATTAAATTGCAACCTTTTATTTAACGCTTGAACGTTCTCTGTTTTTTCTTCTTTTTGAAATCTATGTTGTTTAATTTTTTATTTTTAAATAGGTAATATTTAAAATTTAAAAATTATATTTTGATACGAATTTGGGATGTATTACTTTCGACGCGATGTCTCTAAAACACTTGTTTTCGTATTTTAAACGAAAAGCACACCGAATAATACCTTGCACTTAATTCAATCAAGCCTAGTTTGACTATGATCATCTCTCAAGACATGATACGGCATAATAACACGCCATTAATTGCTAACTTGCGTATGCAAGAAATTAGGATTCCCCTTCAGATAAGATATTATTTAAGTCCTTAGTTAAGACCTAATCTCGAATACTGTTCACAATATTTGGAAATCCATTCGTGGTGTAATTTAGAGAAAGGCCATTTGCTTGATTAACGTTTGAAATTTTTAAATCTTAACGTTGGTTCTCCTATGTCTTTAGTTTTAGGGTCTAAGAGAGTTTTTTATTACAAAACTTCTTCACCTGGTATCGCTAAAAGCGACATATATTATTTGAATCTTATCATATGGCTGTGTCATTTGTACTGGTAGATTTAGCCAGTGGTTTTTGTATTTTACGGACCATTGGAATTCATAAAGATCTGACTTAAAAAATATTTCTTTTGATCTTCAGTCAGTCTCTTCATTTTGATATCTTATGACCTTTACTTCAGATTAATTCAACCTCTCAACCTTTCTAGTATTGGACGAATTGTAACTACATTTCATTTGTGTCATTGAATATACATCTTTTATTTTACTACTATTACTATTTTCTATACTGTTTGATATATAATAGTCAATATTAATAATTGTTATAGCTGTGTCGTTGCAATTCGAAAATGGTTCGAACCGCCTCTGTTTTATCACCTACGACTCTTCACTGATAATGATCTATTGTTTGAATAAAGAAATTCTCCCGATTCACATAAATGTATTTATTTTATTATAAAAATACTGTTAGTCTAGTAGTAGTTGCCTAACTGTCTTTAAAACTGTTCATCGTGTAACGATTTCTACAAATGCATCAACTGCTGCCTGGCTGCGTAACTGTTTACTTTTTGTATAATGAATCGACATAGGTGGAAAATACAGTTTAATCCTGGCTAGGATGCTTCTAGACAAAAATTGTAGAACGTGATTTACTCGATTGAAGATTGTATAACAATAATATTGTAATGAGTTAATAATTATTATAATGTATTATTTTATATTACAGGAGCTAGTTTTCATTTGGGAGATATCGTGTTACTACTGTGCTGAGATAAATTTCGAGGCAAGTCGTTTTAATGTTTTTTTTAAGGGTGAGATTACAGAACGTCTGTAACTTTGCAGATCTGCAAATATGGCGGCAACTTTGAAAATCTTGCAAATATGACTGACTTACACATGCAAGTATCAAGTTTTCGTATTCCAAATTTGGGTTTAGTGTTGTTGGGGGTAATAAACCACAATAAATATTGCGAATTTGCAGATATTTTTTAGAATACTTACGTTTGTAAGTCCGCCATATTTGCAGATCCGCAAAGTTGCAGATCTGCAAAGTTGCAGACGTTCTGTAATACCACCCTAAATCCATATTAAAATAACTGCTTTAAAAAAGAATGATCGATAACCTGTTTTGTAAAATTTTAAACAGATACAGTTAACTTTAGCACATTTATTTATTTTATAAACCAACCAAACAACACTTAAGGCCACTGTTGACAAAAAAGATGTATTTTAGAATTAATGTCAAATAAAGACAAATAAAAAGTACAAAACGATGAAAATCAGAAATTTGCGGCCGAGGCGTAGCCGAGGCCAAGAAATTTCTTGATAAATTAATATAAAAAATCGGAATAATACTTGGGAATTGTACATTAATAGCTTTAACATTTCATTTTCTTTAGCCTCTTTTAAGCATGTCTTTCTTTTACATGACTTTGTCAACTTAATTATCTGGCTATTAGTTGACTTTCTTGTATTAGTAACGGCATAGAAGGAGTAAAAAAAACACTTTAAAAATATTTTCTTTCTCCATATGAGTATTTATGAAACATCTCGTTCATCCTTTCAATTTTAGTAATTTCAACTTCGGCAATGTACAATAATTCATCATTAATGTTTTTTTGAATAAACAGCTTCGTTGAAATTATAAGAATCACCATAGCAAAGCTCGTACACCATATTTGCTCCGTCCGTGACGGCAGTGGCAACTAAACGATGCACTAAAGGGCGATTTTGTGTGTATTGACAGTATCATTTTTAATAGAATTCGTAATTAAAAACGTATTTTTTTTTGTTTTAATAAAAATATATTGATTTGTAATATATTATATATTTTTATTACTTCAGCTAAAGAAAAGTAAGTATATTTAATAACAAAAATATTAAAACATATGCACAGAATATGTAGTTAGACAATAATACTTACGAGAAAGTGTCTGGAAAGTTGCCTAATGAAGATAAAGGTTAATTTCAAACGTGGATTCAAAAATAGTTGTAATATTTTCGAATATAATTTATACATGTTTTCTTCATTTTCAGTTTGAGAAGAAACATCAGAATTTTTTTAATCCAATCCCCCTTAACTTCTAATAATATTTAAATTTTTTCAGAATCAATAGAGGTTGATATCATGTTGATATCGTTTTTCTTTTTTGATATATATTTTTTTTTATTCCAACCCCTCTCTTATTTTTATTCATAGGCTTCGCCCCCTTATGTATTTTCTAAAAATTTCAAGTTAATATCGTTTTTCGTTTTTGATTTATGATTTTTTTTTTAATTTCAGCCTCTCTTTACCCCTCCATTTTTAATCAGATTTTTGTTTTAAATCAATATTCTTCTTCTTATAGGGCTTGATTTTTGCTAAAAATTTAAACTTATTTTTATTATTTTTCGTTTTTTAAGTTTTTATATTTCAATCCCCCAATTATTATTCAGATTTTTTCAAAATCAATAGGCCTTTTTAGTTTTTGATTTATCTTAAGGACAAAAAAACGTGACATCGAACGAAAAAGCATTTCTAAAATTAAATTTGATGAGTAGGGTTTTAATGCAAAAATTTTTAAATTTGGATCAATATTTTTCGAAAGTAAACCTATAATACTTTTCACAAACTACTATGTCAAGAGTATAATAATTACTATATTAAATTATTTTGATCAACAGCGGCACATGTCAAAATGTAAACATATTTATCAATTATCATGGACTATAACGGCATTAGTCAAAATAAAATATCTAAATAACAACTATTAAACAAAACTGACTAAAATGGTCCGTATTCGAGAAATTTGATAAAATGTGCAAAATTCTGATTTTTAAGAAAATTGTTAGATTAAAAGTTGTTTGCGATATCGATCTCTATATTTTTTTGTTTTATACATAATATCTCTAAAATGGACTGTAATGCAAAAATTGGAGGAAAAGTGTAAAATTTTAATTTTTCGGTATTTTCGTTGGCAATGAATATATATAAAAAAAGTATGTAGAAAATGTATGTATTTAGTTTATCCTCTAAACATTTACAGAGGAGCTACAATAAGTTGTACAAAATAACCGGAAAAATCTTGTAATAACTGGATAGGAAAGTCATGTGTTGGACACATCAGATTTTTATAAAATAATTTGTCATATACTGAAATTATTTCAACAGACGAGCCTGTATTTGCAATGAACACAAAAAAGTCTACAGTATAATCAAAAATATGTTCTTTTTTAACCCATTCAGATACGCATTTCTTTACACATGACCGTCCCTTATAAAAAAACTAACATCTTAAAATACTCAATAATCTCAAATATTTCATAAATAAAGTCTTCAAAACACGTCAAAGACAAGTAAACCTCTTCTAAATGGCATCGTTGCTAAATAAACAGGTATAAATTTGATCTATGACGCCTATATTTTTTAATGGAATGGAGTTTATAACTTCACCTGCACTAGATCTTTTTGGATCGTATCTCACTCATTTTCAACCTAACATAACTTAGTGCACAATTATATTGCCTTGCAAATTTAAAGTCAATAATTCTCCTAGAAATGTAACGCGCATTTTAAGCTACTCCAATGTTTCGAGAAAAATTCGACTCACCTTGTTTAAATATACGAAAAAAAGCAAATTTATTGATTGATTTATTTAAAGACATTATTTTTGTCGTAAACTGGCTGTATGTATTGTTAGCTTTCAGATATTATTATTATTATAATTTAATTCATCTTATCACTGGACAGGAGTATCGTATTCTGTTCATATTGTCCGAGTTATACATTTTTGTAGATTTTATCCCTAGTACAATACATTGTACAATGATTCTATTTGAGTATGGTTTTATTCTAGACTGGTTTGCTTTAATTTGTTCAATTCTCCTAAAAATAGAAAGTCTCGTTGTAAGTTTATTTATATGTTATGTATTATAACCTTATCTTTAACTAGTTAATTATTTACGGTACCAATTTCATCAAATTTGTTTAGTTTTTGTTCATGGTAATTATTTTAATTCAATGTTATGGTTTTAATTTTGACAGTACGAGTTTGATTACGAGTTGACAGTAAATTTCTGTCAACGTCATGTCATATCGTTGCATTTCTGGTTTCGAGTTCCAAGTAATGGTAGCTGCGCAGAGAACGATTTTAAGTCGCATTCGCTGTGCGAAGTGCTTTCGTTTAACTGTAGATTTGTACGCTTTCTAAAACTAAAAGTTAAGCAGGTAACTTTTTCCAATTTGAAGAGTGTTAAAGGTTTATTGTTGTTTCAACATTAAACGTTGATGTTTAAATTTAGGTGCGGATATACACATGATTATTTATATTTTTGGTTTCATAATTGTAAAAGGAAGAAATTAAAGTCTCAATATTTTTGCATACCATCTTGCGCAAGCGTCCTTCATATGGTACCAAGCTAACGACCGACCGTGCCACCTGTTGGTGAATTTATTTTCTTTTTGGGTTCATGCATGTGAGTTATAAATTATTTTAATTTCTTACCGTATTTAGTCGTTAGTTTATTTGATTATAAATTCATCAAAAGCCATTAGGTAAATAATGTGTAAGGTTGTTTAATTTAATTGGGAAAATTGGTAATTTTTTTATAAAGGAACATAAGTTAAGGTTTGTTTTTTATTTCTTTCCTCATTTACTGGGTTTGTGAGGAAATAGGAACATGGTTTGGCCACTATATAGACCCAGTTGGCACCTTTCATTTGTCTACTATTTCCGGAATTTTTAATAGCTATCCACCCCCTAGCTGCCGTCTGAGCGACGTCGAAGACCCGAAGGTTGACACCGAAACAACCGAAACTTGTGT
Source organism: Psylliodes chrysocephalus (assembly GCA_927349885.1). NCBI lineage: Eukaryota > Metazoa > Arthropoda > Insecta > Coleoptera > Chrysomelidae > Psylliodes > Psylliodes chrysocephalus. The sequence goes on from OV651820.1 coordinate 2,623,393, forward strand.
TACAAAAGTAGACAGGATTTTATTGATAAAGTTATTATTTTTTTTTTAAGTTTAATTTTAAGTAATTCCCCTCAGAAAGTTGCTTAGAACTTTTGGTAGGTTACAGAGATTGTACCTGAAAACCCATACTAAAAAATAGCCCTTTTCAAGTAAAATAATTAAAAGTATTAGTTTTGACTTCTTATATCTTCATATATCAAAAGGGCAACAAAATAAACAATTATGAAGTAATTTAATATCTTTGTTTAGTACAACAGGGCCATCTTAATAAAACTTGATCAAACCTTTCACCAGAGGGCGTATTAGATAGCTTGGATCCTCTTAAATCATAACCTATTATACTATAAGGTACACCTTCGTATCGTATAATAAAAATTTATTGTCGTTAGACTCGATAAGCGGCTCTCCAAACGCAGAGTTTTTATTTACACTACTGTATAGTAATTTCAAGTAATTCTATAATAAGAAATTAGAAACTGTCGGCGTAAGTCTGTTGAACTTCTCCATAACGCACTCAAATGTTAGTTGCTCCAGTACATACTTGGTAGCGGCCATCAACTAGTTGTTACTGTTACGTAACCGTAGGTAACGTATATGGAATTAATTTAATAGTTTTAATTTATTTGATTAAAATGCGTCCCAATTCCGAGCTAGTACGTTAATATCCACCTATCGCTCGTTTACCAATGGTACAAATGTACTAACGATTAAAAAAAAAGTATATTTAGTACGACGATCTGCCGCTTCGGGTCTAAAAAAGAGAATTCTAAATTGGAAATTAATTTATTTTTATTACTTAATGATTAGTTTGTAGTCAAGCGGGAGGCAATAACTATCACTATCGATATTGCGTGACCTTAACAGAATACAAAATGGAATGTTAAAAATAAAATCCAAAATTTTCTCATTTATTATTGTTCTAATTATAGAAGAAGAAAAATTAGCGAAATTTTACAAGTATTGCAAATAAAATTAAATAAAGAGTCTAATGACGACAAGTACAATTTAGGTACTCAAATTTTAAATGTACTACTCAATATAAAAATACATCAATACCTATTTCATGTCAGTTACAAATTTGAAAAGCCTGTCTTAAAATACAATAAAAAATATTCTTCACCTTATAGACACGTTCTACTCGATTATTAATAAAATTATTGATGTGCGATTTTAATTACAGACAAACCAGTAATGTTACTAATTAAATTAGTTTCAACATTATTTTAATAAATTTAACTGTGCATCCCAAAGTACTAATTACAATTTTTCGATCTATTTTATATAACATTTACCTAACTAATTACTTACGCATTGAGTGTGACGTGGTTGAATTATTACCTGAAACAAGAAAATGGATTGATTATTCAATAATACAATACAAATTAGTATAATTTAAATAAAAAAAAAAATAAGAGAAAATTGATAGTTTCATAGAAGCTCATTTTGATTTACGTCAAAGAAGTAGATAACATTGTTGATTAATCTGCTTTTCTAAGCATAATAGTATCTGCATTTTTAGTTATATTGGAGGTATTTGATCTTCTTGGTAAACGTTCGATTTTAACGCACCATTTTTTTATTGTATAATGTCATTTGCAGTAGAAGTACATGTTTTACATTCGAAATTAATTATTGTCACATCTACAAATTCGGCTGCATATTAAACATAATTGCCGCATTTTAAATATTTAGCATCATTCGATACAAAATTTTATGCTTATTTTTACCACTGCTTCGAAAATGATTCCTCCTTTATTGATTCTATCGTTTTCAATTTATAGGGCCTGGTGATTTGACAAGGATATATAGTTATATCATTGTATAAATATACCTAGAACTAAACTTGAAGGTAATATTTTTTATACTATATTCAAAAGCTGCGCTTGAAGAACAACCCGCTTTGAGCAATCTATATAAACATATATGTATTGACCAAAATCACACGAACATAGTCATCCTTATCTGAGAGAAACACCAAACCACAGTCTTTCAACTCATACAAAGAGCTCTTAGATAGAAATGTGGTACATTAGGGAAAACCTCTTGGTAGACACTGACAAGGCACAACTTATAGCCTTTACTCGAAAAACAATGTTGGAGGTTTTAGAAACTCTGACTCTGTTTGGAGGAAGGCTAAACAAACCGAACCAATTAAAATACCTGGGTCTAATCCTAGATAGCAAACTTACTTGGAACTAACACTTATAAAAAAAGTGACGAACAAATGTAAAATATCTCTCATTGTAGGGAGACGGGCATTTGAAGAAACATGGGGATTAAAACGAAAAATGGTCCATTGGCTATATTTGGCAATAACAAGACCCATGATAACTTATGGAGCGGTTGTTTGGTGGCCAAAAGTAAACCAGAAAACAGCCCTCAATACCTTCTCAACAGTTCAGAGACTGGCATGCCTTTGTATTACAGGAGCACTGAAAAGTACACCGACAGCCTCTATGGAAATCATTGTAAACCTCCCACCCCTTGACCTAGTCATAAAGAGAGAATGCATACAGACTGGAAATCTCCAACAACTCGAACTCACTGGGACATATAAAACATACCAGAATAACACATAAAGTAAATGATTCTATATTAAACATGAGTCAGATCACATGACACCTCTCCTGACCTTCAACAGAGTCTTTCAGGTCAACTGCAACTGGAACTAAGTAAATAAGGAGATAAATACTTGCTTAGCGGTCTCTAACAAGGGAACAGGCTCTGGCGTACATGGATTTCAAATGCGACATCATCGTCTCACTTGGAAAACATACCACTGTATTTCAGAGTGAAATACATTCAATCGAATCTAAGAAGGAATTACAAAAAACAAACCATCCTAATTCTCTTAGTTAGCCAAGCAGCCTTTAAGGCTCTTGATTCAAACATAATCAAGTCGAAGCTTGTCTGGAATTACATTGAAATACTAAATGATCTGGCAACCCACAACAAGGTAAAATTAGCGTGGAAACCAAGGCACAAAGGTATCCGAGGAAATGAAAAGGCTGATGAACTCGCCGATGAGAGATTAAATCTACCATTCACAGGACCAGAACCTGTATTTGGGATAAGCTAAACTTCTGCTCGACAGGCAGTGAACAGGTGGATAACCACTTAGCTCTTACTAGGCGACGTTTCACCCTTTTCGGCCTAGAACGCCCCAGGAACACTTGGTAGAGAATTTATTAAAACTAACCAAAGACACAGGACTATTCCAAAGATAGTACCTGAATACGAGGAAAGCAGGGGAATACAATAGGCCCAAGAGGCCGCAGTGTTCTGGGCCAAAACCTAACCCTACCTGCTTATAACCGATAAAAAGATAAAGATAAAAAAAGATCCTTTCAAAAATAACAGACCCACAAGAAAAGAAGAAGAACAGACCCACAAGGTTGCCATATCATAACCTGTAAACAGAATTTTGACATGTCGTTGGCCTAATTGGTATATCTTGTTGCTGTGTTGCCAATAGCTTCTTAAAAATTGCACTAATATAGGTTTAAGGTTATGTTTACAAGATGATTTAAAAAAAATGTGAATAAAAGCTTATTATTGTCTTTTATTTCTACATACAAAATACCAAAAAAAACTAAATAGTCATTTAAGGAGCCTTCAGCTTGGTAATACAGTATGAAAAAGAGCCTGATAGTGATAAACCATTATTATCTTCAACTGCTGTAAGTGTGAGAAGTTTAAAAATTATAAAAATGTATAGAAATTTGGTATTGATTTTTTTTCTGTTTTAGCGTGTTGCAGTAGCCCTAAATCTAAATATTTCTTCTGTCGAGAAATTATAGAATTGCAAAAGAGACACAAAAGGGAATAATAAACTACTCCTGGCAAAATGATGACAAAACTACAAAAATTGATGGCAAGAGGTGAGTCACTAAATTTGAAGTAAATAAAAGTAGCAATCGTGATTTTTTTGGCATTTCCTGACTTAAAATACCTACAAAAACTTGTTTCTTTTACCATGTACCAACATTGATATATTTATTTTTAACTGTAATATTGAAACGAAACATTTTATTGAAGATTCAATAGTAGATATACTGTTATTATAACAAATCTTACTAAGACAATTAAATTGGAAACATTTGACCATTTTGAAAAACATTATAATGGTCAATAAGAATCAACATGTTTTTCACAGTCTTGAGTTGAACACTGAAACCAAAAATATCATTTTTTTTTGCAAAAATAAACCTAAAAATTATATAAAAAATTATTACAAGATTTGCTAGAATAACAGTGAACCAAACTACCATTAAATCTTTGATATGATGTTTCGCTTCGATATTAGCAACTAGAAATAAATAAAAAACAAATATTATTCGACTCGCAGGTTCAGCTATGCGAGTCCTACCATTAAATATTTACGATGAATTGAAAAAGACTAATAATGGTTTTTTTTATGAAAGATTATTGAATATGTAAGAGTAGATATTTTAGGAGGATTCACAGTTGAATATTGCTAAAGAATACACTGAGGAAAACATTTTTCAAAAGTCCTTTAAAACTGGTAGGATATAGAATATTGATGTGTGAGTGATGATTCTATTGTTCATATATGTTTCAATGAATTTAGAGATGAAAGGAAGCAAAAATTGATATTAATTTATAGTTAGAACATTATTTATGGCTCTCTTTAATAATTAAAACGCAGAACCGTTACTGAAAATAAAAGATTTGCTAAAGTGTACCTACTGAAATATTTTAACAATTAAATTCTTGTTTTTAAATAGTTTAACAATGTAATTCTTGAATTCTTTAAGTGGATATCTCTACTAATATTGTATCTTCTCCACATGTCTTTGTAGAATTCATTTTTCAATGTTATTTTTAATTTCATGGTATGTTGTGGTTTATAACTTAAATACAGTTCTGTTAAATAACTCTCGGTGAAATAATATTAGTTTGAGATTTTTTCTGTAATAATTCTGGATCAATTTTAGTAAAGAAGGTGTTTAATTCATCTACAATAGGTATATTAACTAGTTTTATTTTCCGTGACTA